>RCWM02000083.1:2952500-3194852 GCA_003667255.2 Euschistus heros
ATCAGCAACAAATGGAACATTAAGATCTTTATGGATACGTTTATTGGTGACAAAGTAAAGAGCATTGAGAATTTTTCGAAGGATTTTGGGCTGTAAGGATTGGATACGTGATGAATTGGACGGTTTAGTGGAGCCCTGGTTATTTTTAACTCTAATTTTAGAATACCGCTTGCATCAGATATTATAACAATAGATTCATATTTATGGAATATAACTCAATTTTAAACACATTAAATTATAATTCACAAAAGCATGAAGTGTGATCACTCCGCATTAAGATTATCATTAAAAATAAGTTCACTAATTTTAAAGTAAAGTGCTGGAACCTGTTTAATTTTTTCATACCATATAAAAAGTATTTTTATAATACCAGAAGACTAAAAATAAACTGAAAATGATTTAAAAAAAAAAAGTAATGATCTGATTATCTCGCATTGATAATGAGGTAAATGAGGTAATGAGTTGCGGGCTTCACATTCAGGCAAGTCAGCCTTTGAATACAGATACCATTAATTATTATGCATATAAACGATGATTATTCATATTCTTCCTTTTCTTGGTGTTAATACATTTGATAGTGATGTCCATTTGCTTGTGTTGTTTCTGTTCTAAGCTTTTGATGTGAGATATACTAATAGTGCTTGTGACATCCATTGTATTGTGATTTTGTTTGATCCATTATTGTGATTTTGTGTCCTGTTTTCCTTAATCACTAAAATAGTTAATTGTTATGATTTGAAGATATTTGAATGAGTAAGAACACCATTTTACCTGTTCAAATAGTTGCATTGATATTTTTATTCAGCTTTCGTTTTACCATATTTTTGTTTCGTATACATATTCATATCTTTATACATATTCATTAATTCTGTATTCTCAATGAGTGATAGGTTTTCGAAACTGGTATTCATTTATTTATTTAATTCACAACTCCATCTGACAAAAAGAATTTCCCGGTAAGAGGAATAATGAAATTATTGAGAATGTTATTTTACAAGCAAATGCCTATCCCTAAAGATTTATCCAACTCATCCCCGTTGTCTCTAATACTTGCATACGACCACCGATTTGCTCATTGAAGGAAAGGTATATGGAAAATGATGAAAGATCGGACTTCGGACCAGCAAATGAATGCATGTATGAATGTCGTAAGAAAGGAAAAAAAATTATATTAATTAGTAAAAGGGTCTGACTAGTTGGGAAAGCCGATTAATCGGATTTTTTTCAGGTCAGCTAGTAGTTGATAAAAAGCGCCGACTAGTCGGCTGCTTTGGTTTATTCATATTTCTATGTATGTCTACAAATAGAGTAATTGAAAGAAATCGTGACCTATATTGATAATATTTTTTATTTTAGATTCATCCTTGCAGTTTGTCATTTTTCCCATGATTAGATTTGGTAATTATCGTTGTAACTCTATTTTTAATTATTGATCGTAAAGAAAAAAAATTATGTTTATAACAAATAATAAATTGCAAAACTTTTACAATACTGGATAAAGAACTTACGTAACCTACTATTTGTTAAAATCACAGTTTCGGTTTTGATGTACCTATTGTAAAACGTTTCATTTTTTCTTCCCTAGTAATATAACTATGTTGCCCTCTACGTCAATTACCTTATCTTTCGAGTTTAATTGCCCGTTCAATGACTACAGCTCCCCGGATATCTGAGACTCCTTGACCTCATGCGTGTTATAGCAGAGATAGTGAACTGTACCAGGCAAGGGAGTGCAATGACAGCACTTTGACAGCCTTCGCACCACACGAGCTTCCAGTGGCGATAGGCCAGTCGGCACGTGTCTCCAATGTGTACGTCTTCTTAGTTCTTATCGAAAGCATCTCAGTTCCGCGTCAACTATGCTCAATATGGACCATTTCCATATTTGAAGAATAATATTAGATGATGGATTGGAAGGATTAGTTAGATTAGATTGAAAAAGAAAATCACAGAAATTCGAAACCCAAATAGTTTGGACTGGGTTGGTTTGGGTCAAAGCTGTTAGATTCAAATGAATAAAAAAATAAAATAAAAAATAAAAATAAATTTTTAATAAATAAAACAACTGAAAAGTTTGACTTCTACTATGCCAGGGATATGACCAACCTAGTTGTACTACACTCAATTAGATCTCAAAACCATTTTTTATGTATTTTTATTATAGAACTGATTTTGTTGAATAAATTACTACAATATTCCTTACTCAAGGATGATAATGTTGAAGGTAATAAATCCATTTATGCAAATTTATATTTACATAAAAAAATTTTATTTACAATCAAAATAAATAAATAAATAAAACACTCTTATTCCAGAATGTATAAAATAAAATTATATAAATTAAAAAAATATATTTAAAATAAACTTTACTTTTTTTATTATTATTGCAATTGGTCCCCTTCAGGTGAGCGATTGAACTTAAACTCATGATTTCAATTTCCTCAAAGAAAAACTCTTCATCCTCCCGGAATGTTTTTTCTTCCGTCCATCTATCCACTTTTTCCCAGGTTGTCGCAATGTTTTTAATTCTAACTTTGTATTTGTGTTTTGTTAAGGAATTCGGTGCTGTCTTCGAAAATGTCTATGCTAATATGTTTTAGGTCCCTTTGCATCTCTTTCAGCCATTCTGTGCCGCGTTTACTTGCAGTAATAATGTCGAGTATTTTTTTTGGTATTCTGAATTTATTCATCCTGTAGATGTGTGTGTAAAATATTACACGGCTTTTTCTGATTTCTTTTGTTATTGTGTTCATCTTTTCATAGAGTTCATGTTTAGGTCCTTTCATCCAAATTCCAAACTTTACTTTATAATAAAGAAAAAAAAAAAGAATTTAAATGACCTTACTGTAGACCTATCAGAACATACGGAGTTGAGGTTTCGGACTCCAGTAAACCATCTAATTCATCTCGTATCCAATCGTTAAATCATTCCTCAATACTCATTACTTTGTCTCCGATAAACTTATTCAAATGATCTTAATGTTTAATGATCGTTTACCCCAAACCAGCATATAATCATTCTTTTACAACAATTTCCTTAACCACTCAACTAGTCTCCAGTCGATACTCTGTCATCTTGCTTCCTAATCTATTTCCTAAAACCTTCCGAGACGTCTGAATAGGAAAAAACTTTTAATAGAGGACTATAATTGACGTGCAACCAATGGGGTTTACCAACACAAGCAATTGAAATGTTATTATTATTATTATTATTACAGTATTATATTATACCTTATAAAAAAATTTCTTGATGGAACTTTATTTTATTTATTCTTTTATAAATAGAAGTCTACAACTGTATTAGAAAATACATCGAGTAAATATGCGGTTTACAATGCAATATAATGACTTGATTAAAACTTGTAGTGGAACTACCCATTGGTAGTACTCTAATGAAATATCTACAAAATGAGATCACGAGGCCATCCTCTTTTCAGACGCTTCAGAGGATTGGTAGAAATGGAATGGGAAGCACTGTACAACAAGTGGATTTGGATGAGTATTAAGTTTATTATGAAAGGAAAGGTATTTTGTTCGTGCCAAATCGGCGACATGTGGGATATTAAGGTAATTGTGGATCATTTCATTTGTGACAAAGTAAGGAGCATTAAGGATTTTTCGAAGTATTTAGGATTGGAGTGATTGAATGCGGGAAGAATTAGATTGTTTAGTGAATCCCCATAACTCTATACCGTAAGTACAAATAGGTCTGATATTCGTCATATAGATAGATGGGTTTCGTATAGTGATTTGGGAGTTTTGAACGTTTGTCAAGCAATTACTGTAGTAGTCGAAATTGACGTGCCGCTTCTTGTCTTTTCAATCTTGTATAAATATTGTATGGGTTCCAGGTAAGTCTCTGGTCCAGATAAGTTGATTTAAAGCAGTAATATACCCAATGCAAGTTGAAGTAGATACAGCAGAATAGCCGATGTAATGCTGCCTCTAAAGTAAAATTCAATGTAAATAGAAAACATCGATGATAGATCAATTAAAATTAATGAGTGATTATAGCATGTGCTAGAGCTGAGAAAGAATATCGTTACCAAAAAATGTTTTTGCTTGTCCTGTAAGTTTTGATTTATACGGATTACATAATTGTACATTCCAACGAGTCAATAGCCCACTAGTTTAGTCCCTGCCCAAACAAAGAAAGGAAATCATTACGAGACGATTGATATTTACGGGGCCTATGAGTGAAATGAATTGGCTGGTAGCCCCCCGTGGATAAAAATTAGAACCGGCTCTGCAGGCTGATGCACCCTCATTAGCTACAATAATTGGCTGTCATTAATTTTTATTATCCCCTCCCCCTCCCCAGTCGAATATGATTCATAGCCCGTTACGTAGGCGCTGGGCCGTGTTATTGTTTCGCGGTCCTACGGTTGTTGATACCTTGGTTGTTACGTAGATATTTATCGATGTTTGTTTAGGGTTTTGCAACCTAATTTCAGAAAATAAAATATAATCTTCCTTAGCTTATTGTTATGTAATGGTTCAAAGTATACTAAATATAAATTGAATATGAAAAGGTTAATTATATAATAAGATACGTTACCAAAACAAAATACCATTATGTTTGTGTTAGTAACATCTTAGGGATGCTTTTGAACCAATTACATCTATTGATGATAAATTTAAAAAAAAATAACTTTTATAAGCAGTGTATAAAAAATATTTCTAAATTACTTTATTATATTTAAAAAAATTAAATCATCCAAAAAATACTATATCTGCACAAAGTGAATACAATGAAACGATTAAATTAAAACTATATTGAAAGCAAACATAAAACTATATTTATGTGTTGAATACATCAATTTGAAAATTAAAAGTTTTTTTTTTTTAGTTTTTTTTTATTTTATTTTTTTATTAGTTCATGAACTAAAAAAAATTGCTTTTTCAACCTGTAACTTTTCCTCTTCTTTGATCAACCAGATATTTTTTGCTCTGTCATACATTCATAGATATAACTACTCTTCGATATGAATTCAAACCGCTTCTTCGTAATTTTTCCTTGGGCCCAAATTATATTCTTTACTCAATCATCAATTCCAACTCTAAAAGTATGTTGCTTGTCTCTGTTCTGGACTACTCTCCTCCTGAAAACTCCTATATCTTTTTCTTTACAGCCTTCTTATGGAGGAATATTTTCTTATATCTGATAAATACTTATGCACTCCAGTTAGAGTAGGAAGGACGGGCTGTCCTTCAGGTTACCAACCTATTCTATCTAGGATGGGAAGGTCAAGATTCGTTATAAATAAATAAATTTTAAGCCGCTCGGCCATCAAATCCCCCACCTTAGGTTATTATTTAAACACCATCATGCAGTTTTCCAATAATTGTTTATAAAATGAACCAGTTATCGTTTCAAATATTTAGCATCACTCAAATTACTCTAATGCAGAACTCAAATTAGCATAAGTGAATATTGCAGATCCCTCTTCAACATCACAATATGGTGGATTTATATATTGTGAGTACATTATGTTTCGTGGTGCTATATATTTTGACATATGTTGAAATGAATCAGTAATGAACGATCTATATATGGTTAGTCTATATTAAGGTGTTAAATTGAATTGAACACGCCAATATAGCTGATGCACGAATCAGAGAAACATTGATGAAGTAGTTTATACAATACATTTTAAATATTTTATACTTTGTTACTCAAATATTTTTTTAATACGTATGTATATATTTTTTATGATCCTTACCTTCCCAAGATCACCTTTTTCAATTCTTTCTGTTATACATATTATTCATTCGAAAATATTTTGCTTGTATAATATGGCACTTAATTTTGAAAAATTGTTTTTTTTTTCAAGCTATTTATTGAAATATATAATATATATTTATTTAAATATATAATTGAAATATAATATATAAATCCATAACCTATTTGGACTTAAGGGGTTATGGACTTTACTGAAAACCTTTAAGTTTTGATTTTCATTAATTTGCTTTTTGACTTTACCACTTTTATTTAAAAAATATGTCAAAAGTGCTATTTCAATATCCACTCCTCTCTCATTATTTATTTATTTATTTTCTTTACCGAGAAATTGTGGTATTAGTAGGTATATATGAATGTAGGAATGTAGGAATATATGGTAGGTTAATGTTAAAGAACAGTTGGAAGTTCAATATTTTTGTAAACTTCTACCTTTAGGTTTTTTGACAGTAGGTACGCGTCAGGTTGCTTTAAATCTATCTGATGTTTTTTCTTTGTTTAAAATAACTAAATATTCCTCGTCTTTGGCCGTGCTCTTATTTACTCCTGGGATTAGTATATTTTAGTTTTTGTAAAGCGTAGATGCATTAAGTTCACTATACTTTGAATTTTCATTGTTTTATCAATGACACCAAAATCAATTACTATATGGTAGCTGAGTGGGTTGAAGCTTTAGTTACTTCACAGCAATTTCGATATCTTAGCTTTAGGGGCTTTACATTTATACCTAGCAGGCCCACGGAATAAATCTCGAGTTATAGTCTATGGACGGCTAGAATGGACTGTTAATATGTAAAATAAATTATATTTCCGGCCCTTTATTATTTTAAATTATCTTTACTTTACCAGGATCGAACCTCAAACCTCCCTTCCTCTAATCAGATATTCAAAGACTTCATTTAATGGCTCTTAAATTTTGTTTTATTGATCTTCTTTGTTGTAGTATTGGACCCATTTTCTATTATCAAATTTTGTAACATTGCTAAATCTATTTATTTTAATTTCAATTTGTTCATTAGCATATTTTAGTGAAAACCGGAAAATCTTCTGACTACTAAGGAATACCATGTAAGGGAAAGACATTACCCAATAGCACCTTTTTTTACGAACTTTCTACTCATCCAACTCCTTTTAAATCTTACCTTTAAATGTTAAACCTGCCAATTGAGTCATGTTTTGTTGTTAAAGCTGTTATTGTTTTGTAGTTTATTCATAAGCAACAGATAGGATTTTAAATTAGTTATTCTGTACATTTTTTTTATTTAATTAGTTATGCTTTTAAAGTAAAAGTATTTGAAAACAAAAGTACCCATGCTAATGGAAAACTCTAAAATTTTTAATACTAATATAAAACTGCATAAAATTAAAACCAATATGTTCCATATCGAAGCAAAGTTAAGTCATCAATGTATGTTTAGGTTCTTTCAGTACTTTTAAGTATTGATACTTGTAACTTTGTAAGAACAGGAAGAGCGTAGTACTGATCACTATCTCACCCTCTTGGGTGTCCGTCAATGTGGAAGTCATTCTTATCTAATCCTTAACCACCCTCCTTTTAAGAAAGGTCTTTCATTGACAATTCGAACACGTGATCTACGGTTCTTCTTTGTTCTTGATTTCTGAGGGCCCCGGCATCAGTTATAGGTTTATCCATACCTCTCCGAGAGCATAAAATGAATATAAACATGTATATCTCGTTCGTAAATAACGTTGGAAGCTTCTACATTGACTCCAAACTTTTAGGAGCTGTTCCTCTGCTTGTTATCAGTTGCACAACCTTCTACAAATATTAACATTCCCTCCGAACAATGGCGTACCAACGTTCTCCGAAGAATGGATAATCAGAATGTTTTCACAATTGCTCGTCCGGTTTATATGGCAGCATGTTTGCGTTTCGCAATGACTTTCTATTTTTTAACTAACAAGAAAAGTCATTTTTAAATTGAGTTGAAAACATTTAGAAAATATTAACAAATAGAGCAATTTATGTATATTATCGCCTCTTGAATAGTTTTTGATTTCTCTGTTTAACAGTTACATTGCAATTATTCTTCAAATGTTTAATAGATTCAATAACTATATGCATGATAGGGATTGATTACACCTACATAACAAGAGTTTTTTCATCAAAAATTATTAATACTGCCTTAGTGAGACCACTTATAAAATTATGCTAGCCAAATGAGCTGCTAAAACAAATGTTTTGTATGTATTAAAAGTTTTTTTTTTTTTTGTTTTTTGGCCCAAGACTTCCATTGACTACTTTACTTTACTAGGCTACTTTATACTAGCCTGGCTGGGAAGGTCAGGATTTATTTCGTGGGTCCGCCACGAATTAAAGTTTAACCCGCCCAGGTGGGATTCGAACCCCATGACCTAGTTACGAGCGCGCTGAGACCTTCGCTCCAACTCTCGCAATCAAGACCCATCGTGTTCAACGTTTTTATTTATTATAAGTTAATGAGTTACAGGTTTTTGATTTTTTTTTTTTTTAATTTAGATAATGAAATCATTTATTTAGTTTTGTTTGTACTTATCTGTTATCACCTTGTGTAATGCTGATTCAGCGAAAATCTGATGTCCTGTCATATTAAACTTCAAATGAATGAACCTTATTGTATTCTAGTCACTGGAGAACTAAGTGAGTGGATGAGTCCAGTCATCCAAGAAAAAAAATAGATTTTTTTCAATTGATTTTTATATTTTTCGAGTGTACTAAATTCAACTTCGAACTTTCCACAAGTTGAAAAACTAGAACGTTCTAAAAATAAGCGGAAAATTTTCTGTTTTCTGTTCTTAGTTTCCAAATGTAAAAAATTGGATTTTTTATATAAAAATAAAAACTATTAAATGAAAATTTTTTCAAAATGGAAAATTTTGGCCAAAGAGTACTTTCTCTAAGGTCAATTTCGTTTTCATGCGCGTTTCTAAAAAAAGAAAAATATACTCGTATACCAAGTTTTCAGTTTTTCTTCCCTTTGAAAAAGTATGTACTAAAATATAAAAGATTTACAAAAGTGAAATACTTCCCTACATGTTTCTTATAGAGTTTATTTTGGCCAACTACTTAGGCGTTAATGCATGTAGCATGTGAAATCGGATGTTCCTGCTGATTAACTATTTTCAGATTCTTTTATTGATAGGTGCTGTTAAAAATAAATCTATTAAAAATGACTTGCAGAAAATTTATTTTAGTTTTTTTTTTTTTTTTTTAAAGTCAATTTTTTGTATTTTAAACTATAGTCAATAGAAATAGACTTTGATTTACTGACCTCCAATTTCACATGGTACATTTTTCAATACACACTAGCACTTTAATAATTTCATAAAATTAAAACCTATACCCTACAACTAGTGCGAAATTTATTGAATTTTATTTTTGTTTATATTCTTTTATTATTTTAAAGAGCAATTTTTCATATTAAAGAAAAAAAAAATGATAAATATCATATTTTTTTGTTAGGCTTCCATGCTGAAATCTAGTTTTAGTACCCCAACAAATGTAAAAAACAATCGATAATATAACTTATATGTTTAAATTAAATAATGATGGAGGAAAATCGGTGTAATTGGGCATTCAAGAACTACACACCTTCACCTTATAACCAGAGAGGCTCTTCCAAAATGTGAAATGTGTGGCATTGGGTTTTCAATACCCCATATGTTTAACGAGTACCTCTACTACACCAAAAGGTTGACTGAATCAGGAGTACCTCGAGACATCTGAATGGCACTGGGAAACGATGAAAAAATGATAGCCCTTCTTTAGAGAGAAAAACTATATTATAAAATATAGATAAATCTTGAACTTTATTTTCTATAAAGGTCGAACGAGCGTTGATGACTCATGTTTCACGTTCGAAAAACCTCAAATGAATCAATAAATAATTGTTTTTACCTGTATTTTCCTTCATTCAGGTACTGCTCTGTTTTTTTTAACGGGCTCTAACGCCTTAATATTTGATTTGGAATAACTTATTGGTAATAATGTGTAAAAAAAATTAATGTTAATTCTTCTAAATCTACAAGAATCAAGAACTTAACTTTTATTTTATTTTATTTTTATTTTTATTTTTTTTTTTTTTTTTTGGGTGTCTAAGATGTCTAAAAAGATGGTCCTGAGAAAAGCATTTGTAATAGTAGCTTCATTCAGAACATGTCTAAACGGTTTATCAAACCATTATACACAAGTTCCTCAATTGCTAATTAAAAAAAATGGAGGGTACATCAACTGATTGTCGAACATTTTGCTATGGATTTGGAAAATTTTTTTTTTCAATTAATCAAAGTGCACATATATGTTAACCTGTAATATTTAAATGCGACGAATCCTTGCTTGATAATTAATGCAATGATCATCATGAATCTTGACTATATTTTTGCGACTTATACAAATTAGCTACATCATCATCGCCACGTTATGAAGGGTCGGGATGACTGTTCCCGTATGATTAACGACGTCAATTCTTGGAGAGCGACTCGTTCACACCGCGATGATCTTGGACATTATGACTCGAGTAGCTAGATGGTCCATGAAAGGAGGGAGCATTGTCCCGGGGATAAAGATGATTCTTGAAATAAATGGCGGTAGCGTTGACAAAGGCGGCGGGATCAGCTGGTTCTAATGACGACCGCGCTGATGACGTCATTAGACAGAGGGCGGATTACGGAAATGGACCGAAAGACACCAGAGCCCATCGAATGTCTTAAAATGCAGGACATCTTCCTTTCTGCTGATTATCATGGATAGCAGCTTAGGAAAATGTATTCACAAAAAAACAAATCAATATTTAAGAAACGATGAATTGATTTTATAATAGATGTTCATTTCATACATCTATTAACATAACTCAGTTTAGAGCATGTTTTTCATCTGTGATTGATTATCGTGTTTCTTTCTTGTACTTTTTAGTTAGCTTTTCCTCATATCCTTTTCTAGCGTTTCGTCTAGTTTGAGAGCGTTCTATACATTTGGAAAATATTTTAACAATTGGTTCCCTGAGATCACCTTTCAGGGCTTCAATTGTTTTGGGGGGAATTCGAATGTAAATTATTCAATGATAATATTGAAGATTGTTTATATTTTTTATTTTATGATTTATTTAGTATTAATATCTTGTATAGTTAGAAGAATTTTATTTTTTTTTTTTTATTAATTTAATTGTACATAGTGTATGAATAGATTCTTTGTCATCCATATTATGCATTGCCCTTTCAGAAGCAGCTTGTAATATATATTCAATAAAACAATTAAAAAAAAAAAAAAGTATTGATGAACCGATTTTTTTTTTAATTTATCCAGTTTAAGTCTGATTTAAGTCTAATCGCTGCTTAATGAATATTAATTAAAACAAATACCTGTACTACTACTGCCTATAGAAGGTCTTGGGTCCATTACTGTGGTAAGAATGTACTGTTTAGTAGGCTAAAAGTTGTAGAAGGAGATTTGGCCGAAATTACGCTTAACCGCCAGGTTAATTACACTAAAATTAGGCTATAATGATATTTAAAGGACCATGGAAAATACATCGTTATATCCGGTAATAGTTAAATCCAGAACTGTTTAACTTACAAGTTTAGATTAGAGGTTTATAGTTAAATAAAAAGGCTTTTACAGCGATCGTAACTTTTATTTTTTTTAAACATTTGTAAAGGTATGTATTAAAATTTACTTCATTAATTTTGCACGAAAAAAAAATGGTTATTTTATTTGGCTTTCCTTTTTTTTTTTTTCTTTGTTTTTAATATACCTAATATTGTCCTTACATGGATTTAAAGTCCTTTTAAGAAAACTGTGGTTTCGGGTTTATTTGCATCATCATTTATGGCCACATACGTCTTAACAACACCTAGAGCGTTATAGATTTCGATATTGTGGGCCCGTTGATTAAAGTTTGTAATAAAATCGTCGTCGTCTTGATCGGTACCAGCTTCATCTAAACTCCTAAAGCCATATCTGAAGCCGTTTTGTGTTGTTTTTGAAGTGATGTTGTTCCACGAATCCGAAATCATTAAGATTGCATCTAGTACTGAAACTTTAAAATTCTCAGACTGGTCCAACATTTTTGAGATCTAACGTTTACGGAATTTAACTTTGATTGATTTAATTATTTCTTGGTCCATTGGCTGTAGGACAGATGTATTTTCGAGTAAAAAATGCAGTTGGACATTTTGCAAACTTATTAACAATTCTGAGCTGTACCGATCGTTACCTAGAGATCGCCATTGGATCTTCCATTGCTTCTTGTCTCAAAAATTTGTGGAATCGTAAATTGAGATTTACAATCAACGATCCTTACTTACGGACTACATTTCAATCGTAAAGAGATTTAGTTGGACGCTTCTTATTGCCGAGTATCTTTGTCATCCTGTGGTTTCCTCAGCTCTATTACTTGAGCTAATAGTTTTTAGCAAACTATCATCGCCTTTAATTGCCCGGAGCTTATCTTGAGGTCGAGGTTTACGAGGCAAACTACTTTCGAGGAAGAACTTTATGAGGCAATCCGAAGCGGATGCTCGTTGGTTGTGGAGGCTGCCTATTGTTACGTAGCGGTGCGACTATTGCCGTTTCCTGTGATTTGCATTTTTTTTAAATTATAATTCTCATAAATTAATTTGTAACCTTGAATTGTGGGTAATTGGTGTTGAATTACTGAGTGATAAATCTTTCTACTATAATTGGACAGCTATTCACTACTCCACTATTAATATCTTCACCTTTTTTTATAGTGATAGCGCCACGGTCCAGGTGGGAATATATATCTTATTTTCAATACACACTAGCACTTTAATAATTTCATAAAATTAAAACCTATACCCTACAACTAGTGCGAAATTTATTGAATTTTATTTTTGTTTATATTCTTTTATTATTTTAAAGAGCAATTTTTCATATTAAAGAAAAAAAAAAATGATAAATATCATATTTTTTTGTTAGGCTTCAATGCTGAAATCTAGTTTTAGTACCCCAACAAATGTAAAAAACAATCGATAATATAACTTATATGTTTTTTAAATAATGATGGAGGAAAATCGGTGTAATTGGGCATTCAAGAACTACACACCTTCACCTTATAACCAGAGAGGCTCTTCCAAAATGTGAAATGTGTGGCATTGGGTTTTCAATACCCCATATGTTTAACGAGTGCCTCTACTACACCAAAAGGTTGACTGAATCAGGAGTACCTCGAGACATCTGAATGGCACTGGGAAACGATGAAAAAATGATAGCCCTTCTTTAGAGAGAAAAACTATATTATAAAATATAGATAAATCTTGAACTTTATTTTCTATAAAGGTCGAACGAGCGTTGATGACTCATGTTTCACGTTCGAAAAACCTCAAATGAATCAATAAATAATTGTTTTTACCTGTATTTTCCTTCATTCAGGTACTGCTCTGTTTTTTTAACGGGCTCTAACGCCTTAATATTTGATTTGGAATAACTTATTGGTAATAATGTGTAAAAAAATTAATGTTAATTCTTCTAAATCTACAAGAATCAAGAACTTAACTTTTATTTTATTTTATTTTTATTTTTATTTTCTTTTTTTTTTTTGGGTGTCTAAGATGTCTAAAAAGATGGTCCTGAGAAAAGCATTTGTAATAGTAGCTTCATTCAGAACATGTCTAAACGGTTTATCAAACCATTATACACAAGTTCCTCAATTGCTAATTAAAAAAAATGGAGGGTACATCAACTGATTGTCGAACATTTTGCTATGGATTTGGAAATTTTTTTTTTCAATTAATCAAAGTGCACATATATGTTAACCTGTAATATTTAAATGCGACGAATCCTTGCTTGATAATTAATGCAATGATCATCATGAATCTTGACTATATTTTTGCGACTTATACAAATTAGCTACATCATCATCGCCACGTTATGAAGGGTCGGGATGACTGTTCCCGTATGATTAACGACGTCAATTCTTGGAGAGCGACTCGTTCACACCGCGATGATCTTGGACATTATGACTCGAGTAGCTAGATGGTCCATGAAAGGAGGGAGCATTGTCCCGGGGATAAAGATGATTCTTGAAATAAATGGCGGTAGCGTTGACAAAGGCGGCGGGATCAGCTGGTTCTAATGACGACCGCGCTGATGACGTCATTAGACAGAGGGCGGATTACGGAAATGGACCGAAAGACACCAGAGCCCATCGAATGTCTTAAAATGCAGGACATCTTCCTTTCTGCTGATTATCATGGATAGCAGCTTAGGAAAATGTATTCACAAAAAACAAATCAATATTTAAGAAACGATGAATTGATTTTATAATAGATGTTCATTTCATACATCTATTAACATAACTCAGTTTAGAGCATGTTTTTCATCTGTGATTGATTATCGTGTTTCTTTCTTGTACTTTTTAGTTAGCTTTTCCTCATATCCTTTTCTAGCGTTTCGTCCAGTTTGAGAGCGTTCTATACATTTGGAAAATATTTTAACAATTGGTTCCCTGAGATCACCTTTCAGGGCTTCAATTGTTTTGGGGGGAATTCGAATGTAAATTATTCAATGATAATATTGAAGATTGTTTATATTTTTATTTTATGATTTATTTAGTATTAATATCTTGTATAGTTAGAAGAATTTTATTTTTATTTTTATTAATTTAATTGTACATAGTGTATGAATAGATTCTTTGTCATCCATATTATGCATTGCCCTTTCAGAAGCAGCTTGTAATATATATTCAATAAAACAATTAAAAAAAAAAAAAAAAGTATTGATGAACCGATTTTTTTTTTTAATTTATCCAGTTTAAGTCTGATTTAAGTCTAATCGCTGCTTAATGAATATTAATTAAAACAAATACCTGTACTACTACTGCCTATAGAAGGTCTTGGGTCCATTACTGTGGTAAGAATGTACTGTTTAGTAGGCTAAAAGTTGTAGAAGGAGATTTGGCCGAAATTACGCTTAACCGCCAGGTTAATTACACTAAAATTAGGCTATAATGATATTTAAAGGACCATGGAAAATACATCGTTATATCCGGTAATAGTTAAATCCAGAACTGTTTAACTTACAAGTTTAGATTAGAGGTTTATAGTTAAATAAAAAGGCTTTTACAGCGATCGTAACTTTTATTTTTTTTAAACATTTGTAAAGGTATGTATTAAAATTTACTTCATTAATTTTGCACGAAAAAAAAATGGTTATTTTATTTGGCTTTTTTTTTTTTTTTTTTTTTTTCTTTTTTTAATATACCTAATATTGTCCTTACATGGATTTAAAGTCCTTTTAAGAAAACTGTGGTTTCGGGTTTATTTGCATCATCATTTATGGCCACATACGTCTTAACAACACCTAGAGCGTTATAGATTTCGATATTGTGGGCCCGTTGATTAAAGTTTGTAATAAAATCGTCGTCGTCTTGATCGGTACCAGCTTCATCTAAACTCCTAAAGCCATATCTGAAGCCGTTTTGTGTTGTTTTTGAAGTGATGTTGTTCCACGAATCCGAAATCATTAAGATTGCATCTAGTACTGAAACTTTAAAATTCTCAGACTGGTCCAACATTTTTGAGATCTAACGTTTACGGAATTTAACTTTGATTGATTTAATTATTTCTTGGTCCATTGGCTGTAGGACAGATGTATTTTCGAGTAAAAAATGCAGTTGGACATTTTGCAAACTTATTAACAATTCTGAGCTGTACCGATCGTTACCTAGAGATCGCCATTGGATCTTCCATTGCTTCTTGTCTCAAGAATTTGTGGAATCGTAAATTGAGATTTACAATCAACGATCCTTACTTACGGACTACATTTCAATCGTAAAGAGATTTAGTTGGACGCTTCTTATTGCCGAGTATCTTTGTCATCCTGTGGTTTCCTCAGCTCTATTACTTGAGCTAATAGTTTTTAGCAAACTATCATCGCCTTTAATTGCCCGGAGCTTATCTTGAGGTCGAGGTTTACGAGGCAAACTACTTTCGAGGAAGAACTTTATGAGGCAATCCGAAGCGGATGCTCGTTGGTTGTGGAGGCTGCCTATTGTTACGTAGCGGTGCGACTATTGCCGTTTCCTGTGATTTGCATTTTTTAAATTATAATTCTCATAAATTAATTTGTAACCTTGAATTGTGGGTAATTGGTGTTGAATTACTGAGTGATAAATCTTTCTACTATAATTGGACAGCTATTCACTACTCCACTATTAATATCTTCACCTTTTTTTATAGTGATAGCGCCACGGTCCAGGTGGGAATATATATCTTAGCAAGTAACACATTGTATAAGGAAAATAAGGAATAATACCTCCCTACATTTATTTTATTATTCATAAATTATATTTATAATAATTGGGTGACATTTCATATACATATTTCATATTCCATATTTTCAAGCATTAAAAAACAAAAAATAATAATAAATATTAAAAGCTGTATTATAACAATCATAATTTTTTTAAAATGTATATATAATAAATAAATATTATCAGAGAAGTCAGGGATGCAGTCAAAGTAACACCACATTGAGGAAGGGATTCTTTAATACGTGCCAGCGTTTCGACCATTCAGTGCTATAATGAACAAAATACCAGAGGTGACAAAAAAATAATAACAGACCGATAAACAGATGACAAATGGAATACAGAATTGCATAGATAAAAAACAATATACAGAAACCGCATAGAAAAGATCAGATACATAAATAACTAAGAATACAAAGAGCAAAGGTAAGAATAAGGACAAGACAGGAATGAAAAAGGAAAAAAATTAAATAAAAAATAAAAAATAAAAAAAAAAATAAAAAAAATATAATAATAATAATATATATATATATATATATATAGAAGAAGAAGAAGAAGAAGAAGAAAAATGAACTTTATTCTGGGACAACTTGTCCCCTAAGAATAACAAACAAGTACAATACATAGAACAATCGTCTGTCTATGATAATTAATTATAATAAATGATAATAATAAATAATAATAAAAATTGATTAATAATTAAATTATGAGTTACAAAAATGAATTAGGGAAACTTGTAATAGGATACATCTTATGTGTACTATTATAATGTATATAACTTAAATATTCGTGTTTTACATTTGCTCGGAAGATTGAAGATCCAGGAGGTAAAGAAATAGATGTTGTTTAAAGGAAGTAAGAGTGGAGCTTTTTCGAATTGTGATGGGCAATGCGTTCCATAAAGAGGAAGCACGGATAATAAAGGATTTCTCGAAGGATGCAGTTCGATGAGCCGGAGTGTATAGGTTGATGGGTTGGGTTCTAGTATTTAAAAGGTGAACGGAGGAGCGCAGAGTAAGGAGGTCATGGATATAGGCGGGTTTTTTGGTTTTTAAGGTTTGGAATATGAGAGCACCCAGGAAGTATTGACGTCGAAAACAGGGGTAAAGCCAACCAATTTCAGAATACTTATAAGATATGCGAGAACGTCTGGAGATCCCGAAAATAAATCTAATAAAACAGTTCATTACTCTTTTACATCTCATCTCGAGCTCTTCAGACAGTCCTCCATATACTGTGCATCCGTAGTCAAAGTTAGGGAAAATGAGTGATGATACTAAAAGTTTTCGAGTACTTAATGGTAATAAATCACGGTAATGTGAGAGTTGCTTAAGAATAAAAATGGATTTCCTCGTGATTTGAGAGATATGGTTATTCCAAGTAAGATGTTGGTCGAAAGTTATTCCCAGATTTTTAATGGAATTTTGGAAATGAATTGGACGGTTTTTGAGGAAAAGCAGTGGATAGTAGGGAAGAGCTTTTAGGTGAGGTTTTGACCCAATGAGGATAGCCTTTGTTTTTTCTGGATTCAGACTTAATTTATTCTCCACTGCCCAAAGGTTAATGCTATCTATGTCTTTCTGTAGCTTACAAATCGCCTCTAGCATATTTGAAGGATGAAATGATAAATATATTTGCAAGTCGTCAGCATAAAGATGATATTGGGAGTAGTGGATGCGATTCGGTAAATCATTAACATAAATAGAAAATAGGGTAGGTGAAAGAGAAGATCCCTGGGGGACTCCTCGCGAGAGTGGTAGTGAAGATGAGTGAGGTTTTCCAGGTATAATTACTGTTTGGAAACGGTTGGATAAAAAGGAAAGAAGCCAGCTTAACGCACTATTAGATATTGAGAGGTTATGGAGTTTGGAGAGAAGGATTGTATGGTCAACAGAATCAAAAGCTTTTGAAAAATCAAATAGAATCAGGATCGTAATATTCTGTTGGTCTAAGGAGGAATAAAGGTCTTGGGTAATTTTTACCAACGCAGATTGCGTGGAATATCCGGAACGGAAGCCTGACTGGAAAGGATTAACGAGGGCTTTACATTCAAGAAAGGAGGCGAGTTGGGAATGTGCTAATCTTTCTAATGGTTTGGATAAATTTGATAGGATTGATATAGGTCTGAAGTGGGAAACTGAAGAAGGAGAAGGTACTTTGTTCAATGGACGGACAAGGACTTTTTTCCAAGCTGTAGGAAAAATGGAGCTTTGTAAGGAGAAATTATATATGTGGAGCAGGGCAGGCAAGATAACAGGAAGGCAGAGTTTTATTATTTTTAAAGGTATTTGATCCAAGCCGCAGTCGTTGGTATGAGATTTAAAGACTGAATCGATTAGGTCATTAGGTGAGATATTGAAAAAATAAAAGTTATTAGAATTGAATGGGGTTTGAGGAATAGAATAGGATAAGGTGTTTACAGGGATTTCATTAGGGTGGGGGTCAGCAAAATAGGAATTAAGTTCATCTGGAGTGACTGGATAGTTGTCATCAGGTTTGGAACTGGATACTGAAAATTTTCTCAAAATTTTCCATTGAGATTTAGGATCAGGAGCTTGGGATAGAATACTATGAAAATACTGCGCTTTAGCACGGCGTAAAGAGGACTGGGTAAGGTTTCGAAGAAGTTTAAAAGATGAATAATCTTCTGAATGTCTAGTTCGCCTGAAGCGTCTCCTGGCAGCATCTCTTCGCTTCATCAGATTTCTAATGTCGGGGTTAATCCATGGAGCTGGCAGTCGTCGGATAATTGAGGTTTTGAGAGGGGCAAGATGATTAAGGACAGTATAAAGGTTCGATGTGAGGCATTCACCATTTCGTCAATTGAGGATAGGGAATAGATGGGTTCAATGGAATGGGATAGGGAGTCAAGTAGAGGTTCTATTCTATCTGGAGTTATGAGTTCAAGATTTCGCCAAGATATTTTCTTGGGAATAAGAGTAGGAACAGATATCTCATAAGAGATTTGGATTAGATCGTGGCATGAAAGGAAAGGTACTGGATTTTGAGAGAAGGATAATAGGTTTTTAGGAGAGTCAACAAACATGAGGTCAATTAATGTATCTGTGAACTGGGTATGATGAA
Source organism: Euschistus heros (assembly GCA_003667255.2). Classification (NCBI taxonomy): domain Eukaryota; kingdom Metazoa; phylum Arthropoda; class Insecta; order Hemiptera; family Pentatomidae; genus Euschistus; species Euschistus heros. The sequence continues at coordinate 2,971,593 of RCWM02000083.1, forward strand.
CTGGGTGTATATATATATATATATATATATATATATATATATATATATATATATATATATATAATACAAATAAATAAATAAATAAAATAATATTAATGGTAATGGATCAAAGGATAATAAAAAGGGCAGAAGGAAGTGAAACGTAAATAAAACAAAAACAAAAATAAATTAATAAATAAATAAAAAATAAAAATAAAATAAATAAATAAAATAAAGAATAAAATAAAAATACGGAAATATGGGGAAGAATGAAGGAAATAATGAGAAGGTGATAAAAGAAAAGAAACGGATAAAAAAAAATGAAAGTGAAGGAAAATAAGAATGGAAAGATAAAAGGAAAGGAAAACAATATCAAAGAACACTTACCCACTGAACCACACTTGTTAGGAGAAGGACGATGACTGATGTGAAACGGAAAGAACAGCTGGGTAGGTAAAAGGGAGAAAAGGCGCTGGATACATGGATACAGAATAGGAAAATGAAACAATGAAAATGTAACAAAAATATAAAAGAAAAATGAACAACAGAGAGACTAAAAGATAACAAAATAACAGATAAATACAAACAGAATAAAAAGAGATAAATACAATAATGCCAATACCATCATGATCAGGGTGCAGCACAAATAAAATAAATAAAAATAAAATAAAAATGGATATACAAATAACTTTGTATTCTAAGTTATTTATGTATCTGATCTTTTCTATGTGGTTTCTGTATATTCTGTATTCCATTTGTCATCTGTTTATCGGTCTGTTATTATTTTTTTGTCACCTCTGGTATTTTGTTTATTATAGCCCTGAAGAAGACCTGCAGCGCAGGTCGAAACGTTGGCACGTATTAAAGAATCCCTTCTTTAACGTGGTGTTACTTTGACTGCATCCCTGACTATCTTCTTCTCCAACCATCTTCCAGTCAACTATACTTTTATCAATAAATATTATCATTGTTTTAAAATTTACTGCTTTGTGTATTTTATTTGTGATTAAAACTGACTCTAAAATATTTTTTCTTTAACTATCGTTTTCATAAAATAATAAATTATTTTTTTGTTTTAAATCAAATGAATTATTGTTATTCATTATTGCGGAATGGTGCGAGGAATATCTTTGGTCGAATTTCGAACTTATCCACATATTATTGCTTTTCCAAGAACAAATTAACTGCAAATCATTATATTTTATTATTGTTAAAATTTATTTTAACTATAAAGATAACGAGTTTAAAATTTGGTACTGATTCGTTTAGCAGTTTTCGTGGTTAGTGATCACAAATGAAAAATGGCTTGTCCTTTTATATAATAGTATAGATCTGAAAACTGAAATGGATTTCTTTGAACTGGTATAAAGCGGGTGCGGATGAGAAAGCAGTTTCTCGGAATGTTCTACATGAACTATAAATTATTTTATTTGTGATACCGTGTCAGTATCAACATTATAGCCAGGCCAAGCTAATAAGAAGAGAAAGTATTAACTAAAGAGTATAATCCGAACAGCAGGCGATGGCCATGCTGGGTCTGGGTGACAAATGGTGATGGGTTCACCAAACTCTGCCTCTTCGTGTTCCTGAGTCATCTCTTGCATATTAGGGTAGGGCTCCAACCCGGCTTGTCCAAACTGAATTTGCTCTTTTACCTAGAAGTTTGTTTGGCATGTATGAATAGATAGTGAATAAGAAATATGGATATTATATATTTGTGATAATTAATGGTATATTATTTTATTTACACATTTAAAACGTTTGTTTAGAATTTTTATTTTATTTTTAGAAAATGAATCCTGTTATTCAGTACAGAACAATAAGTTTATCAAGACAAATCCGCTGCATAGTTAAGCGGAAAGGTCATAACCTCAAGTTGACCTCTTCACCCCTCACCTCTATCCGCTGGGAAGCACCGATTCCCTGCTTATTTTAGGATATATATTTTATAGATATATAAACACAATTATACTTTAGAAAAGTTTCGTTTCCCGATCGAATACCCAAATAATCAATTTTCTATTTTCAGTAGCGGTTCTCCATTAAACGTAATTTTGAAACTATAAAAAAGGGTACACATCCTAAATTACAAAGAAGTTATAATATATTAATAAAAAACATTTTTGGCAACTTATAAAAGTGAGTAATTTTATAGAAATTCTATTTTTATTTTGTTTTATTTATTTATTATTCTTTTTGTTTTAATTCTGTTGTAACGCTACAGATCGACATTTTTATGTTTAATGTCACAAAAATTTTTTAAAATATCAATTTCGGTATTTACAAAATTTGTACTTTTAACGAAGGCAGTTCAACCGTATCTCTTGACACGGAATGGTATAGAAGGATTAATACAACTAGGATTGATATATTATTTGCCGCTTCTATTTGAATTTTTTATTCGGAGACTATTTTCTAATGTTAAACATTCCTTATAATTTCTAAAAGCATGCAAAATATTTAAAATATAAGCACTTTGCTACACAGATTATATATTATACTTGCAAACCCCGTCGCGGCTTCACCCGATAGATAATTTTAACTGACAATGGGAGTTTTATTTGTATTCCGATAAAGCTTGTATTGAAGTTTGCAAATAAGCATTATTTATTCAATGATGTTTTTTCTCTAGCAGTAAGTTTTATCCTCGTTAAAATACATTGATTAGGTGATTGAAGATAACGTCATACCATAATTAGACAACCAATTTTTATTTTAATGTATGAGTTGTTAATAATCCAAATGGATTGAGACTATTAAAAAACTCTTGCGGATAATGGACTGGAAAATCAGTAGATTTTATTATTGCTAAACCTTTCTGAAACTGAAAATGATGTTAAAATTTGGTATAGATTGGTTCAGTAGCATTCGTGGTTAGTGATCACAAAAGAATAATGGCTTGTCCTTTTATATAATAGTATAGATTAATTTTAATAATGAAAGACTAGAAATCAAACATGTACTCCCTAAGGAGAAAAAATGGAAGGATTTTAAAAGATATTTGGACCTAGATTAGACTGACTGACTCAGTTGTCTAAATTTTATATATATATATATATATATATATATATATATATATATATATATATATATATATATATATATATATATATATATATATATATATATATATATATATATATATATATCATATTTAGAATACTGCTAATGTTTTGAATTTTTAGTATGTTTTTCGAACTGATGATGAATGTTTAACTTTCTTAACTGGTCTTTGAATAAAAATTCCTATGGAAGAAGCAAATAATCCAACAACCCTAATCGTTGTACTTTATGTAGTATAAATGAATTATATTTATCACTCTATTTGTATTTAGCGCTGCAGTAATTATCGATTCGAGCGTAAAAACACTAAAAATAAATTAAATATTAATTTCAACTGTTTTCTATCATTCATAGACTGTTTTCCAATTAATTGATTCCGTAATCAAGAAAGCAACTCCGGTGGACAGATACATCGTTATTTCAAACGACTGTATAAATTACATTATTAAAAGAACACCATATCTGGAAATATGAATAATGAACTGAAATCTACTATTTGAAATGCTTGCGTATCTCAACGCTGTAGTGAAAGCCAACTTCGAAAGTGTATAGAGACTGCCATTTAAATTTTAAATTTATTTTAACATGGAAAAAAAAGTTTTGATTTGTCACATGGAAATATGTGTTGAATAAACAGCACTACTAATTTCCTAGAAGAATGTTAATCATTAATTTTATTATTTTATAAAAAAAAATATAATAGATTATGAGTCAAAGATAAAGGATATCAATATTAATTTATATAAAATATATAACTATTATTAATGTAATTACATTTTATATCCCAGGGAATAAATTGATATCTTAACATAGCGGTAATATGGAACTCCTCTTCGATGAAACGTTGTTCTGTTCGTGAAAAATAAAATTATTATGTTGAAAATTCAGTTTGAAGATGTGGTTTCGTAATTTTATATTAGAAAACGTTATATATTTAAAGAAACCATAAGTATAGTTGTTGGAGATTATTAATTTTCTTTTATATTCTGTATGCAATATTAATGAATCCATTCATCATACATAAGAAAGATAGATCTATTATCTTCAACCATATATTTATAAACACACATCTACATATATAAGAAAATCAACAACATAGGACATTATTACAATGCTGTTAATGATTAGTTTGATCACAATTTACTTACGAATTATCGTCAGATCCTTTATATCTATTAAATACATTAATTTAATATTGTTTTAAATATCTCTAAACAAATAAAAAACAAAATAAAACTTAGCTTTAAAGATATAAACCAATCCACTACCCCCTATCTGCAATGAACAAAGCCGCTACCTTGGACTCCACCTGGGTAAACGTCTTACTTGGAATCCACATACAAGTCTTAAACGACAAGAGACTCGCTTGTTGTGACTACTTCAGCATTTGCCAGAAAACTATTCTAATTTTCCAAATAATTAAAAAGGACTCAATTAGATAACAGTTATTAGACATGTCGGACAGTTTTAGGGCTCCACTAAACCATCTAATTCTTCTCGTATCCAATTCTTACAATACAAAATCTTTTCCAAAAAGCTTCTTTTTATGTAAAAAATACATCTATTCATAAAGGTCTTACGCCCGGTTGCTAGACTAAAGGTTATCGGTTTTGCTAGATATAGATTCGCTAAGTAGATTCTGCAAAAATCCAACAGATAGAGCTAGTGTAGTTAATTACATTTATGGAGCTTGTATGGTTAATGTAGTATATTATATTATCGTCTAATGCTGATCACAACCATATTTAAAAATTGAAGATTCAGTGTTGGAATTTATCATTATTTTATCATTTTTAAAACGTCAGGCATCTTATCAATATTCCTAACCTAAGAAAAGTGTTGCCTGGATACTAGTTAACGAATTCGTTTGCTAACTTAGCGGTTTGTTAACTAGCGGTTTGCTAACTATTGGCTTGTTAAAGTTATAGGATCGAATTTGAAAAGGCTTCTGAAAAGAAGGTGGTCTAGAGGCTTCCTACTTTTATTGAAGTACTAGCAATGGTTAGTTTTTATAAAGTTATTGTAATTATTTTCCCACAGATTCTCAAAACTCATTTATTTTATATAGTTGTAAATATTATATTAGATTAACAATACCATAATAATGCCGTTAATAATGACGGCGCCCAGCTCTACGCCAAAAGGCATTAAACAGCTCGAGAAAGAAAAAGAAGAAGTAAATAACTCAAAAAAAAATCATACGAAAAAACTGAAGGCCCCCTTGAGCCTGTCAGCTAAAGAAAGAATAACATGGATCATGTTTTAGGAAAGGTGACTTTTTTCATTCAAACCATTATAACTCTTAAATGATAGTTCCTAGCAACAAATGTTATATAACAAAAAATCTTCTCTACTTAATTTCTGATAAGTGGAATGTCGGCAAATATTCGATCCGAGCAACACCATAGAATAGTGCGTGTCAAAGAAGCCCCTCTTAAAAAATGTAGGCAATACGAACCTTTTACAAGCCAGTATAGCTTCTAAACGGTGGGCTGTTGCGACAAATAATATGCATAAAAAAATATTCTCTATTACATTTCTGGCAAAGAAACTGTCGTCAAATTTTCGATTTTCGAGCAATAGCAGATCTAGAGCGTGTCATACTACGCTTAACGCCCACGCGTTCCCCAAAACGTGTCACTTTGACCAACTACGCCATGGGTGAAACATGTTCCATGTTAATAACGGATATATGATAACAACTTGAGATCGAGCTTTTGTTTACATCACAGTGATCCTGACCATACCTACTTGATATTTTTTGCTGAAATAGCTGTATATATCTTCCGGTAGCCGTGCTCCATAAACCCGTTGCACTTCCTTGCACTAGAGCGTACTAGATGAGGAGATATTAATTATGACGATGGACTCTGGTCAGCAGTGGATGAAGCAAAAAGCGGTCGAGGAGGCAGCGGCACCGGCCACACCCAGAGAGAGCGAGTCCTGGACCAATTAGCAGAGCTGAGCTGAGGTGAGGTGTAGGTGAGTGAGTTCCGGATCTCGGTACCTCTCCGCGCCAGTTTCTAGTCGTAAAGAAATGGCTTCATCAGCTTCTATATCCGATGTCTAATTGATTGGACGATCGCGGAGGTATTCTAGGAGGGGGGGGGGGGTTATTCTGCAGGAATAGCACTCAACTCTAATTAAGAAAATTTTCCTGGTTGAAATTGTCCTTCATTTTGTTCAATAAGAATTCTTTTAATACTTCAAATAAAATTTTCTAAACTAGCATCCTCCGTCGCGGCTTCGCCCTTTCTTAGAACTTGGATAATTTTAACCTTTAAGAATCTTGAATTGAAGTATGCAATTGACCATTATTTCTTTAGTTAAATTTTCACATTTAAAGAAAGCATAATTGGACATACAATTTTAGTTTCAATTTATGAGTTGGTAATCCAGATGGACAGAGACTTTTAAAAAACTATTGCGGATAATTGGTCAGTGCTTATAACTAAAGACCCATGAATCATATTTTTACGCACAATATCAAATGCAAAGAATCGACATTTTGATTCGGTTATAATTTTCATTTAGTAGAAACAATTAAATTCACTCAACATTGTAAATTTAAATTGTTATTATTGTAAATATTATAATTGCTAAAACTTTTTAGAGCTATGAAAATGATATAGTTAAAATATGTTAGAGTATTAATAGTGTTAGAGAGTTGTTAGAGTTTCAGTAGTATTATTGAAAACTTTGGCAGAATGGTGCTAACCACATATTAGGAAATTTTCAAAGTTCACCGACATCTCATGTCGCACCACATATTTATAGCTTTTTTAATAATTTAATTGAATAGAAGTTTATCATCAAGCTCTATATAACACCGTACCTTTATAACCTCTTATGCAGAATGACGTCTGTAGATTGAAAATTGAAAATCTGTAGATTTTATTATTTCTAAACCATCCTTGAACTATAGAGATGTTGTGGTTAAAATTTGGAAGTGGTTCAGTAGTTTTCGTGTTTATTGATCACTAACGACGAAAAATGGCTTGTCATTTTATATAAAAGTTTAGATTTCTAGAATGCTCAGTTCTTTCATATCTTCATTAAACCTATACTAGTGGCTCCTTTTATACTCCATTTAACAGATGAGATTTCTACTCGTTATGTAAGTGTCCTGTTAACAGTCGACACAGCATCTCTGTTTCGATTCTCGATTTCGTCTATTCTTGTTATTCTTAAATCCAAAAATGATTTTAGATTTTGGTGAGAAACACAAAATCTAAGAGTATTAGTATAAAAGAGTATCCTCCATCCAAACCTGAAATTGGTTTTACATAATGTCCCTCATGGTCCACACGTACCAGTGCCTATGCAACCAGAACATTTAAATGAAATAATCCCGAACTCGAACCAGGTTGAGAAACTGAAGATAACGAAAGGAAGTACGAACCGGGCTGCTCCAAACCACAAACATTTAACTTAACAATTTGATTCGCGACTTACATCTGACCAAAGACTCTGAATTGCTTGGTTCAAGGCTTAGAGAAAAGATTTTGCTCGCTGCTGGCGCTCTGTTTTCCTGGTACAGGCACAGGTAAAAATATTTTACTCCATACTTTTAATATATATATATATATATATATATATATATATATATATATATATATATATATATATATATATATATATATATATATGTATAATAAAAGTATGGAGTAAAATATTTTACCTGTGCCTGTACCAGGAAAACAGAGCGCCAGCAGCGAGCAAAATATATTATATATATATATATATATATATATATATATATATATTTTAAAACCTTTTATTGAGTAATTATTACAATCTGCCACAAATATGGGCATTATTTATTGATAAATGGCGTTAAATTAAAAAAAATAAAAAATAAATAGATAATAAAAAATAAAGCTGTAATAATAAAAAAGAAATCAAATGTAAAAATACAATCATAATCTATTTACAATATCCTAGGGATCCCCACCAGACCTTTCCCTCCACTCACACCTTTCCACAAGAAAATGTGAAATATTTTATTAAGGGTCATAATTCTTTGGTTTATTTAGTTAATATATTAAAAAAAATATCCGAAAAAAAAATAAATAAAAATTAAAAATAGAAAACAAAATGTGTGAAATAAAATAAAAATGATTAAAGTTAATATTCTTAAAAAATAAATTAAATTTTCCTTAAAAACATTAAATTTTCCTTTAAAAATGTAGAATGATTTTTTTTTTTCCATATGTATATTTATTAAATTTTAAAAGAAATTTATATAACGTTTGCCTAAAATTTATTAGTATTTTTTAAAACATTATCAGGGTTGTGAACCCCGGAAATTTTTCGTCACTAAGTTCCATTGATCCTTGCTTCGTTCAAGGTTAGTCCTGTGACGTAATCGATCGACACATGAGGTCATAGCTGCAGTGTTTCATGACGTCACTAATTGATGCTGTAGTTCTAGTGCATTGTAATCAAGTAAGCTTCGTTTTCCTGGAGAAAATAAAACTTCTGTAGTTTCTTTTGTTTTAGTCCTTCATCACTTCAGCAATTTCTGAGGTGTTATTTCTGTGATGAATTTCTAATCAGTGCTTAATTACATTTTCTCATCCTTAGAACTGTTGAATAATTTGTACGATTTATATAAGTTGTACGATTAAACGTTTTATATAAGTATTTATTGGTCACTACATCAGAAAACGGATTATAAACACTTATTGATAACGAATTCTATATTAATGGTTTATAAAAATTATTTTTTAACTTTAATTTAAGATAGAAGACAATTAAAATTAATATAAATGAGGTAGAAAAAGCAATTCCGATATTACAACTCTTTCAATAGGTATATTTGCAAATCTCAAGGATATTAAAAATATAACTAATAATTAATGGGTGTTTGCGGACGGTAGGTGTGTAGTGTCTATGCTGATGTTTCGGCACACCTTGCCTCTTCCATGTCTTTGAAGAATTGTTTAAGAGAAAGAAGGACTAGATCCCTCATTAATTTGGATAGATGGATTAATAGATAGTCTTTACAATTAAGTTGCGGCTATGGCCAGGTTCTTTACTCGAGTCCAGACTATCTTTGGCTATAGTGCTCTCACTCTACTAAGAATAGTATTAATTTAATCGGTTATATCGCCTACAGCAGCGCGTTGGGGCGAGATTCTCCGCATGCCTGGGTTTGAATCCCACTTCGTGTCCACGGCGTGTGCAAATTTATTTTAATGGTCAAATCTTGAACCTTTCCGCTCAGCCTAGAATAGGTTGCTAACCTGTAGGATTAACTGTCCTTCTTGCCCTAGTTGGAGTACATGAGGAGGTTAAGCCCAATAAACAAACTTAATCGCATTCGTATGCAAGTGCGTTCTAGTTATTAGAATGCACTACCGTTTGATTTAATTTATATTTACTATATATTAGTTGAAAATTCTTCGCCGTATTTTCGTACCTATTAAAGTAGGAGAGACCTGGCGAAGGAGAACAAACAGCGAGATATATCATCTGTATTGGGAGGCCGATGTGGTGAGGCGCATCAAGCTTGGGAGACTTGGGCTGGCCACATTGCCAGAATGAGAGAAGAGGATATACCCAAGAGGTTGCTGGAAGGAAAGCTGTGCAGGACGAGAGGAAGAGGCAGACCGCGTCTTAGATGGGAGGCTCCGTCATTCGGGACGTTCAAGAATTGTTGAACACCCGCAACTGGCGAGCGACCGCACAGGATAGAGTCACCTGGTGAAGGCTCATTGAGGAGGCCAAGGACCACATCGGTCTGTAGCGCCACGGAGTAGTAGTAATACATTAGTTGAACTAGGTAAATCTATTCAGGAAATTTCATATAGGGATGCCTTAGCTCAGACGTGTTAAGTGCAGAGTTTTGCCAAGATGTGTTAAACACCTCATAGACCAGTCAATGAGTGCTGAAATGAGGGGTGTAGATTGCATGAAATATACGATCATTTTTTACCTAAGGGCTTCGTCAGGAGTAGCTAGAAGATAAACATACTAAAAGTCTCCGCCCGGGGGGGGGGGGGGGGGGTGAGCGAACGGTGGGGGAGGGTCTCATTTTTAGGTTTTTAGATCATATCTCGAAAACGGTAGACTCTAGGAAAATATGCTACAGAGAAATATAAAAGCTAATTTAATTTCCTATAAAATTGTTTATGAACATATTTGTCGAACTTTCAATGGCTTCGCGAGATATTAAATATTTAACGTTATTAAATATCGATTACTTTCGAAATAATAAGATGTTTACCTCACTTTTTGTTTAACATTTGCTTCAAGTGCCAAAAACTTGAAATTAAAGTAAATTTAATGCTCAACAACTTTGATTTGAATGATGACATTTTTTCTGATAAACTATCGTAGAAGGCACTAGGAGCAAATGTTTGACAAAAAGTGAGATAAATGTATTTTTTTTTGCAAATATTATCCCTTTTCAATAACGTATATTTCGAAAATGGTTAGAAGTTCGATGAAGATGTATGGAATCAATTTTATAGAAATTTTAATTAGCTTTAATTTTGAAACATATTTTTCTAGAGTCAATCGTTTTCGAGATGTAATCGAAAAACCCAAAAATGGTACCTTCCTTCTCCCCCGTAAACTCAGATAATCCGAATCACCATTTTTTGGAACTACAAAGTTTCAATTTTGAATACTGTCAAATTTTATTTTCTGTGCTTAGCACATCTGTGTGGTAAGGCATCAATATTTAATAAACTTTAAATTTGTTATTTTTTTTCCGTAAATCTACATCTGTGCATTGCGATTTCACGTGAGAAAAAAAAAATTACCTTAGCGCGTAAGGATTAAGGCCGAGAGCTATAAGGAGATGTACCAAGGACCTACTTAATATGAAGGCAAAGGTTCTTTGGAGGTATAAAAAAGTGGCTGCGGAATGTTGGCAGGCTGGAGGCACAAGTTGCAATGTCCTTGCATTTTTTATTATTGTCATTATAATATTTATATCGTCTAATTTATTTCGAGGGCGGGGCCTGGGTGAGAGATAAAGCACTGGGAAAAAGAGTAGCAACCGTCATAAACCAAAGATCCTAGGTTCGAACCTTACTGGTATTGGGTGGTTTTTTATTTCTTAAACATTTATTAAGTAATGATTACAATCTGCCACAAATGTGGGTAATAAATAATATAGATGACTTCATAATTACATTCGCACATACGATAAAAGGAAGAAACAAAAAAATTGAGAAATAAGATTCAAAAAAGAACTATCATAAATAATATACAATATATAATATACATACAAGTGATGTTTATGAATTAAAATATATACATATATAATAATAATAAAATAAAATTAAATTAAATTAAAGTAACAGGGTGGAATTAATTTTGATTAATTGATTAACTGCTTCCACCCTCACAGCCAGGAAACCCCGTGTTGCCGAGATGGCTAGGCTGCAACACACGGGACATTTAGATTGTTACAGATAAATTTATTTGTGACATATTAATTATTGAGGGTTTTATGAAGCATTTTGGATTGTAAGGATTGGATACGAGAAGAATTGGTTTAGGGGCCCCCAAAGCTCAAGTCCGTATGTCCAACTGGGTCTAATTACTGTCATGTCTATAAGTCTTTTGTAATTGATTGGGAGCTTTGAACGCTACTATGAATATAAGTAAATGATCTTATTACCTCATAATCTTTTTTATTTATTTTTTTTGGTAGATATTTCACTCTTAGTCAATTGCTTATGGTCATTGTTTTTAGAAAAGGCATAAATGATCTATTAAGACAGTATATTTGTTTCTATCTATAAGCGGTTGTACAATAATTTTGTTCAAAAGAATCTCTTCAAGTTTTGTTTTGTTATGCAGCTTGATTAGAACATTGGTGATTAAGCCATCGCTATATGGAAGATCATCTTTGGTCACCGATCAAACCGTACACTTTTTGTAAACATTCAATTCTTCAAGAGCTTGTACAGGCTATATTGTTATATTTTCTTATAGCTCTTGCAACCTGCCTGTAATTCAGGTCTTGGGGAATATTTATATTTATATCCATTCGGGACTGTTTCTTATCGTATTCTTATAGTGAATTTTCTGCAACACTGAGATTCTTCAAAAAGGTCAGCGTTCTCAATGTCTGGTCCTTTCCCCGCCCCACTAATCTTTTCAGCCCATGACTATGTTATTAATTGCTATGTCGTTAGCGAAGTTTTATTTCCCCGTCCTTCGGAGATATTTCTGAATTTTCTCCTGCTCTCTTCGTGTGTGGATAAACGCATCAAAGTCGGTCACCCCCAACAGTCCACACCCGGATGCAGATAACCATCGCCAGGATAGGAGCGACCTCCGCGAAGATAGAGGAGTAGCGATAGAGGAGAAACAATAAATATGATGAATGGTGGGGCCAATTCATTTGTAATTGGACTTGTTTAGGAGCCGGCATTCCTGGCGGGGGCGTATCCCGAGCAGCAATTTGGACCGCGGGGGGGAGGGGGGGAGGGGGCTGATCGGTATCTGCTCCTCTGCACCTCGGAACCGGTCCGCGGGTCTTCGCGCTTGGTGGCGGCGGTCTGCACTCTGTGTAGCTCTTCGTTGATATATTTTCATTATTTAAGGAATTTCAGTTAATTTTAACTTATGCTGCCCTTGCTGTGATGTTTTAGTTGCGGTGGAAAAATAGGCGCCGGATAGGGTAAACGCGCCTTCAGAAGGCGAGAGGGTGTACTACTAATATCGTACTTAATCTTTATTAGAAGAAAAAAATCAAGTTTTTATAATTTTCTCATCTATTAAAGAAGGCCTTAACATAAATGTTTCTATAACCGTGTTTCAAGTAAACTTTCGTAAAATGGTCATAGCGTTCTTGCTCCCCGCCTTGCCTTCTCAGGCTGCGCCGGAAAATGAATTGAAGATAAATGAATTATCCTGTGATTGTTCGAATCTAACTTCGATTCTATTAATTTCGAGGCTATTAATGTATCACATCATCCCCATAATTAGTAGTTAAGGAAGAGAGAGACCTCGAAAAAATAATTCTACCATCAAATATATCGTAAAATATAGAAGTATTTCCATAACTCCAGAAAAGCTCACTCAAATAATAATAATAAGGCTTTATTGACATATTTATGCCGGTCTAAAGTCCTCTACATGGCTCACTCAAATGTTCGCCAAAGGAACACTGACTTTAGTTTAAGTTTTGTCCTGAATAATATTGTATATTCTGTTGTTATTTCGGCTAGCAGAAAATATGGTGATTAACATATCAGACATAGACTTCAAATATAAACATATCAGGACTCAGCTGTATCTATTCACCAACAAATAATTTATTTAGTTATTAAAATGAATTCTTATCATTTGAAAAAAAAAATAAAAAAATAACAATATGGCTTTATTTACGTATGGATAATTACAAAATCGTTTAAGTATACATGTTCCGGTCTTACATCCCCTACATCTTTAATATAGTTTTATTCGACAACAGATAGGTTTTATATTTTTAAGTTTTTGTATAAAATAGTTGGAATAATGAAAAAAAAATCTGCTTAAAAATATAATTAATATATAATAACTAATATGTATATATCTAAATTTATTAAATATTTATTATCCAAGCGTTTTTAGAAAAAAATTATAATTAATGAGTGCAAAAGAGTTTCCTCGTGAGTTCTTCGAATCCTTTTATAATATATAACGTTTTATCAAACTGGCCGAATAGTTTTGAATAATCTCCAACCCCACGAGGAAGTAGAAGGGTGATTTTGAAAAATTCATTTTTTTTTTTTTTTTTTTTTTTTTTTGCTGAAAATCCTTCTTAGAACCTATGAGCATCAATCGTTTAAATTATTATTGATTGGGAATTAAAAGTAAAGTAGTGTTAGATGTATTTTCAAAATACAGAATTAGGCTCATGTTACCATTCTCCAACAACGGTCGGCATTAACACTCTGATAACGACTGAATAAATAAACTTACTAAATCCGTATGGACATACCTTATATAAATACTGAATTCAACTGAGCCCTCTGATTTGCTTATTCCCAGCGCGGTGCACCGTTAGAAAAAATATACTCGTTAGACATGATTTCATGACTAGATTTAAAAATATTACCACGACTATTAAATCATTTCTGTACATTTATAAGGTTTGTAAAAGGGATACCAGACCCTAAAAAGAGAATGCTATTGTTTGTTGAACTATGGAACATTGAATAAAAACGACTGTAAGATGAAAAACTGTATATTTAAAATATTCAGCTAAAACGAAAAATAGAGCTATTCAATATTAACAGGAAAGATTCGGCAGATACACGAGTACCTTACCATACACTTGGAGCATAACAAGGTAATTAAGTAAAGCGATCTTTCATCCAGAATCATTATTTTGACCGCGCTCTTTTCGAAATAAAAAATAAAACATCGTTTTGAGCGCTAAGTAGCTAATTTTTTTTTTTTGGAGGGGGCGTTGGTTTGGCCGCGCGGTGAATGCCCTGCACCGACCAGTCCGCATAGTTGGGCCAGCACCTTGTGCATTCTTCTCTGGACCGTCATCTCCGTCCAGTTATCATTTTTAACATAGTTTCTTCCTTCCACCAAGAGGTATGTTCCGTATACATGCATAAATAAATTGGGTGCCAAATAATATTTTATCAGAACTCTATATTATATCTTGATGTTCTAAAATGATTAATAACGAAAACTTCATCCATATTATTGTAACTGTGGCTATATGGGTACACACAATTGAGACTTCTGCAAACTTCCTATGGTATCGATTTTTTGCTAATCGAAATCCTATTTTTTTCTTTCTTTACGTTGTTTGAAATTATCTCATCTACCCAGTAATATCTAAATATATAAAATATATTGTATAACCCAAAAATTACAAACGTATCCTGCTCATCATTACTTGAATAGAAGTTTGCATGGTGATCAGGTCATACATAAAAATCGAAGCTATCGTAAAATTGTACGTCGCGTCATATTATCCCAAGTGAAGATTTCTTTAATTTTTACTATTTATTATTAAAATAATAGTTTTTTCTTGTAGCGCGCAGTATAATATTCAGATTTGTTTTCCTATAACCTGCAGAATTCAGTAGATAACTACTAGTTACTACGTATGTAATATGTTACTTGTTAATATAATTTATGTATATCTTCGATCAAACAATTATATGATTTTTACTCAGTATCGATAAATTTTTTTTTCCTTCGTATTTTTCTATATAATCACATCATGCTGTTAATACTTGGTAGAATATTTCCCTTATCCGACCTCTACAAAACTATATCACAATTTTTATTTTCAGTTATAAAAATAATCCATTACAATTGGTTCTATCACAAATAATTAAAAATATATATGTATAAAAATTAGCCTTATTAAAAAAAAAATAAAAATCATGATTTTGATCAACCTTGATATAATTATTTTGAAGTTTTTTATCAAAGATAGTTGATTGAAGATTATGAGCACGCTATCAGTTACCTTTCTTCGATTGCCCTCCCTTCGCTCCACAATATCCCTTACATCTTCATAACTTCTCCTTCTCCTGAAACCGAAGACCCTGATGGGACCCTACCGACATGTTGGAAAGGAGATGACTCCCACGACTGGACACGAGGAGAGACAAAACAAGAAGATGGACGAGTTCCCCTTTGTGATCTGCTACGTGCCGAAAATGGTCCCTTTGTTGCCTCTTCTCTTCTTCCTAATGGCTTCTCAGAATGGCTCTCAGTTCTCTTCTAGCAGTGCCATGTATCGCAACTGCGTCACTCGATTATAATATATTTTTTATTTATTTCAGATTTAATTTTACTCTATTTCTCATATCTTGTAATCATACAATCCTCACCTTTCTATCCTTTTGAGTAATAATATACTGTTTTATCAATTCTTTACCCGCAATCTGCTGGTGTTCTTCAAGGTAAAGTTTTACACCCTCTTCGTGCCTGTGCATCGCTGCTATTACACTCTTAAAACCATTTTTTACATTCACTTTTGAAGTACCATCCTTATCTGGATATGTATATGTCTGGACATATTCACACAACGTTCCCTCAAATTCCTCTGTTTTCTACGGTCACCTTTATCCCTTGGAAAAAAACATATAAAAATTTAAAATTGATTGAATTCATCTCAGTGATAAATACAAATATATCAGTGACAATGAATAGCGTAATTCTAATATCTCAAAATTAGAATAAATAGAGACCCTTCACTTCGCGAAATGAAAGAAATGGCGCAGTATCGCGACATTTGTAGAAATTTCACCGAGGTCAGACCCTGTCGCAATAATGTTATTGTGGCTAATTAGATAGAGAAAAAAAGAATAAATAATTTTTCTACACTCTGATAAAAAAAAAATTTTCTAGCCTTCACGAATGTGTTGGGAACGCTTTCTTATTTTAAATATCTCACAATTGCTTTTGTTTATATGAAAACTCACCTTGTAGCACTGGTATATGGTTTCATCCATTGGAACAATTTTTCTTCTTAGTTTTAAGTTTTTAAAGACAAAAGGCATCTGAGCCCTTGGCACATTTTCTAAAACCCCAATTAAGATATGTTAATCAGGCTGGAAAGATAATAGTATCGTAATTGGTGTAGTTCAAGGAAACATATCTTGGCTAAGGTTACATTAATTGTGAACTTTCTTAGGACTCCTAGAAGAATTTAAACAGCAGTAGCAGTAGTAACAGTAGTAACAGTCCTGAGGCTGTTACTACAGAGGTTGTTATAGTGATCATTGTCAGGTATCTCATTGTTAGGGACGGTTGTCAACCGCAAATGTAAAAAACTTTTTTTGTTTTTTTTTCGAACCAACGATGCGTTAACAATTTGGGTCTGTGTTTTCCTTATCCACAAAGACGTCAGTAATTTATATTATACACATGCACGCGTTTCTTTAACGCGTATTAAAAACTTCAATTAGTTGAATCAGTCAAAAATTGTATCATTCAACCAGATCTTGAAACAATTTCATATTATTTATGTATAAACAAACATTTTATATTTTCTTTCAATTGATTCTATGATTAATAGTTTCGTTTTTTTTTTTTGTTTTTTTGTTTGTTTTTTAAAATTAATTTGATTTGTTTGTTCATTATTATATCATTTTTGTTATAATCAGTTTTTTATTATTTTTATCCCTGGAGAAGACCTGCAAGATAAATCTAAACGGTGGTACTATTTTTTTTTTTCAAACTGGGACGTGCTAGTTAACCTGACTGCATCCCTGACCATATTCTTCAACCATTATACCATGCAGTAAACTGTTATCACTATTTAAAAAAAAATTAATTTTATCGTTTAATAGACCTTAAATCTGATTATACGATATAATTTCGATTTTCGGGTCTACAAAAAAATTAAATACTTATTTATTCAGTAATTTTTTTTTAACATTAAATTTTTTTTTTTTTTTTCAGGTATGCCTAAATCTTTATTAAAATGTCGATACGTCTTCTGAAAACGTAAGTTTTTAAAAGTTTATATACAATTAAAATCTTTTAGAAATAATTACAAAGAAAATTAATGTAAAATGCACTAAAAATGAATAATTATTCTATGAACTTTTCAATCATTTATATGCGGTTTATTTACATTTCTTCACCAAATGCAACAACCTTATATTTTAATAAGTTGAATTTTAGTTTTTTCGAAAGCTGATAATGTTTATTTGTACTTAATAATGCGTGTATATATATTGATCTTTCGTTCAAAAATATATGATTAAACATAAACATATCGTTATGTAATATGTTCCATTATTTATTTATAAACTTCCAATAAAAGCTAGTTGTTCTATTTAGTGAACATTAAAGTTTCATTTTAGGAAGTTAGTGAGAATAGCTTTAACTTGAAATATATCGATTCTTGACTCCAATGATTTCAAAGAAATGAATCTGTACCGAGAATCGAGAATTTTAAGTCAGTTCTATAATTGTATATAGAATATATAATAGTAATATAATTATTTAACATCGATTTTTTTCTCTAATCAATATCAAAAGAAATTTTTTTTTTTTATCTTTAATAATAGAGCAAATTTTCATGTAATAGTTTGATACAGATTAGTACAGAATTTGAAACAATTTTCTTAAAAAATCAAGCCTTGCTAATGCTAGCCAAACATTGTTAAAGATAAATATTTGCTATACGAAAATATAAAAATAACGTGTCAGCCTCTATCTGCCGAAGCTCAGGCTCAAGGAAATAAATGCAGCTAGACATTTTATCATACTTTTTTTCTTTTTTTTTTTCATTATTGCAAAGATTAATTTTAATTTTCTTTTGTGTTCATGCGGTTCAAGAGCATCTTCCTACTTACACTGTTTAGTGAAAGGTTTTAGTGACATTCGCTGTTTTTTAAATAAAAAATAAATCATTAAACATTTTGAATATTCATGTTCTTACATAAAAATTAAAAAAATGAAATCTTTATTTTTACATTGTATAAATTCTAATTAACTCAAATATTTATGTCTTATTTTATGAATCCTATTTGCTAATTTATTTCTTGATTTTTTTTTTTTCGTGGTTTAACTTTCATATCATTCCTATTTTGTTACCTTGTGTAAAACGTATTATTCCCAAAATTGAAATTGACCTTAAATTGGAAAAAAAAAAAAAAAAACAAAAAAAAAAACGCGCGTGTATCTACAATTTTAAATTATAAGTTTGCCACACTTAAAACCTGGTGCCATTTGTGGATAACTCAAAAACTGCAAAACCAGTGCCTACTTTCGTCATTCTGCAACCGAGAACTTTACTCATAGATCACTTTACCGAGAACATAAAAATTCCCTTTTTTTTTTTTTTTTTTTTTTTTTAATCAGTTTTTTTTTTTTTTGGAGAGCTGTATCTCCTTATCCGATTGACCTACAGGGATGCGGTTAGGATTATATAGACAAGAATGTATTGCTCTTTAATAGGGTAAATAAACTCTATTTTAAAAACCCTTGTAGTTTATAAGATATAAGCGTTCACTGACTGTTGCCTATATTTCTCCTTCAAAAAAAGAGTTTATATTTACTGTTAAATGTTATACAATGTATGTAATATTTATTTATATATTTAGGCTATCGCCCATATAATCATGAAAACAGAATCCAATATCTTGATCTAAACAGTTATAGAAATCTACCCTTTGATATACATAGAGACAACACTTGCCTGAGGCCAGAAGCGACCTTATAGCCTTATGCTGTATCTTATTGGAGCGTTCTGTTGTAATTCCTCTTTGAGTGCCTTACATCTTTGATTATAATCTTGTCTAAACATTATTCTGTCTGAATTTTGAATAATTGTTACGAGAGTTTTTGTTTATTTATTTTATTTATTTTTTCTCATTTTTTTAATTTAAGAAATGATGAGATAAAAGAAATGAGTTGGTTTTATATATATATATATATATATATATATATATATATATATATATATATATATATATATATATATATATATATATATATATAACCTGACTGCATCCCTGACCATATTCTTCAACCATTATACCATGCAGTAAACTAGTATCACTATTAAAAAAAAGTTTAATTTTATCGTTTCATAGGCCTTAAATCTCATTAGACGACATAATTTAGATTTTCAGGTCATCAATACTGCAAAAAAATTAAATACTTATTTATTCAGTAATTTTTTTTCACATTAAAATTTTTTTTTTGTTTTCAGGTATGCCTAAATCTTTATTAAAATGCCAGTACTTCTTCTGAAAACGTAAGTTTTTAAAAGTTTATATACAATTAAAATCTTTTAGAAATAATTACAAAGAAAATTAATGTAAAATGCACTAAAAATGAATAATTATTCTATGAACTTTTCAATCATTTATATGCGGTTTATTTACATTTCTTCACCAAATGCAACAACCTTATATTTTAATAAGTTGAATTTTAGTTTTTTCGAAAGCTGATAATGTTTATTTGTACTTAATAATGCGTGTATATATATTGATCTTTCGTTCAAAAATATATGATTAAACATAAACATATCGTTATGTAATATGTTCCATTATTTATTTATAAACTTCCAATAAAAGCTAGTTGTTCTATTTAGTGAACATTAAAGTTTCATTTTAGGAAGTTAGTGAGAATAGCTTTAACTTGAAATATATCGATTCTTGACTCCAATGATTTCAAAGAAATGAATCTGTACCGAGAATCGAGAATTTTAAGTCAGTTCTATAATTGTATATAGAATATATAATAGTAATATAATTATTTAACATCGATTTTTTTCTCTAATCAATATTAAAAGAAATTTTTTTTTTTATCTTTAATAATTGAGCAAATTTTCATGTAATAGTTTGATACAGATTAGTACAGAATTTGAAACAGTTTTCTTAAAAAATCAAGCCTTGCTAATGCTCGCCAAACATTGTTGAAGATAAATATTTGCTATACGAAAATATAAAAATAACGTTACAGCCTCTATCTGCCGAAGCTCAGGCTCAAAGGAAATAAATGCAGCTAGACATTTTATCATACTTTTTTCTTTCTTTTTTTTTTAATTATTGCAAAGATTAATTTTAATTTTCTTTTGTGTTCATGCGGTTCAAGAGCATCTTCCTACTTACACTGTTTAGTGAAAGGTTTTAGTGACATTCGCTGTTTTTTAAATAAAAAATAAATCATTAAACATTTTGAATATTCATGTTCTTACATAAAAATTAAAAAAAATGAAATCTTTATTTTTACATTGTATAAATTCTAATTAACTCAAATATTTATGTCTTATTTTATGAATCCTATTTGCTAATTTATTTCTTGATTTTTTTTTTTTTTTTCGTGGTTTAACTTTCATATCATTCCTATTTTGTTACCTTGTGTAAAACGTATTATTCCCAAAATTGAAATTGCCCTTAAATTGGAAAAAAAACAAAATAAAAACGCGCGTGTATCTACAATTTTAAATTATAAGTTTGCCACACTTAAAACCTGGTGCCATTTGTGGATAACTCAAAAACTGCAAAACCAGTGCCTACTTTCGTCATTCTGCAACCGAGAACTTTACTCAAACATAAAAATTCCCTTTTTTTTTTTTTTTTAATCAGTTTTTTTTTTTGGAGAGCTGTATCTCCTTATCCGATTGACCTACAGGGATGCGGTTAGGATTATATAGACAAGAATGTATTGCTCTTTAATAGGGTAAATAAACTCTATTTTAAAAACCCTTGTAGTTTATAAGATATAAGCGTTCACTGACTGTTGCCTATATTTCTCCTTCAAAAAAAGAGTTTATATTTACTGTTAAATGTTATACAATGTATGTAATATTTATTTATATATTTAGGCTATCGCCCATATAATCATGAAAACAGAATCCAATATCTTGATCTAAACAGTTATAGAAATCTACCCTTTGATATACATAGAGACACACTTGCCTGAGGCCAGAAGCGACCTTATAGCCTTATGCTGTATCTTATTGGAGCGTTCTGTTGTAATTCCTCTTTGAGTGCCTTACATCTTTGATTATAATCTTGTCTAAACATTATTCTGTCTGAATTTTGAATAATTGTTACGAGAGTTTTTGTTTATTTATTTATTTATTTTTTCTCATTTTTTTAATTTAAGAAATGATGAGATAAAAGAAATGAGTTGGTTTTTATATATATATATATATATATATATATATATATATATATATATATATATATATATATATATATATATATATTATATATATATATATATATATATATATATAACCTGACTGCATCCCTGACCATATTCTTCAACCATTATACCATGCAGTAAACTAGTATCACTATTAAAAAAAAAGTTTAATTTTATCGTTTCATAGGCCTTAAATCTGATTAGACGACATAATTTAGATTTTCAGGTCATCAATACTGCAAAAAAATTAAATACTTATTTATTCAGTAATTTTTTTTCACATTAAAATTTTTTTTTTTGTTTTCAGGTATGCCTAAATCTTTATTAAAATGCCAGTACTTCTTCTGAAAACGTAAGTTTTTAAAAGTTTATATACAATTAAAATCTTTTAGAAATAATTACAAAGAAAATTAATGTAAAATGCACTAAAAATGAATAATTATTCTATGAACTTTTCAATCATTTATATGCGGTTTATTTACATTTCTTCACCAAATGCAACAACCTTATATTTTAATAAGTTGAATTTTAGTTTTTTCAAAAGCTGATAATGTTTATTTGTACTTAATAATGCGTGTATATATATTGATCTTTCGTTCAAAAATATATGATTAAACATAAACATATCGTTATGTAATATGTTCCATTATTTATTTATAAACTTCCAATAAAAGCTAGTTGTTCTATTTAGTGAACATTAAAGTTTCATTTTAGGAAGTTAGTGAGAATAGCTTTAACTTGAAATATATCGATTCTTGACTCCAATGATTTCAAAGAAATGAATCTGTACCGAGAATCGAGAATTTTAAGTCAGTTCTATAATTGTATATAGATAATATATAATAGTAATATAATTATTTAACATCGATTTTTTTCTCTAATCAATATTAAAAGAAATTTTTTTTTTTATCTTTAATAATTGAGCAAATTTTCATGTAATAGTTTGATACAGATTAGTACAGAATTTGAAACAGTTTTCTTAAAAAATCAAGCCTTGCTAATGCTCGCCAAACATTGTTGAAGATAAATATTTGCTATACGAAAATATAAAAATAACGTTACAGCCTCTATCTGCCGAAGCTCAGGCTCAAAGGAAATAAATGCAGCTAGACATTTTATCATACTTTTTTCTTTCTTTTTTTTTTAATTATTGCAAAGATTAATTTTAATTTTCTTTTGTGTTCATGCGGTTCAAGAGCATCTTCCTACTTACACTGTTTAGTGAAAGGTTTTAGTGACATTCGCTGTTTTTTAAATAAAAAATAAATCATTAAACATTTTGAATATTCATGTTCTTACATAAAAATTAAAAAAAATGAAATCTTTATTTTTACATTGTATAAATTCTAATTAACTCAAATATTTATGTCTTATTTTATGAATCCTATTTGCTAATTTATTTCTTGATTTTTTTTTTCGTGGTTTAACTTTCATATCATTCCTATTTTGTTACCTTGTGTAAAACGTATTATTCCCAAAATTGAAATTGCCCTTAAATTGGAAAAAAAAACAAAATAAAAACGCGCGTGTATCTACAATTTTAAATTATAAGTTTGCCACACTTAAAACCTGGTGCCATTTGTGGATAACTCAAAAACTGCAAAACCAGTGCCTACTTTCGTCATTCTGCAACCGAGAACTTTACTCAAACATAAAAATTCCTTTTTTTTTTTTTTTTTTTTTTTTTAATCAGTTTTTTTTTTGGAGAGCTGTATCTCCTTATCCGATTGACCTACAGGGATGCGGTTAGGATTATATAGACAAGAATGTATTGCTCTTTAATAGGGTAAATAAACTCTATTTTAAAAACCCTTGTAGTTTATAAGATATAAGCGTTCACTGACTGTTGCCTATATTTCTCCTCAAAAAAAAGAGTTTATATTTACTGTTAAATGTTATACAATGTATGTAATATTTATTTATATATTTAGGCTATCGCCCATATAATCATGAAAACAGAATCCAATATCTTGATCTAAACAGTTATAGAAATCTACCCTTTGATATACATAGAGACAACACTTGCCTGAGGCCAGAAGCGACCTTATAGCCTTATGCTGTATCTTATTGGAGCGTTCTGTTGTAATTCCTCTTTGAGTGCCTTACATCTTTGATTATAATCTTGTCTAAACATTATTCTGTCTGAATTTTGAATTATTGTTACGAGAGTTTTTGTTTATTTATTTTTTCTCATTTTTTTAATTCAAGAAATGATGAGATAAAAGAAATGAGTTGGTTTTATATATATATATATATATATATATATATATATATATATATATATATATATATATATATATATATATATATTGTTGGAAGGTCTTAGCCTGAAAATCCTTGCTTAAGCTCAGTCATTAGGCCAGTCCACAACTGCTAATCATAATAATGGCGTCCTATTGAGAAACCTCTTCCGCGATCAGAAATATGTTCAATTGTTCATCTTCCAAGGTGTTTCGTGTTCTCAGTTCTGTCCTTGTAATCATGTGTTGATCACTGTTATGTGCTGTTCGCCTGTCCTTTTATAATAAAAGGGAAGTTATTTTCTTGCATTGATAAAATGATTAAACAAATACTAAGTTATAAAGTTAAAATAATTACAACAATTATTGCATTATCCTTCACAACACCCTTAATACAACTTGTAGTGAACACGAATTCTACATGCTCGATCCAAGTGAACTAAACATTGTAAGTCTTTCTTCAAAGGAAGGAGTCTTCTTCGATTATCGAACAAGGAAACAGTAATTTCGATAGATCGATTGACTAATGGACTACCTGTGTAGACCAATCCATCACCCACTTTATTATGATGGAGTAGCCAGATTGTTCTGACCGACGTCTCTTTATACGATATCGTTTGTTAATGGTCGTGGTATGAGTGTTATCGTTAAGTTGGTACACTTAGTGAAAATGGACTCTTGGACTGTTTATATCAATTATGGAATTTTTTTCGGATCAACCATAAATATGAACTCGAATGAAAAAATTAAGGTTGTTGTTTGTTTATAGATATTTTACATGATAAAATTTTTGAATCTTCATTAAATCTCATAAGCAGTAGAAATTCGTCTACATAAAACTTAGAAATACTGAAAATTATGTTTCCCCTTTCTTTTAAATGTTAAAAAAAAATAAAAAAAATAAAAATAAAAAAGGACGGGAAAAATAAGTAAATAACCTCAAGCTATACAATTTATAATTTTGACCAAAATGAATTGAGTGACTAAAAAATTGAGAATTTTCTTCATGGTGAATAAGTGTTTAAGTAAGATGTTCAGTTTAAATAACCATGTTTTAAAATGAACTCCTTACTTATTCATTAACACTTATTCATTAGAAGAAAAACGTTGACGATTCTTTTTAGTCACTTAATCATTTTTGTCAAAATTCGATTTAACCACTTATTCTCTGGGATGACAGGATTAATCTGGAAAAAAAAAAAATGACCTTTATAACAATTTCACAGATTATAATCCTTCTCTTGCCCGTAAGTTTTCATCTTTTTCAGACGATTCGGTTTGTCTATGTTTCTTATATCTTCCTGTCAATCCACGGAAGGACGCGGACGAGTTGTACCTCCTCGGTTGAGGACTATTGACTGTCTCCAACGGCCAACAGTAGGTCAAGTTGGGTTTTAATGGACTCCCAATTGACGACAGTTGTCGGTACCCCTCCCCCCCTCCCGCTGTGGGTACGGCTCCGGAACATAACGACCTAAATTGAGACCAACAAGCGAGTTCATTCAATGTGTCACTCATTGATAACTCTGCCAGTTCATTTCCTTGTCAATTATAAGCGTCATAGGTGGCCTCATATTCAGGATACCCTCTCAGAAACTAGAGCATGAGTGTAAATCAGTAATTTAATATATGCAACAGTTTAGTTTATTTGAGTATTGTTTGAGTATAATCTAGAAAAAACTGATGTTCATGGTGGGTTCACATGTAAAGATATCACTGATATAGCACCAAGGAAGTGGGTTAGAAATAAATAATAAATTGTAATATATAACTTAATCCTAGAATGGCCCTAGTACCATATGCGGAACAACAATTTTATCTTTCTTACAGCTATAAAAATATTAGCAGCGACATCTCGCTAGAAGTGTTGAATATTTAGCAACTGTATATTACAATCCATTGCTTATGGATGTCGTTACTGTTTCTGTTACTGTGGGCTTACAATTAGTGTGAAATTTGAATGAAAGTCAATTATCATTTTTCGTATGTGTGAATTCAAAATTACAATTATTACTCATTAATTCTTCCCCCTTATGATAAAAAAAACGATAAGAGAGCAATTATTCTTGAATTAGAACACTGCTTTTTTTTTTCATCTTTAATAACGTTAAGAAGAATGTATTCGCTGTTGAAAATGGATTAGTTTGATAGAGAAATATGTTCATACTGATTTTGCATCCTCCCATGCACAGTTTTAAGTGAAAGGTTAAGTTGTACATTTGCGATTCCTGATGCAATAAGTGAAACCCAGAACCTTTGGAATATTCGTCGTCTTAATTAAATAAAAAAATAACTAATTATTGATATTTTCAACTTTATACATTATATACAAAAAGAAAATTTGAGGAAAATAATTACAATTAAATGTAAAGAACTACTCACTAGTAGCACTTCTATAAAATATTTGCATTACGTCTCTTTGCCATCTTCTTTTCAGACGCCTCGGAGGATTATCGGGAATTGAGTGTGAAGCAATTTGGAAACTAGTAGGATTAAAATAGGTATGGAGTTTAATATGAAAGGTTATGTATCTGGTTTGGGCCAAATCAGAAACATACGGAAAATTAAGATCTTCATGGACATAGCAAGGAGCATTGAGAATTTTACGAATGATTTAGGAATGTAAGCATTTATTAAGGTTTAGTGTGGAGTCTCAAAGCTCAACTCAGTATGTTCAAATGGGTCTAATCACTGTCATGCAAATAATTTTTTTGTAACTTATTGGGAGCTTTGAACGTTTGTCTAGTAAATTTTTTGAATTGATCGGAAACTTCTTAAATATATATATATATATATATATATATATATATATATATATATATATATATATATATATATTTTTTTTTTTTACATTGTTTGAATTGTATTTAATTTATGTATTAAATTTTATAGATAATCAATGCTATTCGCTGTTCAATGATTTATTTATAGATTTATTATTGTTTTTTGAGTATACTTTCTATGCATTTTTAGCTCGCATATGGATTATATTTTGCATTAGCAATTTATTTTTAAACCAAGGTATTGGTTCTGAGAATCGTGATTCAGGCTTGCGGTACTGCTATTGATATCGAATTAAGAAAAAAATTAGTACCGATACATCACTAATTAATATATATTCAATTATATTTGCAACATAGCTTTTAGCGATTCCACATTGCCTTGAATATATTATTCTTTAAATATTTAGATTTGACATAAGTATTAGTAATTAAGAAGTGACAGGGACAAGAGTTGAATGCAGAAAGAAAAAGGCTTCATAGATAAAGGATGTTTATTGATAAGAATTCCCAAATGTTTATAATACGAAATAGATAGCGTTTCGAAAATAAGGTGCTTGATTAAAATTGTACATGTGACATTGTAACAGTTAACTGAATTCAGTTATAACGTGTTCTAATTATGACTTTTGGTTCTTAAGAAGGCTTATGAAGAAGAAATTCGCGCCGACAAAGAGTGGAATAAAGCCACATTGGATAACCAGCAAGAGATACGAGAGTGCCTGGGGGACACCCAAGATGAATCCTATGAAACTATCTGTGGTTTTAATCTCATCTCAATTTCATCAGGGGCCTCCACATCTTTCATACTAACTCTGATGAATGAGTGGAAAAATAGGGATGGATGCATGGAGCTCGCGAGTAATTTAATAAAATCACGCAATCTTTGAAACTGCTTTTGGCTAGAAATGGATTTGCTTGTTCATTATCAAACATAATGTTCCCATAATATTAGATAGTGATAAATGATAAGTTTTCCATGGCCGCAGTGTCACGAGTATATAGGGTAAGAATTCATAAACTGTTGTTTCGTCTTGACAAAGTTTATTTATTATTTTTAGGGTTGCTAAACAATACATAAATGGCAGATAAAATAATTTATTAAGATATAAGCATACATAAAATGTATATAGAGACTCACATATTACATTTATGAACTTACGAAAAATAGCAAATAAAAAACTGATTACTCCTCAGAATCACTAGGTTGCGTACTAATACTATAATTTTCTCTTAAAATGAATGTTCTAACATTTTCTTCAATTGTTCTTTGTAATTTTTCCCGTTTTAGCTCATAATAGCTTGGTAAAATGTTTGGACGGCAATTAGGCAA
The DNA here is from genome assembly GCA_003667255.2 of Euschistus heros. Taxonomy (NCBI): domain Eukaryota; kingdom Metazoa; phylum Arthropoda; class Insecta; order Hemiptera; family Pentatomidae; genus Euschistus; species Euschistus heros. Next base: position 2,999,588 of record RCWM02000083.1, read on the forward strand.
AACAATCTTACGAATTTTCTTATATTCGTATATTCGTATATATTATCTTCGCTTTATCTGAAAATTCAGATAAATTATATTCTGGTACTATTCTATCAAATAAATCATCGTGTCTGGTGCTTGGTTCATTACTGCGCCAGACGTTGTACAGTTGGGAATTGGTTTTGAAATCTAAAATCACCGTATGTGGCAGTCAAAGGCAGACAGACTAGGTTTAAAAAAAAAAGATAAAGAAATGTACTGTTAATGTTTAATGTATAAAAACCGTTATTTTATGTTGTTGTTTTTTTAAAATCAATACCAATGTTGAAAAATCGTTGAAAATTTTATAAATAATCTCAAACAATAGAACTTACCTATTCTGGCTCTGTTGGTCAACATTAGTCAATGGACATTTCACTTGGCACTTTAACAGGTGAAAAGCTTTCAGTAGTTAGATGGTAATCGCCACAGTAAATATAAACTAACCGAACCAGTTTTATTCTTTCTATTTGTATCAACAATTCAAGTTAATCCTTAGCTATTTTCTTCTTACCAACCCTGGACAAGGTCTGAAAAAACATTGTGATGGAAGGTGGTTCCAGGTTATAATGGTTAGGTAATTCCAGGTGAATGGAAAAGTTTTATGGTTTCCCCGGCTGAACCCATGATTAATAGGTTTTTCTGTTTTCATTGGAATAAAAAATTCAAATTGGACTATTAAATGTTTTTTTTTTTTAATACTGCTTCTTTATTTATTGTTTTTAATTTTTATTTTTTATTCTAAGAAATATTACTGTTACAGTTGACAGCGATATGTGTAATAGGCTATATATTTTATAATGATCTTTTTAGCTTATATCTTCTGATTTCAGTAGAAATCTTATAAATAAAAAAAAATTGTACATTAAGTTTATGAATTAGATCAATTTATATATGCATTTAGACTCAGAAATTTATCTTCTTTTTTTTTCAATTCCAAAGTATTTTTACTTAATGATCTTGAATATTTTTTCTTTTACTGTATCATAGATATTTTAATAACGTAGATTTTTTTGTACGTATAGCAACCTTTTGATGCTGCTTTCTATCATTTTGAATAATGAGGGATCATTAGAGTTTCAAAAAAAATGATTTTTTATAAATCAAAAATTAAGAAATGCTAGAAATGCGGACTAATGGGATATCGGATATTTGTCATTGATTTATTTAGGATAATGTCGATTAAAATTTTAGTCGCATAGCAAAATATTTGCGGAAGTATGTTAACCTTTAAAATAAGAGAATTATCCTAAATCCTTAAGATTCCCTGTAAAGATGAAGATCTTGAATGATATTTATACCCGAAAGTGGCGCTTAGTTTCTAGTTTTCAGATCATCTTTGGATAGCACGAACCAGTTCCATAAATTTGGTTTGTGGCTTAATTTGGAACTGTAGAGTTTTAAAGATGGGACAATTTTTAGGTGATTAGAAAGTTTGAAAAGTTCAATTTTTAATATTTTAGATTTGTAATGTAAATTTTATTTAGGACACCTATGCTTGTGTTTTAATGATTGAATGTCATAGAAATATGATAATTGGTTGTATCACTTGGTGATTATCACCTGAGCTTGTTCTCTCTTAAATTTTTTTTTTTTGCTTTTTCTTCATTATTGGCTCATCATAATTTGGTCTGTTTCATAAAATAATTATGAAAACTTAAGTGTTTTACACCCACGTCTTGGTTCACCCGATAGTTCTTGTATTAGTTAAGAAATTTTACCATTCCCCATAATCATGAAAGATTTACTCGGAAATGATTGATAATGTAGGTTAACATTTATTCTAGAAAAACAAGTTTGTTAGAAAAGTCGCCTTTACGTTGTTCTCATGATTCCATTGACGATTATTTTTTTTTTTATTTATTTATTTTTTTTTTCTAACCTCCGACTAAATTATAAATACATACAAAGGAAATTAGGGTATTGGATCTTTTATTGCCTTTCGGCATTTTAAGATTTATTTGTAGCTCTTCCATCTCTGGAGGGTCTCAGTCTGCTGGAGGCAATCCGTCTACATGTCGAGTGCGGAGGATACACTTTTCCGGCGATTATTGACAATTATACGAGCATATTCATTAAAAAATTTATTGAAAATATTTTATTTTTCGAGATTTCACTAAACCTGTAATGGGAGTATTAATTTCCCGATGGAATGAGTATTCAGTCACATCTTAAAAGTTGAAATTTTTATTAATCACAAATGATTTTTCTGATTATCACAAAGGCAAAGCCCTATAGTCCAGTCAAATTGTTTTAAAAAAAGGCTTGAAGTGGAACGTTTATGGGTAATTTTTTTTTTTACTTTATATATTTTGAATAGGAATATGAAGTTTTCCAACAAAATTTCCATCGGCAAATATGAGAAATATTAGAAAAAAAGTAAAAAATCTTTAATGTTTTTCATTATTTTGCTTGTAACTTGTAAAGTAATTATTTTAAGAAAATGCCTTTCTATATTAAAATAAAGAGGAGAAAATTACCTACAGTTGATGTCCTTATCTTTTTCTTGTCAGACGTAAGGTATCCAAAAAGGAATTTGGCCAACTGGGGGCTAGTACCACTTCTCCGCAAAACGATGTTTGTTGTACTTTTTTGTCAATACCTCCGAAATTATTCGTCCGATTAAAAAATAGTTTTTGTTCATCTTAAAGATGATGAAATTCACTATTGGACTCTCTATATAAAGTTTTAATCGGGTCCCTTGAAATACACATGCCAGAACGCTAAAGATCCCGTACTTTTATGAAATCCACGTTTTTTTGGCACATTTTTCGCAGTAACTCTGAAACTACTTGTTCGATTCAAAATATCTTTCTTATATCTAAAAGCCACTTAAGGTGACTATCCATTCTACTGCCTCTTATTTTTGGTGTTGTTATTTATTTTGGATGATATTATTTTTATTTAAAAAGAATTAAAATAATAATAATATATAAGTTAAATGAACGAATTAATAATTAAAATTTAAATACGTTTCCTTCAGACTATTTTTAATCAAATTATGCATATTTGATTGCCTAGTATTGAACGTATTAAAGACATAATTTAATAGCTATTGTTAATTACAAAAATTTTTTTTTTTTTTTGTTTCGTTGTTCAAGTCACGATTATTTATTTAGTTAATGAGTTCTATTCTTTGAATAATTGTTTTATGTCATACACATGCCTGTTTGAGCGGTATTATGTAGGAGCAGAATTTAATTAAAGACTGTTTATTTTTGCTCCATTTGTTGGTAGCGTATTTCTATTTTTTAATGTTGCCTAACAGGATTGTTCTTGCGCTCTTTTTTTTGTTGTTTTTTTTAAATCTTTTGCTCGAAGCTATTTTATTTATTGAAGAAAATCTGTTGTCCAGAAGTTGCTAAAATTTATAGTATCTTCATACCAGTTCTTTTGTATAGATATCGTTTTTGATCAAACTAGAATTTCAAGCCTTTCCAGAAAGAAAATCTTACGTGATTTAATTTATTTATATGAATGTTAACCTTAGGCTAATTAGGCTCTAACTGTATTTTTTTTTTTTTTTTTTTTTTTTTTTTTTTTTGCCCCTTCAGTTCAGCTTTTGTAAAATGTTATAAGACTGGATATTCAAATAATGATTTTCCTGCCCAATAGTACCTCCAGAAGACTGAAGTATCTCCTTGAGTTGTATTTAAAAATTGTGATATTTTAAAATTGTTTTATTTTAAATTGTGATACTAGTTGGACTTCTCTCACTGACATGTTGCTTGTCACAGCACATTAGGTGTTGTCAGTTAGTGTTGATGGGTTCGAACCTATTAATACAGGTGAGTGGGTAGCGGTAAAATTCCTTTGAGACAAAAAGTAATTTTCCACTGAGAAAACTGTATGTATTTAATTATAAAACTTATACCATAGGTTGTAAACTGGGCGTAATGATAATTTATAAATATGTAATACCAGTTATAAACTTTAATATGCATTGCAATATATTCAGAACTTAACTATCCAACTAATGCATTATTACTATATCGATAATGATTTGTGTAATATTAATCTAGTGTACTGAAATTACGTATATTTATTTATTCAGCAGATTCAGACTACGGTCAACTATTTATTTAATTTAAAATACTGCAATTTCATACACGTTCATTGTCAGTTCATTGTATCTAACGTTTGAGAGTTTATTTATTACAGGAAAAAAAAAGATGCAAGTTGTGATCTCTATCAGCGTGCATGACCAAAGTAGCTTAAGATCTCCGCTTTCCACATATCATTGTGAAATTATTTTAAAATAAATATAAGAACATAAAACGAAAACGATTTTACATGTCCCAAACGTTTACAGTCCAGAATGAACACTAAGTTGCACAATAACTCAAGCAGCATCCTCACTAGTTAAAAAAATGGTTAAAACTGCTCACTGTTATCTTATATTAGCAAATGGCTCCATAGACAGTCCTCGCCGCCAGTCTTCAATATCTCCCTTAGTCAGTAGGGAGGGATCCCCATATTTACACCAGTGCCCGTTTTTAAACCTTTTCTTCTACTGATAGGAAATAAATTCTGTTTATTTCTTTTTTAGTTGTTTATGTCCTCATTTTATTTAACCAGGGTAGATGAAAGGTATCAGGAATACTTAAAACGTCAATTAAATAAAAATTGACATTAAAAAAATAAATAATATGATTTATTACAGTTTAGCATTGGATTAAACATATCCATCCCACAAGAAAATATAGGGAAGACTTAGGACCCAAGAGATGTTCTTCGGATCCTGAACTCCAAGTACCTCTTGCTCCAAAAAACTTTCTCATTCTCCTCACTGCCTTTTTAATCAGCAGCATCTCTTTTGTTTTAATCACTCCTTATTTTTAGTAAACCACATAATATTTTAAAATATATATTACTGAAATTATTAATAAAATTTCAATAATTATGCATGTAATGATTTTCATAATTATGGAGTGCATTTGTCATTAAACCAGTTTATCAAAAACAATATTTGAACTATGCCGCTGTCTATTTTAATAATGTTCGAGAGATACAATGGTTAATTAAATTTTTCATTTCTTTAACAAAAAAAATATATAATTAAACTTTCCCCTCTTCTAAGCAAAATTAATTAATGAAATTATAAATATTAGTCTAAGGATTAAGAATATTGAAGTTTTATACTTTTTATTTATTTTATTTTTTTAAGTAATCATTATTTATTTTAGCAAAAAAAATAAACATGTTCCAGTTTTGATAAGTTAAAATATGAATTTGAATTTAACTCGGATAAACTAAATTTAGATACAACTCTTTTATGAGCATGTTCCGTCACAGTATTTAAAATCTTGTGCAAAATTTAAAGAACTTGATGGTCACATTTTCCGCCTACTGTCACAGAAAAATTTTGGCGTTTACTCATCCCAAGACTAAAGGTATATTGTTGTAATCTTAAAAAAATATAATGCGTTTATTAATTTATTTTAGTATATTTATTGAATTATTTAATTTGTGATATCTATCAAAGTTGTTCGATCGAGGTGGTTGACGGATATCGATAAGGTCGTCGAGATAAGTCGATAATTGTATCTCTATCATTAGCTTGATGTCACTGCGGAGGCGAGGGATTACCAAGGGCGTGGGTCTGCAGCTTATCTAACTGTGCCAGCCATTCATGCTCTCAGCTATTTATGCTCTCAGCTTTGTTTTCTCTTGTAATTCAGTATTGCGTACGATTCTCTTGCTTATAATGTATAAGTAATGTAAGATAAAATAATTATAAAGCATTAGCTTAAGAATCAAAATTTTAATAAATTCTACCATATGGCGGCGGTATAAAGGTTATACTATGATATAAAAGGACAAGCCATTTTTCGTTTGTGATCACTAACCGCCAAAAAAAATATAGCAATAGTAAAATATATATCTATTTTATGTAGTAGTTTGGCGGCGCCATTTACATGAAAGGTTAAAAGGTACAGTGTTACATAGAGCTTGACATTGATAATAAAGTTTACTTATTTTCAATTAAATTGTTATAAAAACAGCTAATGGAGTGAAATATACCAAATTTTAACACCATTTTCATGGTTCTAGGTTTAGCAACAATAATGCAGTTTCTTAATAGTCTCTGTCCATCTGGATTACCAACTCATATATTAAAATTGAAAATTAGATATCTAATTATGTTATCTTCAAACAATACAATGATCCGGTGTTAAATATAGCTAGAAATTGATAATAAAGTTACTTAATTCAATTAAATTGTTATCCAAAAAGCTATAAATATGTGCCAAGCGACAATAGCGTTTTAGAACCTATGTGAACCAAATTTTAACTACATCATCTTCATAGTTCTTGAAAGATTATCAATTAGAAAGTTTACTATAATAATAATTTATACTATTATAATGTGATAACGAATAACTGTAAGTACTAAATATTAATACATCGTCTTCATAGTTCCAAGAAAAGTATAAAATCTACTGATTTTTAATTTATTTTTTTATTAAAAAAGAAAATATGTGGACAACAGTGAAGTTTGAAAATTGACCGATAGGTGGCGAGTGCCATAAGGTTAACCAAAAGAGCTTGAAATCGATGACTTATTAAACTATAAAGAAAATTATTAAAAAAGAATCGATATGTGGAGGATTAATGACCTATCTGTACCGATAAATAAATAATTTTTATAATTCTAGGAAAGTAAAATTTACAAATAACTAAAAAATTTAAATGTACAATGTTGATTAAAATATATTTATCGAATAATCTGCTTACCTTGAAGAAGCATCAATTCAAAGGAAGTTACTTTGATACCAACAGTTTTCCATGGAATCGATTGAACCTAGAATCGACTTTTAGTATCAAAATATCAGTACTGGCAATTATAATTTTTGGTGATTCCATTGTTGCACATGTGGTCATGATCTTCATTATTCAAATAATGATCAATCCTAATGTATGCTCAGTTGTCCTCTTAGGAATTGAACCCAACTGCTGTTGAATCAACAGGAATGGACACGTCTCGAAAATTATATTATCCTAGTTCTCATTTCCTTGCTGGAGTGCTTTTGACATTTTTTTCTTGAATAAAGTTATTTTTCCTAAGCAAAACGATGATATAACCTGTTGTGATGACTGGAAGGCTGGAGCCCCGATGTGCCGTAAATATTTGAGCTGGCCGGAGAGATGCTATCTCAAGGACCGAGACAGCTGCCAGTCACTGAGTATATTTCCACTCCACTTTGGGTTCTCCCTTATAAGGGATGCTTTAAGCAGATCTCTCGAGTCGATTAAGTCTTTTGCCTTAGAAATTTCTGCCGATTTATGTTAATATTTGGCAAACTGTGGCTATTGGATTGAAAAACTGATGTTCCCATTATTTCTAATAGAACAATTGTAAAACCGATTGGTCTGATTATGAGAGTAGTTTTATCTACTTTAGGAATAATGAAATCATTTACAGGGGCTTTGTATGGGGATCATGCTAATTTTTAAATTTCAGGAATTTTAGAAGGATTGTATGTGGAAGGTAAAGTCAGTGGGATAGGCATGCCTATTTATTTTCTATACGTATTATTTTAATGTCCATTATTCGGAAAGTAGGTATGTTATTGTTTTTTGGGAACTATCGTCCTTATGTTCTCCAACCAGGGCAGGAAGAACAGGTTATCCTACAGGTTACCAACCTATTCTAACCAAAGTGGGAAGGTCAAGATTCTTTTCATGGGTCCGCCACGAAATTTTAACCCTATGCGAAAACTAGATAGAGACCTAGCGTAAAACGTTAATTGAAGTGCTACTGATGAGTAGTTCTTTACTAGTTATTGATATGTCGTCGTAATCACTTTCTATACATTTGCTTGATGTATTTATGGTATACAGTTCTAAATAAAAATATTATCAAATTATCATTAAGAAATTTAAAAATTGTATGTAAAATATAATAATTACTTATAATTCCTCTAATATTTTTTTCCTCAAATATAAAAATATTCACGCATCCAATGTTAAAAATATCTGATAAATATTTATAGACAACGTTTAAAAGATTATGATAAAAACTAATGATGTGTTGGTACCAAAATTTTTCGATTCTCGGTGCCAATACCTGGTTTTAAAAATAAATTTCTATCATAAATAATGATTCGTGTAAGGGCTGCAAACATCAAACAAATTATTATTTATTCATCAGCCTTACTCAAGGGCCATGGGTAATATGGATGACAGTGAATTAATTCATACATGTATAATGAATATAAAAAATTATTTAAAAAAAATAAAATGTAATAAATAACATGGATATTAGTTGACATTTATGATTATATTTAAAACAGCACGACCCTTGCCCCATGTCTAAGCACGAACATTTCTCTAAACCCACAAAGCCAATGACCTCTGAGAGCCAATGAGTGTCGAGGGCAGGAAAGGTATGTCCTTAGGCATTTCTGCTAACCCCTAAGACCTAGGACCAGCGGTACCCTTCCGAATTCGGAGGGCTGTTAGGAGGCTAATTCTAGTCGGGCGGCGTATCATTACAGAAATAACAGGCCAAATGATGAAATACCAGGAGTTAGTGTTTGAGAGAGAGAGTGTTATCTGTGCCTGCGATTAGGCGGAGGATGGTGTGGTCATCGAGTTCTTGGGATAGCAGCTGGTGGGTGGTTGGGTGTTCCACCTCATGTTTAGTTGATTTTGATTGTGCATCTCATCATTGTGCACCCTCTAAGAAGAAGGGACTCTATATTGTGTGGATATAAAGTAGAGGAACACATTAATCTCAGCACAGAGCCCACGTTTGATGGCGTTTTTTTCTTTCACGTTTGAAGAGAAAAGATTTGCCCGGTTGGGATCGAACCCAAACACTTCTCAGCGTGCCCACGCAAAAAAAAAAGTGGATGACTTTTTGAAAACGCAAATTTTTTACTTTAAAATAAAAAGCTGATTTATTAATAGATTTTTGTGTGCTGAATCCAAATCCGGTCTTAGTTTTTTTTTCCATCAACCTTAGTTTTTGAGAAATTTGCTTTTTTTATATAATTTAAAAAAAGCATATATAACTGTTTCATATAAATATAAAGCATTATATAACTGTTTCATGAGGCCTAATTTTATATTTAGAGGTGGTAAGAGAATGTTTCTAGGATCTACAAGGTTTTTGCGGAGAATGTTCTTCTTCCGGGTTTTAAAGACTCCCTCACAAGCCTGTTCTTTCTGCACGAATGTTAATCCCTTGCTCTACTGTCCCATTCACGCAAAAAACATGGAAATTTGGTAAAACCGCCTTGCTGACCAAGAAGCATGCATGTTACTTTCAAGTAAATTTAACTTTACTTTCAAGTACACTAAATTACCTTCTTGTTCAAAAAATTTCGAAATCTGCTGCTCTCTCTTCCTATACACTTATATGCTAGTTCCAGCTGCCAACAAGTTCTTTTCTTTTAGTCTAGAACCAAGCAATTCAGCTTTTTCTTTTGTTAATCCAAGATCCCTAACTAAGTTGCTAAACTCAATCGTAGTTAACAGTTTAGGCTCTATATTTGCTGTAGCACATTGGACCTCCTCATCATCTTGCTCATCTATATCTATATCTTTTTCAGCAGTGCTGTCAACTCTTCTACATCCAGCACAAATTATTTTACAATTTAATTTGTAGTATATAAAAGCTGTTAAATTCTGTAATAAATCAAAAGATTTAACATATTGATGTGCAAATGTGAAAAAATGGTAGGAAATGCTGCTTAATAAGTGTCATATTTAGATTTACCACCCTAAAAAACAGAATAATAAGGTGTTTTAAGTAAAAAAGTTTTTTCATAGTTGGCCTGTGTAATTTAAGAAGTAGGTTTAGGTTTGTCAAAAAAAAAAAAATTCCAACTTTTTTTTTAGTAGTGTTTATAGCAGAGTTTGAAGGGAAAACCTCATTTAAGGTTGGCAGGCAAAGTCGGTGTTTTGTTGAAGCTATTGGGAATCAACCAATAAAAGATCTTTCAAAACATCTTAATTAGAACAAAGTAGAAGTAAATTTATAATTTAAGCCCTAATATTCTTACAATAGACTCATCTAAATTCTGTACCTAAGAACCAGAAGAGCGTAAGTCCAAATTTTACAGTTTTTAGATTATTGCACCATTGTATGTAGAATTTTATATTACGTAAAGCAATAACTACTTAAGACCTTTGAACAATCGCCTTTTCTTTTTCCTAAGGTTGTAAGAACGTAAGTCCTTACCTATGATTGAGCCAGACAAAGGAAAGTCTTCTTACGTTATTCTCCTGAAAAGTTAGCCGCGTGTGGTTCTGAGACAGAATTTTTAACAGACTTAATGCCCCATATGTTAGTAGTTTCACCTGAACTCTTGGAAAGCATTTTCAACTTCCGAAAAATTAGCGTTGCAACCTTATTATACAGATCAATTGGTAATACTATCACTATGGATTATTCATAAATAATTTCTGTTTTTTTATTCATTAGTAATTTGCAATTTTAACTCAGTTTATCCAAAATCAACCAACAATTTTTGGTTATTTGACTTATTTCAGAGTAGGGATGGGCAAATTTTTACTTTAGAAAACCTATCGTGCACAAAATTTAATGGTCTACAAGTTATACACTGCAAGTGTATAACATTTTTTGATTTTATTAGTTATTTTTGTGTTATGGACTCTTAAACATGACCAATACTAACTTTTTTGAGAGAGAGTGCCAAATTCGTCGATTTTTGTCAATTGATTGTGGTTAAACGCCTAAATCAAATTCAGCTTAGGGGATGACTTTAGACGCACAATTTAATAAACTTTAGTTTTGTAAATACCATATAACTTTTTTCGATTGAAAGAATTTTCCTATGTGTTTTTTTAAACAATCCAAAAAAGTTCAAAACGTTTGGGTTTTTTTGCCTCCCAAACAGTGTTGGGTTTGCTGGGATCAAAAATTTCAAAAAACAGTTTCCTTTTAACAGTTTGCAATTTTAACTCAGTTTATCCAAAATCAACCAACAATTTTTGGTTATTTGACTTATTTCAGAGTAGCAGAAGCAGATGATATAAAAGCAATAGCTTATGCTATAAAAGCATATAGACAATCGTAATAGTTTTATGGTAATAGTTATTGTAGAATTCGTCGACTGGCGCCAGTGAAATTTTGGATATAACCAGGATGTGGCCTAGGCATGGGAGAGCAAAGAAGGAACTAATTATTCTTTGCAAATACTGGCTGGGACTGCTGCTTTAATAATGAGCCTCAACCTTTCGAGCAGTCAAATTTATTCAACAACACAGTTCTAATCTTTAACAGGGATATTGTCATGCACTTTAGGAACGTGTTACAAGGGTTGCACAACCGAACCGTTATTGATTGTTTAGGATATCTGTTACGAGATTTTCATCAACGATTTTATCATATATTACTAAATATGGTTCATTAAAAAGAAAAAAAAATTGTTGATTTGCATTTCTAAACGGTGGGCAATAGCTAACACTTAGAGAACAAATTCAACAACTTTGTAATTTGTAAAATAAACTTGAAATTTAGTTCATATTGACAAGTTTTTGTTCTTTCATTTTGAAAAGAAAAAAAAAGAAAAAAAGGAAAACCGAAGACATCTGTACTGATTTCTCTCCAAACATTTAACTTAAAGCGGGCACAAAATGGACACTTTTATTTACTGAAACGTATTTGGAAGTACGCCACTCTTCAGATATCTGTAATAGTTTATAAGACACAAGTGTGGATCCAATCCAAAGGATTTAAGAAAAAATTACTTTGGCAACTCAGAATACTGTGAAGAAGATGGATGACTGGACCAAGTTAGAAATAATCAAGAAAGAAGATGTGCTAGGTTCTGTTCCCTCTTCCGCTAATCAGACCATGTATTTTCGCAATTTATGAAATGCACCGATCCTTGGTATTATAATTGACATGTGTATAATAATAATACGTTGTTTTTTTGATCTATTTGAACCATATTCCATTTGAACTCAGAAATGTAACTGATCCGTGTGTAATATAATTCAAAATTGTTGCAGCTTTTTTGTACCTTCTTTTGTATTTTATCTTTTATTTCTTGTCTCTAATTGTCGATTTCTCGTGCACAATGTATGTTTATGAGTCTCGTGAAATAAATCAAATGAAGGAATTGATAGGCATGTAAATGGACCTAATCATGCTGTGTACGCTTTAGGGATGTAGTAATTTTTAGGTTAAAATGTTTGATTAAAATATCCATTATATTACACCCAGAATATGTATATATGTATCTCGACTATAGGTATGCTGTATAATCTGGAATGTATGAAAATTGTAAATACTTGAATAAATAATAGATAAAAATGCTTAAAATAAATCTAAAATAAGCTTGATTCAAAACTATTAGAGATTTTTAAATAAATAGAACAGAGTTACCTCTGGTATACCTTTCTAAACAGTTCAATTCCTCACAGCGCTTTATTACAGTATTGTTTCTCTCTAGACTTAATTCTTGAGGATCAGCTTTCATATTTAATTGTTTTTTCTTGTTAGACCACTAATCTTTAATCTGATAAAGTTAATCAGAGGAAAGTAATACCAAAACTAAGACGCTTCTCAGAACTGATTTTTAAATATTTTTGGATCTAATTATATTGATTCCTTACGGGACTGTATAGGTTTTAATTTCTATTTATAGGTTTCTTTGGGATTACTATTCGAGTTGTTTGATATGGAGGAGTAAAATATCTTGACAGGCATTAAATTGCAGCCAATTGATTTTTTTTATTTTCTGGGACATCAGGTTCATTCTGATTATGGTGTTTATTCCCCATATACCTTAACCTTGGAGTATTAAACGTAAAATCAATTCGTAATTAAAAAACATTAAATTTACGAAATTTCAAATTATCATTTTTTAGGGGTTTGCGTTAGATTTATTCAAAAATACATTAGACCTGGAACCAATCGAACACAAGGGGCTGATATAAACCAAATTAATTTAAAATTTTGTAAATTTATAATTGATTTGATATTTTTATCCACGGTTATTTTATAACAAATGACATTCCGCTGACGTGCGTAACCTCTAATAATATACAATTAACGATTAGACACAGTCTAGAGGACTGCCCTTGATGAGATAATTATTTTCTAGAAGTAGGAATACAAAGAAACCTTCGTCTAATTCTTGGTTATAGTTTAATAATATAGATGAAATTCTCAAATTCCTTAAAAATATATAGCCTTTTCAAAAAAATTAAAAAAAGAAATATTAAGAAAATAATTGAAGAACGGAACAAAAAAAGTTAGATTACAATTAATGAAGTTAATATTTTTGAGTTTCCATTATTTTAGGAATTATTTCAAAAACCTTTTAAGCTTGAATTAATTCCTCGTTTGCCTCAATGGTTAACATATTATTTTAAATCAATACTTTAATTTTCCCCTGTAATTCAATTGATATCGTTTTGGCCGTGGTATGTTATCAACCTTCATACAAGTTCGAATCCGGTTCGTTAGCAGAGTGTTTAATTTTCGACTGATAGATAAATAAATATTGGAGGCGATGACTGGAAGACGCCCAATCAGAAAGCGCTATTTGGCTGAGTGCTTGTGAGAGCGCCGCCATGGACGTTCCCGCATCGTCATCATTTGAACAGCAATCCAACCGAAACCACTTTGCACTTTGTTCAAGTCTGTTATTTCCGATCACTTTTAAGGACTGTTCTATTGTTGCTGTTTCATTTTTCACCCTCTTCAAATATTTTGGAGAGCTTCAAAATACCGTTTCCCACAAAAATGGAGCTCATCTGAAATATGATTCTCAGTATTTTTTTTTTTAATTTCATTTAATATTTTGTTTATAGCTAAGAAGAAAAAAAAATTAAAATTATTTTTGCAACATGTTTCGGAATTAAAATGGGTGCCATTTTCATCCTATCACTGTTCCACCAAATTTGTCGGCCCCGCTCTACAGATCACCCTTCGCTTTGATTCGATTCCGATGCTACTCCTCGAGCTTTACAATTATTTCTCCTATAACCTATCCAGTAAACTTTAATTCTATAGTTTCATCTCGGATTGTATTGTTTATTGTGTTCTTTCAAAATTTCTTATTTCATATTCTCAAAGATAAGAAGATGTAGCAGAAGTTAGAAACATCAGTTTTAAGATGGATTCAGAGTTTTGTGTATTGATATTTTGTTATTTCCAGTAAACGACATTGCTTTCAACATTTGTGTTTTCTACTATGATTTTATTTTTTATTTCCAATTTAATATGAAAAGGTGTAGCAGAAGTCATCAGTTCCAACATAGATATGTTTGTGTGGAAATAGAGGAGAAAATCCATGCTCTGCGAAAAGTAATTTCGAAAACATTGAAATATATAGAGGTCACTGGTAGTAAAGAGAGGTGTTGGAGCAAACCCTATGATATTGTTCAGTGGACTAGGAGTGTATATAGACTTAAAATTGATGAAAATGTGTAAAAATTACAGTAAAGAGTTTTTAGAATCCTAAGGATGGGAATAAAGTCCCTAAACATGTAGAGGAATATGGAAACTAAATGAGTTTTGCCACTACATTATATTAATAAATCTCTTTCTAAATAAATTAAAATTAAATGCTATATTATTATTTTTTGTTAATGGGAACGGATTAAAAAAAAAAAAAAAAATGTAATAATAAAGAAAATTTAGTCGTATTTTTAGTCTTTTCATTAGTGAACGGTATGCCATGGTTAAGTATGGTGTCCATCGTTTGTACGAGAGATTTGGTCGTTGCTGTTATAAACGTGTGGCCAGTAGTCAAATCAAAGAGCAAATAATTTATTTTTAAATTTATAATTCAACGGTATTTTACAACCAAATCGTTCTCGTTTGCAATGAGCAACCACTTATTTTTGCAAAATTCAGGCTCAGAGGATCTATTTAGTTTTTAAAAATGTTTTGGGAGTAAATATCATTCCTTGTTACATTGAGATCAGGTAAAATTTCTCTTGACTTTATTTTTGTTTCCTAAAAGAGGGGAGAAATCAGATTAACCGAAATACCCTACTTAGTATTGTACTTATCCGCTTTGCCGTTTATCGCAGATCTGTTGGGAGGCATTAATTGGGCACAGTGGTGTAATGAGCGGGCTAGTGATCGTTAATGATCGTGCCCTAACGATCTTCATAAGCTGGTCATTATTCCGCCGAAGCGATCAGTCTTCTGTTCCCTGTACACTGTCGGTTTTACTTTACTCTTTTGAACTATTATATGAAAACAATAATTACAAGGACTTGAAAAATATTTGTACTGATAATAAATTTCCACTTATACATATTTAGTGATTAATTACTTTAATAACAATAAAATGGGGTCACATTAGTACGGTGGGGTGAAATTGGTACACAATTGTTTCCGTGGTGATTTCCTTCTGGCAAGTTGTTGTGTCGACTTTTACCAAACGAGAGCCCACAAAACGGCTCATTCTACGCTCTCATTTGGTAAAAGTCGACACAACAACCTGCCAGAAGGAAACAATTGTTCCAGAAGGAAATCGCCACTGAAACAATTGTGTACTAATTTCACCCCACCGTTCTAATGTGACCCCATTTTAGGGAAGTTAGTAGATCTTTTGAATTTAAATTTCGCAAAAATGAGTCCTAGTTGCCAATTGTAAATGCGAACTATTTGGTTGTAAAATAACATTAAATTATGAATTCAAAAATTAAATTAAATTTCCTCTTTAATTTGACTACTTTCCATACTTTTATAATGGCATCAACCAAATCTATCACACAAACGGATACTATACGTTTCCATGGCCTACCGTTCACTGATGAAAAAACTAAAAAGGTGACTCAATTAGCTTAATTTTTTATTCTAAATCTTTGAAGCGAAAACCAAAATTTAAAATCCATTTCCATTAAAAAAAAAAAAGTGTAGGAAGAGGAACGCCTCTCTTAACCACCAGCAACCTCTATATCTTGGAAAATACACAAAAAACTTCCTTAAAATTTAACCTAGTTACACAATAAGGAATTACATTTTACCTTCATATATTGCATATAAAGAGATTTATCCTGCATACTTTTATATAGGGGTTACAAAATCAAAGTAAAATAACTAGCAGCCTTTGGAAGGTACTTTATTTTCTTCATCCTATAATATATACTTTATTGATATTTACAACTGTATACAATATATTCAATAAGTAAATCTGCGGTAAAATGAGTACAATAATATGTCAATAATTTGTTCAGGACTACCCATTAGTAGCAGTTAAATAAATGTTCTACATTTGAAAATCCCTAGGCCGTCGTTTTTTCAGATGCTTCACAGGAATATCGGGAATCGAATCAGACAGAAGCAAGTAGGTAGGCTAGTGTATTCGACTGGGTATGTAGCTTGTCATGGAAGAATAGGTATCTGGTTTGGGCTAAACCTGCAACATGTGTGACATTATAGATAAGTTTATTTGTGACATAATAAGAAGTATTGAGGATTTTACGAAGGATTTTGGTTTGTAAGGATTGGATACGAGAAAAATTGAAAGGTTTAGAGGAGCCTCAACTCTGTATGTCCAAATGGTTCTAATTAATGTCATGTAAATCTTTCTTTTGTAGTTAATTTGGAGCTTTAAACGATTCCTACATTTAAATCTCGTTTTATTTCATAAACGTTTTCCCTATTTATTTATGTAGGCTTTCTCTGAAGAAGTCCTATAAGGGACAAAGGCTTTTACCGGAAGGTGAAACAAAACATAAGAAACAAGAAAATTGCATCCCTTGGAGAGATAATACAGTGCATTTGTTTCCTAGTTATCCTAATCTCCGATATCACGGTGTTAAAGTCCATAAACAGTTACTTAATAGTTATATGATTATCCTGCTATTGTCTTGGGTTCAGTAGTTAAGTAAAGATATTCTGGTACTGGGCCAATGGTTGAAAAAGGAGGAGGATGGCCAAAATCACGATCAACCGCCAGGTTTTTCCCCAATTAAGGGTACTCAGTTTATTGAGGCTGGGTGAGCCCCCAGGAAGGGCTTCCGACAACGAGGTCAAGCCGCGGCCAAAATAACAGAAAATTAATTTTCTCCCTCTACTCGGACTCGAACTTGGGCCCGGAATCATGGCAGTCAAGTACCTTACCCATATATAATTTTTTAAAAAAATTGAATACAAAATATTAAACTGTATTATTTTATGTCGAAATGTGTCAATTTGGAAAATATATTTGTGAATAATGTGCTAAGCCAAATAATAATGTAAGCTAACCTATTGTGGACATATGCCTAACATATATATGGAAACATTAATACACATTTTCACCAAATATCTTTTTATAAATTTTGCACATAGAAATAGTGGTGATGATCGGTACTTCAGTGGTGACTTGTCTACCAGTTGTAAAACGCTAAGTTATAGTTCCAATTAGTCAGTTTATTTTACGCCTAGCTCCTCCCAACTTTACGGGCCTTCGTTAACTTGCCTCGGAATAACGAGGCGGCCGATCTTTCTGAGAGGAAAAAAGAAGCCGAGGGTTCGATTCCGATCCCATTATAGCCGCTATAAAGGTGTAGGCATTTATTAATGGGCGACACCGCTCCGCCAACTCGGCCCTTTGTAGATAGGCATAATTTATTGCTTCTACTTTATATGAATATTCTTGGTAATCATTCTCTACGCTTTTTTTATTATTATTATTTTTATTTTATTTTAATTTTTTTAAATTAATTTTTTGTTTATTTATTTTTTTTTTAGCTTTTATTTAATATAATTTTGAAAATTTCACTACTTATTATGCCGAATGGTAGCTACTTATTACCTCTTTGGCAGGTAATCGATTGATGTGAGGGTTACTTAGAACACTTACACCACGTGTAACTTAACCATTATTTTTTACAATTATTACAAAATAAGGGAAACATTTTTGTTATATTTACAATTGAACAGAATAAACAATTACACGTTTCTATTTAGAGGGAACTACAACTAATAAAAAAAAGAAAATAAATGAATATTTAAAACTATGTACAATACTATTAATGAAAATACAAACAATGCTTACTTATACTTATTATAGTCACTACTTGCGCGCTTATTGGTGTGCACACCCTATAGCTGTCTGACACTCCACCAGTAACATCATAAGAACAACGCCCCCGCAACCATATCACAGTCCTCTCAGAGGTTATGGACGGCATTGTTATCGAGGTATCAACCTTGCTCTGCTACATACTGAAATAATCCTAAGCTATATACTTACCTGTATTGAACCAATTTCTCGGTCAAACCTAATAGCAACCTCACATCTACGTTTTGGTTTACCAATTTACTCGTTTATTTGTTTTGAATGATTACAGTAGCGTATTTTAATTTTTCTGTATTCGTTTTAGTGATTTTGATTTAAAGCTAATATGATAACTCACATTCTGCTCCATACAATTTTAATTGTTTAATTTTTTTTTAAAATATTAAACTACTTAAATTATTTAAATGATAAAATAATTAAATAATATTAATATATCGAATAGATTCTTTAATTTATGTGCTATAAATTCACAAACAAAATCTATGAATTTTAAGACTGAACCATCCTTCAATTTTATCAATAACTGGATCAATTATATTCTTTTTCTAAGATCAATCCTGATTAAGTTGGTGATTGGACTAATTCATCCAGAGGCCACAATAACATACATATTACTGCAGACATATTACGTTACTGAATCTCTATTTGAGTTATATCAATACATTATAGAGTGTGTTAGCACCGAGGTTTCGGGATAAGTTTAACATTTCCATAAATTAAATTGCAAAATAAATATTCCATATATATATATATATATATATATATATATATATATATATATATATATATATATATATATATATATATATTCTCGTCCCTATAATCACACCTCTACGTGAGGTATTGGGAAGCCCTCTACTCTTATGGCCGTCTCCTCTAGACTCCGGTCTCTTTTCTTCCGATGTATATTGCCAGTGGGCTGTGAAAAAGTGCTGATAATATTCACTTATTTTTCTGTTTTTTACACAATAAATTTTTTTTCCAGAAAAATCGAGCGTTTATAATCAAGGGGTTTTACACTCTAAAACTCGAAAAAATAAACTTCACCGAATTCGGAAACTAAGAGTCACGAATAAAAATTTTTATGAGTGATTTATGTAAAGTGTAATTTGGTATAAACGTATATCTCAACTTTGTTTGTGATTTCAATGTAAATCGTTGCCTACTTTACTGAATCTGTAATTTCGCAATTATTTAAAATTACAAAAAATAACATGACTTGTAGAACACTATGCCAGGGACAATGGACGGTTTCCTTCCGCGTTGGGTAATATTTACAAATGCGATAATAACCGCGGCGACGGAAGGAGAATTAAAAAACGCTTATGACAAAAGAACAGAGCTCCATTGAGTGGCTGAATGGGGAGGAAGCTGCGGAGCGTAGCGTCTGCTCTGGAAAACAGGAAGCAAGGGCAGGGTCCAATCCAGGAGGCATTGCTATGTCCAGCGGGTCCAGGGGAAGGGCTTCCTGGAAGGCACTTAGCTCTCATCTCGGAGGCTGTGCTGGAGGATCTCAGTACTTACTGGAATATTGGATAGAGGTTGCCTCTGTTTTATTGTTTAATCTTTATTACAACTAGTTACAAGAGACTATTCGGGTTATTATTTACAAAAGTAGATTTCACCCCTTATACATAATACATAATCCGTATTATACATTATGCGAATTGTTGGATTATGGATTATGGATTCCAGGCTTTTGAAGGTCTCGTGTGAAATTAGGAATTGAGATCAAAATAAAGTAAAACATTGTTTTATTGACACTTCTTTATTGAAACACAAAAAATAACCTTTCCTCCTAATTATTCTCTGTAGTTCTCTGAAATATTTGTAATAGTCTTTTTTTTTAATTTTAAATTATTTTTAAAATCTCTATGAAATAATAATTCAGTAAATAAATTATACCTACACTCTATACATTTATAACGATCAGACTTGCAATGCAGAATTAGTTCATTTTTAATATTATCAAGTAGGATATTGAGAGGGATAAGTCAAAAATAAGGAATGTTGAAACATTATTTTTATTTTTCCAGCGTTTCGGCCATACCTTTGATAACCATCATATCAGGGCTAAAATAGAGAATCAGAGAATAAAATTTTTAAAAAAATAAATGAAAAATTAGATATTATATAACAAATAAAACAAAAGTGAATTAGATGAAATATAATAAGATTTGAAAATATAATCAACAATTTGAAAATATAGTATAGTGAAAATAAGAAAATGATCTGAAAAAGATGTATCATCATAGCAACACCCTGTCATGAAGAGAATTGGGGCAAGCTATAAAACAAATGGTTTAATAGAGGAGAGAGGGATTATTGGTTTTTAATATAAAACTAGGAAGAAGAATTAATAAATAAAGAGGTAGCAAGGAACAGTGAGTTAATAAATGTTAATAGGAGAGAAATAAATTTATTTTTTTTAAATTTAAAAAATGTTAGAATAGGAAGAGGAAAAAAAATCCTAATAAATTTTGTGATTTGTAGGATATGTATGTGGATAGATTTACTCATCAATCTTCTTTTATGATTAAGGAATATTGATAAAATGGAGGACTTATCAGAATTAAAGGAATGGTTAAGGTATATGGCATGTTCAGATATTTTGGTGGTTGATGTATTGTGGAAAAGAATATTATATTTATGAATGGATAGATATAAGGATGTGGATAACATTATCTGTTTTAAAAATTGTCTTGTTAGTGTTCATTTGTTCATTACTTCAGCGAACTATTCCTTACAGCAGTTTGATTATATGTTGAACTCTCTATGAGGAACTTGATTTACCTAGATAAATTACGACGTCGCGGGTCTTCATTGACGTGCTTTCCCTCAAGGTGAGTGAAAGAGCGTTTGTTCCGCTGCGTGAATGAGTTGGCACTGAGTTTGTATCGGTTGTTGACTCTGGCGGTTGTCCAATGTCTGATGTTGATGTTTACAGTCGGGGTTGTTACTTGTCTTTGAAAACCTTGGTTTTGTCATGAATCACGCGAAGGTTCCTGGCGAATCAGTCTTACTGGCAACGTAAATTAGCTTTGTAGGTCATACGTGTTAGTAAATGTACGTATACACAATCTTATGCATTCTATTAATTTTATAAATAAATTATTGTTTTTATTTTTGCAATTAATTAGCCATATTTCCTATCAATTTAGTTATAATCTTAAGTATGCAATGGTGAACATTTTTTGCAATATTAATGCATTTCTAGCAAAGTAACATTTTGTTATTTTATTTTATTTTTTATAAATCAGATGTTGATAGTGATGATCAATGACTTAGTTACCTAATTTATTATTAAGCATTTTTACGGACAATGGTCCCTCTTTCCACTCATGAGGAAATTCATTCATTTAAAAATTTAGATATTCTATTATCTTATATTGTGAGTTGTTGAGGTAATGAAGAAAAAAAATTCATACCGATTTACTGTATATAAATCTTAATTACCATTTTTTTTTCCTTTATCTAAAATAATTTTATGGAAAGAAAAAAAAAATTATGATAATTTATTTTTTTTTTTAATTTAAGTAACGTAGTAGTATAGGTTTAGGCTTAGGTAATATAGGTTTAGGATACATATATTTTATTTTTTAAATATATTTTATTTATATATGGAATAGATGGGGATGAGAAATTAATTTTGATTATATTTTTCTTTTTAAACAATGAGTTATTTTTTCTGTATGTGATGATTTGTTTGAAAAATATATTTCTCCCTAGGTTTATACATTAGCCTACTGATTTAAATTTAGTTAATTCTAATAAAATTAATCTAAACATATTAATACATCATGATTTATATTCATTTATTTTCCAACTTTATTTATGCATTAAAAATGATTTTTTATGAACTATTTTCAAGTTAACCAGGGATACAGTCAGGTTTTTATACTGCGAATCCAAGATTTCAAAAACTCTATATAGGGAGTGTATGTAATTAATACTTACGATATTCTAAACTTGGGTGTTTTAGTTTACAAAGCTGACTGCTTCCCTAACCATATTCCTACACCATTATATCATACAGTCAACAATCCTATTTTCATTATTTTCTATTTATTTTAATATTTTGTTTTTATTCGAATGTCTAAAACGTGTACAGAATTTGATGTTATTTGTAATCTCATTATTTTTGCTTGCACATGTAGTAGAGGACTATATAGCCCAGTCAATAAAGGTTTCGTGTCGCAACTAATTAGGGGAAAGCTGAATTTTTGCAGGGTGTTAGTACATAAAGTATACACTAAAAAAACACAAAGTCCTGACCCCCACCTCTCTTGCTTTCTTCTCCCCATCCCTTCAGCAACATTACAAGGATCTCTGGTTGTATGCTGACAGCTCGAAACCTAATTATGCTATCGGGTATTTCACGAGATTCAATCAAAATAATGTAAAGGATCTTATAGTAAATTTAACGACCTTTCAGATGGAAAAAATATATTTTAAATCGGAGAAATAGTTCTGGAGTTATTATGATAAATGTGCCGAAAAATACAAGTTTTTCACAACAGTACGGGTTTCTCAATATTCTGCCGTGGTTGTTTTACGGGAATTGATCAAAATTTAATATTTGAGTTATTATAGTAAATTTAACCAGCTTTCATATGAAAAAAGAGAAATTTGATAGTTTCATATTGAGTTATAGCCAAATGAGTACCGACTAACGTGTCATTCCGGAGAACTGCGACTTACCTCAAGTAAAAAATCATCTATTGTTCCCTCTCCCATAGCTCTAAAATTATGATATGGAATAAAATCGAGAGAGGAATAAAATGACATTTTTGCAATTTTGCTTTGCTTTTTTATGTATATATGTGCTAAAAGTAACCTTTTCCGAGTTCCGAGATCAAACAGCCAACATATGTCTTTCGCCCCCTCTCTTCCCTAGACCCGAAGATATTTAGAGGAAGACTTTTTTACACGTTTAGAGCTAAGGGTGGTAAACAATATCCAGCAGTCAGACCTTTTGATTTTTGGAGTCGAATCTTCGATGCTAAATTTTGTACTATATCAGTGATACAAGTAAACTATAAACTATTATAGCAAAAAAAAAAAAAAAAAAAAAAAATGCACTTTGGAAGTAATAACCTAAAAATAAACGTTATTACATTGTTGCTTCATTTCAACTAAATGACTATTCATGATCATGAACAGCAGTATATGCGTTTGTGCACCTCAGCACAGCCCTGCTAGGACCGGCGGAGCGGTGTTCACTACTCTTTCAACGCTCTCTATGAAGCCATCGTTTTAATGTTATGCGTTATGAGACATAATTTTAAAGCTAATTATATTATCTATAAGTTCTGTTTAACACTTTTCTTTCCAAAACGTAATGATAAAAATCTATAATTTGTTGAAGTTACTTTTTGGTTTTTGTAGTGGCAGTTTTCTGTATATGATTAAGTATTACGGCGAAACTAAGCTATCTACATAAAAAGTGTATATAACATAATTTATTTGTAATATTATTAGAAGTAAAATAAAAAAAAGAACATTCCGATAGCATAATTAGGCTTCGAGCTGTCGGCATATAACCAGAGTTTAGTACTTGTATTGTTGCTGAAGGGGTGGGGGGAAGCAAGAGGGGTGGGGGTCGAGACTTCGTGTTTTTTTATTGTATACTTTATGTACTAACACCCTGCACAAATTCAGCTTTCCCTTTATTAGTTGCGACAAAGGCTAATTTCTTGCCTTCATTGACTGGGCTAATAATGAACTTAGTGATCTGTCTGGAAAAAAAAAATATTAAATAGGCCAAATAACTGAAAATATATAATTATCAGAGAATATATGATATAGAAAAAATATTACCAATCATGCTAGTTTTTGACATAATTTTGTTTTTCTACCAAATTATCATTTGGTTGTCGAGCCAGTTTTGAATTTTTAAATATTTTATTTAAAATATCAATAATTTTATAAATTATATATGTGTGTACTCACTCACACATACACGCATATTTATAAAAATATATTTCTTTTAGTAAGGTTCATATTTTTATTTATTTAGGTCAGTTGGATCATTTAACTTGCTACTGTCAATTGACGTGACATGAAATGATAACTAACTCACCTTGGGCAAAACTAATTGTTTTTGGCCTGTTTTAGTCTTACGTATTATATTATTTTTTGACGATAATGTCACGCGTCTTTTAGTCTCCAATTTACTGTTGATAGTCTGAGCTCTAGTGAAGGAAAAGTTTCTTCTGCAATAAGGAATGGATGAATGAATTGACATTTTGAATAATTTACACACAATATTTATTTATTTTTTAGAAACATTTTTTAACCACTTAGTGATTAGTAACTTGCTAAAAAGATATCAGTATCAGATCTCAAATAAATTTCCAACACACTAAAATTAACCCCCATTTCGGTAAGCTCCGTTAAATAAACGATTTAGAACAGGTTACGATGACCAGCTGGGTGAGCTAATAAAGGAAACCAGTATTTATAGGTGCAAAACGTAATCGAAGGCGTTAGCGAAATCTAAATTGGATCATCTAAATTACATATCAGATTTAAAATTATAATCAAGTTTAAATTCCTTAGATGTTTGTAATTATAATGGAATTTATTATTAACAGTGATTTGTTATTTCATTAAGAATTTCGGTATTTTCTTATTAGTCCAGGAAAATAAGGCTCCAAAAGGCTGTTTTCAAGAAAAAACTGCGGAACTTTTATTCTCATCGGATCTTTATGTTTTTTGGGGTGCTGAATCCGAATCTGAAGTTTGCTACCACGGCAACCATCGGCTTCATATTCAAAATCGCAAAAAACCGCCCAAAAAAAAAAAAACCGTTATTTTTGTTTTTTTATCTATAACACGATAACGAAGCTTTTTTCGAAGAAAGTCTTCAAATATTAATTGTACCTGGAACTAGTACCTACATAATAAAAAAAAAAGAAATCCGAAATCGGACCATTTTTCGCGAAGTTACGTAATTGGGAAAAAATGGAGAACTTGGCCTGCTTGTCGTCAGCCCCACAGCTCCGCGAAAACACGTTTGTCGTACTCTTTTGGCTATAACTCTGAAACTACTTGTCCGATACAACATTACTTTTTTTTCATCTTAAAGCTGATTAAATTTACTATAAGAATCTATAAATGAAGTTTTAATCAAACCCCGTAAAATGTACATGCCAGCCCACTAATAAAAACGTACTGTTGTTTAATCCAAGTGTTTTTTGGCACATTTGTCGCTCTAACTGCTCAAATAATTGTTCGATCCCAAATTCCTTTTTTCTATCGCAAAGCTGATTAAATTTGCTATCAGATGCTATGTACGTAAATTATATTAAATCCTTTAAACCACCCAAGCTAGCACGCTAAATATGTATGTTTTGGCAAAATATGTAAACTATGACATGTTCAGTAGACTGGTGTGGGTATTTCATGGTGTTAATTATAAGTTACATATAAAAGTTATAATAGTAAATTTAACCAGCTTTATGATAAAAATATTAAATTTTGGATCGGACAAATGGTTTTGGAGTTATAGCGAATAATGTGCCAAAAAAAAAAAATGTGTTTTACAAAAGTACGTGATTTTCAGCGCGACAGTTTTTTGTATTTCAAGAATTTTGATACAACTTTCATATATAGCATCTAATTGTAAATTTAACCACCTTTCTGATAGAAAAAAAACATTTTGAATCGGACAAATACTTTCAGAGTTATAATGAAAAATGTGCCGATAACCATGGATTTAACAACAATACGGGTTTTTAGGCGTCTGGGATGCATATTTTAAGGAACTTGATTATAACTTCATATATACATTCCAATAGTAAATTAACCAAGCTTTTAGATGAAAAAAAGTAATTGTAGATCAGACAAATATTTTTGTAGTTATAATGAAAAATGTACTAAAAAAAAACTTGGATTTCACAAAAGTACTGATTTTTAGCGTACTAGTATGTGTTTTTGGCCACTTAATCTCTTTAACTTTAAAAATATAGGTCCAATCCAAATTCTTTTATTCATAGTAATGCTAGTTAAATTTATTATCAGATCCTTTTTTTTTTTTCTTTTTTTTTTTACCTTTTTTGTTTTTTCGTTATTTTTTTTTTTTTGTAATTATTATCATTTTTACGGGTGATTAGCCCAGTGTTAGTTGTTAGTGATGTTATTATAATAAAATATATGTTATGTTATTATAATAAACATGAACTAAAGATCAGTTTTTATTCATTACTACCAACTCCTTGTACCAGCTGTACCTGACAGAGTGGGGTCAGAAAATCTTCACTGACGTTCGGCGTGATCAAAAGTGATCAATTATACAGTCATTTCTATAGCAACTAGATTTGATTTTTCGTTGAGATTCGAGAAAGGGAGTCCTTGAAAAATACCAATAGGTGAGTTTATAAAATATTTTTAACATACATATTATCGTATATATTATATACTACATTCCTGAAAACGGCCTTTTATTTTACTGTACATTGTACGAAAATAATTTCATGAACGATTTTATACATAGGATCTGATAATAAATTTAACCAGCATTAATATGAATAAAAGAATTTAGATCGGACCTATTTTTTAGAGTTAAAGAGATTAAGGGGCCAAAAACACATACTAGTACGCTAAAAACCCGTACTTTTGTGAAATCCAAGTTTTTTTAGTACATTTTTCATTATAACTACAAAAATATTTGTCTGATCTACAATTACTTTTTTTTTCATCTAAAAGCTTGGTTAATTTACTATTAGAATGTATATATGAAGTTATAATCAAGTCCCTTAAAGTATGCATCCCAGACGCCTAAAAA
Organism: Euschistus heros; assembly: GCA_003667255.2. Classification (NCBI taxonomy): domain Eukaryota; kingdom Metazoa; phylum Arthropoda; class Insecta; order Hemiptera; family Pentatomidae; genus Euschistus; species Euschistus heros. The sequence goes on from RCWM02000083.1 coordinate 3,026,408, forward strand.
CCCGTATTGTTGTTAAATCCATGGTTATCGGCACATTTTTCATTATAAATCTGAAAGTATTTGTCCGATTCAAAATGTTTTTTTTCTATCAGAAAGGTGGTTAAATTTACAATTAGATGCTATATATGAAAGTTGTATCAAAATTCTTGAAATACAAAAGCTGTCGCGCTGAAAATCACGTACTTTTGTAAAACACATTTTTTTTTGGCACATTATTCGCTATAACTCCAAAACCATTTGTCCGATCCAAAATTTAATATTTTTATCATAAAGCTGGTTAAATTTACTATTATAACTTTTATATGTAACTTATAATTAACACCATGAAATACCCACACCAGTCTACTGAACATGTCATAGTTTACATATTTTGCCAAAACATACATATTTAGCGTGCTAGCTTGGGTGGTTTAAAGGATTTAATATAATTTACGTATACAGCATCTGATAGCAAATTTAATCAGCTTTGCGATAGAAAAAAGGAATTTGGGATCGAGCAATTATTTGAGCAGTTAAAGCGACAAATGTGCCAAAAAAACACATGGATTAAACAACAGTACGTTTTTATAAGTGGGCTGGCATGTACATTTTACGGGGTTTGATTAAAACTTCATTTATAGATTCTTATAGTAAATTTATTCAGCTTTAAGATGAAAAAAAGTAATGTTGTATCGGACAAATAGTTTCAAAGTTATAGCCAAAAGAGTAAGACAAACGTGTTTTCGCGGAGCTGTGGGGCTGACGACAAGTAGGCCAATTTCTCCATTTTTTCCCATTACGTAACTTCGCGAAAAATGGTCCGATTTCGGATTTTTTTTTTTCATTATGTAGGTACTAGTTCCAGCTACAATTAATATTTGAAGACTTTCTTCGAAAAAAAAAAACATCGTTATCGTGTTATAGATAAAAAAAAACAAAAATAACGTTTTTTTTTTGGCGGTTTTTTTTGCGATTTTGAATATGAAGCCGATGGTTGCCGTGGTAGCAAACTTCAGATTCGGATTCAGCACCCCAAAAAACATAAAGATCCGATGAGAATAAAAGTTCCGCAGTTTTTTCTTCGGCAAACCCTTATTTTACTGGACTATATTCAACATCTCTTATTTGAAAAGCCATGACATTGACAGATAATCCTTATGATTCACATATAAGTGAATATAAAGACATAATGTTTTATAAATAAATAATTTTATTATAATTTATATTCAGCCTCGTTTTTACTCCTTAGGACTAAAATATATCAGCAGTGATAAAAAACAGTTTTATACGCTGAAATATTATTTACTTAGTAATAATTGGACTGAATTTAATGACTTTATTTTATAATTGTAATTCGGGAGTCCACAAGCTTTTCCTGCGGGAAATGAGCTATGATCGGCATGAACATAAAATGAAAATTTATGTAATTAAAGTTTATATTGATAAGGTATAGTTGATGAACTGATGAAGGCTTGCAATGCAAGTTGAAACGTTGGCATTGCAAATTAAAAAACTTATTTTTTAATTGCTGTGTATCTTTATGACTGCGTACCCCAACAATCTACTTCTCTAATTAAAGTTTAAATAAACTAAAATTTTTAACTTATTAAGAAATAACTTAGACATTTTTCAATTAAGTTTGTAACTACTACTACATACATTATTATTATTATTATTATTATCTGATTTTAGTTTGCGGTTTCCGAAATGATCGTGAGTAGATGGAAAATAACACCATATTTTTTTTTTGTTTAAAAATGTTCTGACAATTCATCTCTTGTCTTAAAGAGAACTGCCTCTTTTTCCTCCTAAACACATTAATAGGTAATTCTACGTCATCAGAACCTGCTGCTGTTCAATAGGGAATTTGCCGAAAATGTTATTTGTAAGAAATTAATTAAATTATCATTATTATTAAATAATATTATTATACCAAACTTAAACGACATAAAACTGCCAGCAGTTTTTGACCTCATCAATATTTACTATACAAACGTACAAACCTTCAGATTAATTATAAGAGACTCATTTACATGACAATAATTAGACTTATTTAGTCATATGGAGTTTAGCTTTGAGGCGCAACAAAACCATCTAATTCGTCTCGTAACCAGCCATTACTTACAACCGAAAATTCTTCAAAAAATCCTCGTTTCTTTTTCACCCAAACTTATCAATAAAGATCTTAATGTACCTTACGTTGCTCATTTATTCCAAACGAGATACCTATCCTTTCATAGTAAACTCTATAACCATTCAAATCCACTAATATCTCAAGTTGCTTCCCATTCTATTACGGATGACCCTCCAAGGCATCTGAAAAGGTGATGGTGTCAGGAACTTCTAATATACAGTGTTCAATATTCGATGGCCACCCCCGTTTTTTCCACAGTTTTTGAAATTTTGAAACGAAACTCTCAGGGTCTTAACTGTGTCAAATAAAGTTTATTTTCAGGTTATAGTCTGCTCTTCAACCTTCTCCAGTTCTTCTCTAACTTTGGAATTCCCGATGGGATGTGGTATTTATTACGACGGATTTCGATAGAAAATCAAATTTTGAATCGATTTATACCAGTGAATTTTTTTTTATCGGGGGCACCGTTTCGCCGCTTACAGGGGGTTAGCTATATCAAGAGCCAAAACCTCCTGTAATTGATTTTTTTTTTTCAATAAATAGTAATTTTTCATTCATATATTCATTCAATACCAGTTTTAGACTGCTTATTTTCTTAAAATGATTTTTCGCGATTTGCGGCGAAACGGTGCTCCGGATAAAAAAATGCATCTGTATAAAATCGATTCAAAATTTGATTTTCTATCGAAATCAGTTGAAAAAAATACCACATCCCATTGGGAATTCCTAAGTTAGGGTCGCTTGAGAAAATCTGGAGAAGGTTGGAGAGCAGACTATAACCTGAAAATAAACTTTATTTGACACTGTTAAGACCCTGAGAGTTTCGTTTCAAAATTTCTAAAACTGTGGGAAAAAAAAGGGGTGACCACCGAATATTGAACACCCTGTATAGCGTTTATTGAAGTGCTACCAATAGGTAGTTGCTTTTCAAGCAAGTGATATGTCATAAAGAGTATTGTCTTTACATTTACTAGATGCATTTTTATTTTTTTTTATATACAGTTGTAAGTTACAATACACCACTATACAAAAATTAATACATATTAACAGAATAAAAATTGGGAATAAATTTATGAAAAAGGAGCCCAACAGTAAGTATCCTCTCTATGGTATTTTAATATGTACCAGTTGAGGATCCTTTTTTAACATAGTTAATGAATTTTGTTTCGTCTTAACCCGTTAATTGATGGAATATCTTAGATCGGTGACGCAAAGGCCAACCCGAGAGGAGGAGGTGATCCCCAAGGCAATACTTTGGCTCCGGACCATAAGTTATAATTAGGGTACAATAGGGGCTCGATTGTCTTCCGCGGGGGGACTGGATTCCAACAGCCCTTTTGTTTTAGTTCTGTTTTGTCCTTTCCTTCCTTGGCATCCTTTCAAAGATCTTGCGGACCACCAGGGAGCTCTTACTGAACTCTATTTCTGTAGTGAACGTGGAGCTTGTCCTAACGGAAGCAGCTGCAGCTCTTCACTGACGTGCACTATAACGGATCATTAGCGCTATAGGCATCTTAATTAGCTTATTTTAAGTTTTTTAGTAATTAAATAGTTTCTCAAACTTCAAAAGACTCTTTTTGACTTAGAATAAAGTGTATATTAAGAATAAATTTATGAAAAAGGAGCCCAACAGTAAGTATCCTCTCTATGGTATTTTAACATGTACCAGTTGAGGATCCTTTTTTAGCATAGTTAATGAATTTTGTTCCGTCTAACCAAGTTAATATAGTTAAGGGATCAAAGGTTCGCAAATCTTCAAATAGAAGGCCAATGATTTCTCAACCACATACTCAAGAATAATCACTATAATCATTGATGCTTAGTGTAAATATAGGCTCAATTACTCTTGTCACTTTGGATTTTGTCTTGGAGGAACTATCAAAAGTGACAAGTGTATATTGCCTTTCATCTTCGTTTCATTAAGAGTGTTCACTAAAAATAAAAGATGAAACAAGTTGACACCCTACCAAAATTTGAGAAAAGAGTCGTTCCTCAAACAGATCCAAAATGAATTCACAGTGAAAAATGTAAAAAAAAGGATCAGTTAATTACCCCGGCGAAGGTGAGCACAGGTCGGATTATAGATTATAGATTATTTTGTTCCACGACGCAACAGTTTACAAAGGAGGAGACGTCGTAGGGCAGACTATGCTTTTTTATTGATCCTCATTATTTGATATTTTATTCCCTTCTCTGGATTTATATTGTCATTCACGATGGGAACAAGATGCAAGTAGCTATATTTTCCCACTGCACAATGCTGGGAGGGGGTGGGCTAGGGAGTTGTCTTCTTTTGAACGATAATTTTTTATTTTTCTTTATTTACAAATAAAGTCCTCTCCTTTCCGCTTCTATTCCCTCACAGGCGTCTTTTATTGTCTTGAGAGACAGCTCAGCCTGAGTATAATATAATAAGTAATATAACAATAATAAAATATACTGATAGTTTAACATATATTTTTTCGAATAATATTTTACCTCTCCAGATTAAAAAAAAGAAAAGAAAAAAAAAAGCATTTAGCAATTCATTTTTATAATAATTGTATATTTACCGCTATTCTATCAATCACACTGAAAATTAAAATATATATATATATATATATATATATATATATATATATATATTAACTTTAGTTAATCAAGTAAAAAAATCTTAACCATCCATACTACTTCTTTACTCTTGGCCTAATTAATTTAAAATATATATGGCACTTTAAATACATAAAATTAGTTTCGTATCGGTGATAGATTGCACCTACGAAATATAGATTATGCCGTTTGAGTTGTCCCTATATCTACTGTTCAGTATTGTAAATTCTGTTTACGAGTCGCTTGAGTGCACCCAGACGTCTAGTGGTAGCTAGGTCGTGTACACTGTTCAAGCAGCGTGTGGTCCGTGCAGGTCAAACTGGAGCCTGGAATTCGACTTGAGGCAGCCCCTGATATATCGTATATAGTTTCCTCAGCTCGCCTCCTACATCATCCCTCTTTCATTATCTTCTACTTACAATTAGTTCGCTGTAACGTGCAAATCTGCTTATATATACATGACAGCTGGGAACGTGCAGATGGTACAACAGCATGTGTTGGCTATCTCGAACTGATTTGCCGAAGATTTATGTTAAATATGCAATTGCTTAAAAACTGGAAATTGTTTCTACTCATGAACTGAAGGCTGATTCTAAAGTGTTTCCGGACCAATTAAAAATTTATGTTTCATTTCTTAACCATAATTATTTCTTCTTTCATACATAGTAAAATAGTTGTACAATTGTCTTTCATGACGTTCTATACGAAACAAACTGTTCACCAGTTTACTTTAAAAAAAAAACAACGTTTAATTGGAGTTGGTTTTAAAATATATTCAAAACGAATTACAATTGGAGTTGACAGTTAGCTGAGGAAACAACTACGTCAAACTGATCAAATTTGTAGAGAAAATAAAAAAAATTGAAATAAAATAAACCCATGAAGGGTCTTGGGTTCATTACTTAGGTAATAGTGTACTGTTACAAGGTTGTGGAAGGAGGATATGTAGCCTAAATCACTCTGAACCGCCAGGTTTTCCTTAATTAATGGTACCCATTTTGACGAGGCTGGGATTGTATATATATAGAATAATTATATATATTTATTTATTATGATTATTTTATTGTTGGTTATTATTTTTATATGTTCATTGTTTATTATCTCTACTTTATTCAGATTATTTACTTCCTTTTTTAAAAAAAAATTTATATGAATGGGACCGTCACCATGTTTATTTATTCCCCTTGAGTGAAACAGATTGTAACATTTTGCCTGTGTAATAAAATACTTCACGTATTTAAAATGCCATAATATACTTCGTGTGTTTAAAAAAAGCAAAACATAAACAATTTTTTTTGTTGATAATAATGAGTATATTTTTATGGGCAACCTAATAAGTCTGTAAACTGTAAGGGATTTTTTAAAAGTAATGCTTGCCGCATTAATTAAATTAAAAAAATATTAATTAATGTAGCAAAGTTAAAATAATGTTAAATTTGGTCGAAAATAAAAAGTTATACAGTGAAGAGCTTTTGTAACGTTTTCGTGTTAGGCCAATTAGTTTCTCTTCTTTTTTTCAAACCTTAACCGTAATTTAGTTTAATGCTTATTATATATTATAATTAATTTAGCGGAGTTAAAGTTTACATAAGGAAATGCTGGAACCTGCTCTTATTATCTCAATATCGCTTTCTTTTTGCATAACTACCGCAAGGACGTTTGAAGGCAAGGCGAAGTCTGTAACCGTGTTCATGGTCACCAAAAATCCCGTTTTTATTGCGCCTTCCTTGTAACGTAAATGTAACCTGTAACTATAAGTTCATTTTTTTTTACAGGCAAATAGGGTCACGAGTTCATGATTAAAATTATAATAAACTTATCAAACTTGATTCAAAAATTCTCAGATATTGTAAGGTAATAAGGTGACCAGGTCAAAACAAATTATTATTAACTTTTTGCGATTTTTATTCATGATGCTAAAATTTTTTTGTTAAAGTGATTTAATATCATACTGTTTTATTGCTCTGTTTGCTAATGAATGAAATATATAACTCACTTACCGTTCATCGTACTTCTTAGGGATTTAATTAAAACCTGTACTTTCTTGTATATTTATTTTCGCCCTTTGAATTAGTATTCCTCGACTCACTATTCTTCTTTCTTAAATACGTTTTAACACTTTTCATTTACCTAACGAACTTCATAATTGCGCATTAATATTCCTTCCATAAAGCTTGATCATATATATAGATATGTATGTTATTATTGGATGTTTACCAAATATCATTTATTACGTAACAACTCGAAGTTGATGATAAATATGAGATTTAATGCTATATCTTTAACGTGGATTCAGGACAATACCACATTCAACAATATATCAATCAACATTCCGTAACATATTGTATATATTGTACGGATGAATTCATTGTTATCATTCATTTTAATCGAGTAGTCCAAACCCAGTAAAAAATTGAATTGGACATTAGGAAAAGGTGGATCATGAACACCAATATTTTTGGCTGGAACGTCTATAGAAAGAAGATCGATAAATGAGATTCTTTTCTCGAGCAAACCGTCAAAAAATGGATACCCAAATGGTCGGAAGAATGAAAATAAAAGTGATTCGGTTGCCTATCGTATTTTCATAAAAGGAAATTACGAACAAAAAAAATAACAACCTCGTTAAAGGATAATAGATAAAATATAAAAAATAAAAACTATAATAACAATAAAAAAAAAAATAAAATAAAGTAATAATATTTTTTAATTTTGAACTATTTATTGATATTTACAACTGTATACAAGGAAATTGTATATACAGCAAGTAAATTTCAGGAAAATGACTACAATGACGTGAAAATAACACTTAAGAACTGCTCACTAGTAGCACTTCAATAAATGTACTACATTAAAAGCCCCTTGGTCATCTTCTTTTCAGACGGTTCGGAGGATTATCGAGAATGGAGGATGAACCAAGCTGGGAGACAAGTGGATTAGAGTGGGTACGGAGTGTACTATGAAAGGACATGTATCTGATTTGGACCAAATCAGCTACATTTGGAACATTTAAGACTTTTATTGATATGTTTATCAGTGACCTAATAAGGAGCTTTGAGGATTTTAAGAATTTTGGAATGTAAGGATTGGATACGAGAAACCTTGGACGGTTTAGTGGATCCCGAAAGCTCAACTCCATATGTCCAAATGGGTCTAATTACTGTCATGTAAGCAAGTCTTCTGTAATTTATTGGGAGCTTTGAACGCCTTTCTAGTAAAGTTGTCGTAAACAAAGGGCAGTTTCTTGTTTTTTAAGTCTAGTATAACAATTCTAAATACTCATCTATCTTTCCCCAAACCGCTGGTATTCCTCAAGGTAGTATTCTGGGTCCCATCCTTTATACAGTGTTTACAGCTGATATCCCAACCAATCCTAATACTATCCTCACAACCTATGCTGATGACACCAGCGCGTTATCAGTCAACGAAGATCCATTTGCTGCATCCCAGACACTCCAGATAAATATCACTTCCCTTGAAGAATGGTGTCATAACTGGAGAGTTAAGATAAATCCTAGCAAATCCTAACAAATAACCTTTACCCTCCGTTGAAAACCTACCTCATCCTGTCCTCCAGTATCCTTTAATGGTGTACCGCTAAATAATGTGGAACAAATACGATATCTTGGATTCCATCTGGACAAGAGACTTACCTGGAATCCTCATACAAGATTGAAAAGACAAGAAGCTGCACGTCGATTTCGACTGCTACAACACTTACTTGACAAACGTTCAAACCTCCCGATTCACTATAAGAAACTAATCTATATGACGATTATCAGACCTATTTGGACTTACGGTATAGAGTTATGGGGATCCACCAAACCATCGAATTCTTCCCGTATCCAATCATTCCAATCCAAAATCCTTCGAAACATCCTTAATGCTCCTTACTTTGTCACAACTGAAATAATCCACAATGACCTTAATATCCCTTATGTCGCTGATTTGGCTCGAACCAGATACCTCTCCTTTCATAATAAACTTACTCCGCATCCAAATCCACTTGTTGCACAACTTTCTTCCAATTCCATTCCTTGCAATCCTTCGAGGCGCCTGAAAAGAAGATGGCCTCGAGATCTTTTTCTTTTGTAAATTTCATAAGAGTACTACCAATGGGTAGTTCCTCTACAAGTCTTAATCATGTTATCATATTGCATTGCATACAGCATATTTACTGGATGTATTTTCTAATACAGTTGTAAATTTGAATTAATAAAAGATTAAAAAAAAAAAATGTCTAGTATGTTGTAATAAAAATTAAGATACTGTCTTACTTGCCAGACCCAAAGAGATCTCAATGTTACTCTCTCAGCTGTGTCACTGGTATTATGTCCATTGGTATAATATATTTTATTTCCTGGATTAGGTTATGGTGGACTCCATTGACCCTTCACTCAGCAACTGACCCTTTGTAACTTAATGCAGCCCTGAATAATTGACTGTCCTTTAATTGCAGTTTCTAGTTAGTGATTAGTATATAAATTTTATATATTTCTTATTTTATTTATTTAGAAGTGATGTGGATGAGACTAGCACCCTATCAGCTTCAGACAACTATGTGCTATCGGACGATGACCTCACTAGTGCTCACCCTTCAACCCTTAGGCACTACAGAGGCGATAAGTTCTGTTTGCGGTCCACCCCTTCTTACAATTTTCGGAACGTCCATTCAGTAGTTATGGAAGGTGATCCATTTTTTCCTAACCCTAAAAAGCTTAATTTTTAACTTTTTTTATTATGGTGTAAAAACATATATGATGTAGTTAGTGATTAGAAATTATAATCCAATATTTGACAGGATTTTTTTTAATTTCAGTTCTCCTTTCATTTACTTCAGTGATAGTTGCTAATATGTTTACTGTAGTAATATATTTATATATATAAAACTAACCTCTGCATAATATACACTTCGCTATGACTCGCAGTATTTTTTTCTGAATCAAAACTACTTGGTTACTATTTTTTTTAGTTTTTAAATTCACACGAACGACAAACGTAACTCATTCATTCAAATTTCTCACTAAGTCCACAGTAACAGAAACAGTAACGTCATATATCGGCAATGGTTTGTATCATGCAGTGGCTAAATATCCGATGCTTCTATCGAGATGCCGCTACTAATATTTTTATAGCTATAGGAACGATAAAAAATGGTTGTTTCACATAAGGTACTTGAGGTCTTGTTGATATTTGCAATTGTATTCAATATATACAGTAAGTAAAGGAGACGTAAAATGATTACGATGACATGTAAATAACTACTTCCTTTTAGAACTTTTTAGAACTTTTTAGAACTTTTTTTTTTTTTTAGACGCCTTTTATTTTTGGAGACGCGTTCTTCTAACTCCAAAACTAGACACAATGAGACCCCCTTATATGATAGTATATGGGGCCAGCTAACATGTGGCGATGAAATCTCAGTTTCTAATTATTTGGAGACCCCCTCACAACATTCTAGCCCAACACTCTTCCTTTAAATTTTATACATTTTTTAACCAACAAAAAATTATTCATTTCCTATTTTCACCGGCCCGTTCCAACGACGGATGCTTCTGTTCCAATGAAGAGGTAGGATAGAAACTGGTGAGTATGGTATGAATCTTTATTTACACCGTCAGAACATCAATCGTTGTCTAAATTTAGAATTGTCCATTTCTTTTACGGTTTAAATATTTGTAGTAGCTTAATGTCATTAGCAGCAATTCACATTGTTCTAAAGGTCGTTGATGTTTTATAAATCATCTTTAGTGTAATCAGATTTTCTTGTTTTTATAAACTACTGTAAGAGTTGAAGCTTAGTTTTCAGACCCCATTGTATTTTAAGTTAATTATGATCTTATACGTTAATAGACTCTTCAAAGTCTATAGAACCTTAAGAATTCTCTTCTCGGCAGTGAATTGGAAGCCTTGAGCTGAGGCAGCGAGCTACAAGAGGCTGGGCTGCGAACTGATCCTATCAGGTGCGACTCTAATTAATTAGCGAAGGTCAGTGCACTACAGTCTTCTCCGTTCCGATCTTCACGTGCGATAGCTACATGTTACATGTTACAGTCCCTAGCTATACTACTTTATAGCCGCATATTTGCAACTGCATCAGTTGGTCGTGGGATGCTACTTACAAAGGGAGAAGATGCTCTAAAATATAATGTATGAATTACAACAATACCTTTGCTCACCGAGGGAACTGTATCATGAGAGTAACTATTCTTGCTTCAATTACACGAAACGGTGCTGTAATTGCATTATATTGTATGTGTTCCGGTCTTCCATTAATCGAGACAATGTGAAATCTTTCAAAAATAGAGTTAGGTCTAAGCTATAGATATGAGGTATCATAGGATGGTCGGAGAAAAGACAAGAAACTTTCTGAGAAACACCACGATTAGAAATAGCTAGCCAAGACAAATCGAAGAATTACTAGAACACCACCTGAAGGGATTAAGGCCCGGTCCCGAATGCCTAGGAGTTGTTCTGATCTGTATCTAGGAAGAAAAGAAGGATCAAAACAACCATTTGATAAAAGGGGAAACAGAAATAAAAAAGGACAGCTAATTTGGCTTTAAGGATCAGAAAACTACCTCTCAAAATGGAGAAGAAATATATAATTAATGCTGAAGATAAAGATAAAGTAGAACAGTATGCGGTTAAAAGTAAATAGTTTAAATTCATGATACTATTGTTTACTATGGCTTAACATCCTTATTTGCTCCAACTAGAGCAGGAAGGACAGGTTACCAACCAATTCTAGCCAGGGTGGAAAGATCAACATTTATTCGTGGATTTTAACCCTTCCAGGTGGGATTCGAACCTAAAATCTTCGGTACCGAGCGCGCTGAAACCCTCCCCCCAACGCACTCGGCTATCGAGCCCCCGTAATACGATGCATGCCTTTATCTCAACCATTCCATTATTGCAATGTGTACTATCTACTATTATATTTCATGTATTTATGTTCTTCCGCCTAGTGTTATACTTTATTGAGATTCACTCATCAACTATATCCACTTGTCTTTTTGTCATAAAATATTTTTTATCCTTGCAAGAACAAAATATTTAAATCATTTATTTTTATTCTATTTATTAATTTTTTTTTCATACTGTTGTTCTTTTCTTATCTTTCTAACATTCACTCCCTCTCTTTGTCATATATTTCTGTTAGTTTTTCTTCTAGCCATGAAGAAGGTTTACATTGTAGGCCGAAATGTCAGCACTATAAATTAAAATTTATTTTTAATTATATTTGAATCTATGTTTACATACCCCAGCAACCTACATCTTAAGATATAATTAATCGTTGACCAGAGCAGGACAGCGCTACGGCCGTTTGAGTACATTCTATCTAACTGTTTGCAATAAAGGTCAACGTTAATTATACCTACACCATCAAGAAAAAATATGATAGATTACTCCGTTGTTTCAAAAAATGCCCTTGGTTCTGTACAAGGGCGTATCTCCGTAGAAAATGTTTAAAACCAACGTCGCGCGGTTCGCCTGTCAAGGACACCTTCTCTATCAGCTCAGTTGAACCCATTCTGAACAAGATTAATTTGAGGAAACTTTATTTGCTGAGAGTCTTCTCTGAATACTTCGGAGTTTTATTATATACTGTGCAAGCCGCTACTATTTATCTTTGAATAGACGGTAACTAAAACGTTAATTGAGGGTGGGTTACATTTTTTCACCTCCTCACAGGCTTGCATTATAGGCCAAAACGTAGGCACTATAAATTGAAATTTATTTTATAATTTTAAGTTTATCTATGACTGCATACCCCAACAAATTTCATCTTCATTAGTTTCCCAGTAAAAAAAAACCTCTTCATTACAAATTATTCCTGTGCCACCTTTCAATACCCCGCCCCATACTTCCCATCACCAAGGAAAGGTTTATAAAAATTGAAGGTTTCTTATTTCTTTACAACCACCATACAGTCCGGACCTCGCTTGAATGGAAATAAACTTTAATACGTTAAAATAAATAGTATCAGTGGTTCAGGAACTAATCAGTAGCCATCCCAAAGATTGATACCGCTATAGAATCCGATAACAGGCTAAAGGATGGGGGAAGACAGTTTACCACAATGCGTTATATCTTGATTATTAATTTTGTTATATTAATTGAGCAACTATATATTTATATATACACCATCAAGAAAAAATATGATAGATTACTCCGTAGTTCCAAAAAATGCCCTTGGTTCTGTAAAAGGGCGTATCTTATCTATACACACTATCATTTTAGAAATTCCTTACCGAATGCTATTCGTTTAATTTATCTGTAAGATTTGTTCAAACGAAAAAAATAAATGAAATGATAGGAATCCCAGGCAAATTGCGGTGAGGAACGGAGGCTGGTAAATCGATCATTTGTACTGTTTTATTTTTTTAGAGGAATCCCGGAATGTTCCCGGAGGCTGTAAAACGGGGGACATTAGGTGTTTTTACGATGCTATGTCTTCGCTTGAGTACCTGATTCTAATTACATCCAGGGCTTGAGGAATTGAGTTATTTTTACAAGCCGCAGTACCTCGGTGAGTCCAATCCCAATCCTCTTGTTCCAAATGTTGAAAATCCTTGTATTTAATTGATAAAATCTGCAGAAAAATTTAACTTTTTGATCAGCTTACCTTACTTGATTTACATTTTTTCATTTATATTATGGCCCGTATTCTTTTTTAATATTTCATATGAATAATATATCCTTTATTTGTATTCCGAGGCCCTCTTGTTCATCACTCAAAAATACTTCTTTTGATAAGAAAGACTGGCTGTGTATTGCGGGGCTCTATAGGACGATCCTCGTATGTTTTGTTCCTTTCTGAGCCATAATTTCGCACCCTGCCATTGTTTGCATTTCGTTTTGTTTTTCCTCTTTCTCCTCCTCCCCCTCGCAATCAGTGCCTGACTTCAGCTGCCCAATCTTCCACTGCATTGCTCTCCTTATCGCAGCCCCCCCCCTCCTATAGAATCCCTTGCCATCCGGACCAAATGGACAGCATAATCAACCCTTTGGAGCTCCTCCAAACCAAAATGTGGTGGGTGGTCTTAGATCGATAAACTTTATCATTCGAAAATCTCTGTGTACTGTGAACTGAAAAGTGTATTAATTATCGATTACTGGGTCTGTGGTATAGGATTCTTGCAGTCAGGCAGATATAATGAGACGATTTTGTCATACAGAAAGAATTTAACATAGTTTCCTAAACATTGAAATTTTTATTTGTTGCAATAATTATAAGACTCAATAGTAAATTATTTATTTTGAGATTCTGAGGACTGACTTGTTCGTCATTTATTTCAAATAATATATTTTTTTTTAACCTTTTGAACCTTTTGATATGCATTTCTCTTATTATAAGCTAAAAAATTAATGGTCCACTCTGTATAAATAGTGTAGTTCAAGGTGTACGGCCGTTACTGACATTGGTAATATACTTTTTATTATGCCAAAGTTTCAGATTACTTGGTGAACTTTGATTAGAGATCAAGAATCGATTATTAAAAATAGACGGATTTTAAACGAAATACAAAAAATAAAAAAATCAGTAGGTATGGTATATATATGTTGCAAAACACAAGATTCGACTAGACTAGATAAAATATATATATATATATATATATATATATATATATATATATATATATATATATATATATATATATATGAGGTAAAGCACTAGGTTCAATAAACTTGTTTATTTAGTTATTTCAGACATGCACCGACTTTATTAAGAGAACAATCGACCGAATTTCCTCCGTTTACAAATATTGGCCTGGTAATTAATTCTACATCTACTCCCACTGAACCTAAGACCCTTCATGGGTTTTAGTAGTACAGGTGTTTCTTTATTTTTTATTATTATTTATTTGTTGAAGGTATACTGTAATAATTGCATGCACATTGTATGCATATTGACCTACTCAATGTATTAATATTAATAAATTAATAAATAATTAATTTATAATATTTATATTGCTTTAATTCTAAGTTCCTTTTATTTTATAATATATTTCTATGATTTTTTACTTTATCACATTAGTAGTATAAAATAATTTTATGTTTTACTTATTTGTTACGTGCTAACCATCTTAATTTAAAAGCAGCCTATTCATTGTTAATTACTGATCAATTACTCCTCCTTTACAAATAAGAGCTGGAGGGGTGAAATTATGTAGTCTTCTATCCCGTATTTCAAGCTATACTGATAAAATCTTTTTTTTTTCATCAGTGGTCTCTAAATTGTATTCTTCATGAATGAAATATATAAATGATGCTACTGATGAGATCGGTAGCTAAATAGATTTATGGACACTCGACCTCTATGGTCTTTACTTTAGTCCTCTTCAGACGATGTGTTTCCCGTGTGTGTATGTGTTTCCGAAAAACGGACGGACAGCGCTCATCCCGGATCCTACTGCAAGGTTTAAAAATAATAATCTCGATCAATCAGGTGAAGCAAAAAGGGAGAAAATGGATATTTATGGAAAATGTTTCCCTTTTCTTAAAGAGAAATTCCGCGAGACATTTGGAAATAGAGATTTCTCCGTGTAAGGAGTATGGTTTTGGTCTCGCGGAGTCATCCCGGAAAAACAAGGAGCTTCTTGGAAGACCTTGCTGTGGAGGCGAGAGATATTGCGATAATAACCGAAAATATAATATTGGACTACCTGGGCATTATTTACCACCACATACATGGTACATAGCATGGACTAATGCAATTTATAGTTAATATATATGAACCAATTTATATTATTCTTGATTCTATGTGCATATATGTATATGAATATCTGTGTGTTAGGTAATAGTAATAATAATTGTAGAAAGAAAGAAATAGAATAGGTAGATTCCCATTAAAATTGAAATTTCGCTTACATAACCCTCTACAATATTAGCTACCGTGTATGTTAATGTATTCGAAGCTGTTACAAGTTTCAACATATATTTCGGAACCAGTAAGAAATGGCACTGTGAACTACGAGCCCAATGGCCGACCTAGTTACATTTCCTCCGCCAAATTTCCATTCCTCGGTGGCCCGGGGCAACTTGTTCTGCCACCGCACCCTCCACCGCCATCATCATCATCACCTAGCCCTGACAGCACCCCAAAGGTCAGGAGAGCCCCCTCCAAGAACTTACTATAATCCTACCTAACTAATTACCAGCGACCTTATCTTGGCGTACTCTCAATGCTCTATATGTCAGTGGGTTAGAGTGGGTAGACTGATTGCCTGCTCCGTAATTGCCAAGGTAACTCGATCGAGATATTGCTGGATATTTATGTAACGGATTGCATGTTATGTGAGGGTACTCTTTCCATGATGTTTTAGGAAGCACTTTCTAGAAGAAGTTTGGGAGGGTGTAGTGGTTGTGTAATTCTCTTAGATTGTGGTTTGGAATATTTTAATAATTATAATTAACTGTTTCACAAGTAAAAATCGACTGGAGGTGAAATCGTATTTAATATCAAAAATAAATATTTCATCTCAATCTTGATTCTTCTTATACATATACATACATATATATATATATATATATATATATATATATATATATATATATATATATATATATATATATATATATATATATATATATATATATACCATATATAAAGTAGATATCTATTTATTTCACCTTTACCTTATTAATTAAACTGCACTTTTTCTTTTCTTTTTTTTAAGGAAAAGCTTTTATCGAGTAAATTCTACTATCCAACTAAGTGTTATGGATACATACTATTAGAAGGATACTAGTTGCAACTATATTTATGGAGGTTTGGTTTTTTAAATATTTTTATTTTGTATAATTAAAAGCTATATAATCATAAATGAGTAATATGGATGACAAAGATTCATTCTTAAAATATGCACAACGATATAAAATAAAGTAAAATTAATAAAATAAAAAAATAAAGAGCCTCTAAATATAAAATTAATAAAATAAAATGTGATAAATGATAATATAAAATAGGTAATAATTTTTGAAACTAATAAACAAAAATTGAGAAAGAAAAAGAAAAAAGAATCTCAAATACTATCATACTACATACACAATATTTACTAGCATCCCGAGGAAAACCCCAACCTAAGCTTGTCCACTAATTCGGAGGGCAAGCCGTGCTCAAAGAGTTATTAGTGCTTTTCTTTCAGCTGCGTCTCAAGCAGAATCCAGTGGAGGCTGTGAGAGAGCGATATGGCTCAGTCGCACAGGACATGAGTTGAGAAGCTGGCCATTGCCAGAACTCCAATAAAATAAATATTTACAATACGTTTCGGGCCCACTGCCTGTGATTTGCCATCTAATGCAACTCTCAACTGAATTTTTGATCCTGACAGCTGCCTTCTATGCTTAGACCAGTAAATGAATGCTAATATGTAAATGTACAAACTGGTATAAACTAACATTAGAAATAAAATTAAGATTGAAAATAAAATAAAAGAACACATTATAGATCTATATTCATAGAAGAAAATAAGCAAATATTTTTAAATACCTAGGTACAGTTTTAGATACTTTAAATCGAAAAATTGAAAGAGATAGAATCATAGTAGGCTGTGTACTGTTGAGCACTATGTAATCAAACACAAATCAAAATCATCAATTTATTTGTTAATGAGATCTTTCTGTAAAGGCGGTTACTGGTCTCCAGTATGTTTCTAATTTTGTGCAGTTATAAATAATATGTTCGTAGGTTAGTTCGAATCTGTAAAATGAATTTATTTCCACGAAATCCTGTCTAAAATTGGGTTAGTTTGTACGTCAGTTGTTTTTGCTTTTTTCGTCCAATGAGGTTTGAAAATACCTATACTACTTGTTTTAGCATTTCGAATTTATTGACAAATTAAAAGTATAATTCATCTTTTTAGAAATATGTTAAAATGAAAAGAATTTCTCCCGACTCATCGAGTTTATGAAGGACATTTCATGTGATATCCAACATTACCTTTTTACGTTATTGTATCAACTCCTCCGTTCCTTTGAACCTTCTGCCGCCGGGGCAGCGAACAACCCGTTATCCGCCCTTGTCGGCCTCAGTTTGGTGGGAAAATTATTTAAATAAAGCTGTGGGGAAAAAAGGAGCTAAAACAAACCGGTCCCTGGTGGAGGGCAGTATATCACGCTCTCTCTCTTGCCGCCGTCTTTGTAATTCGAAACTTATTCACTACCTTTTTAGGCGCCCCCCCCCTAATTTTTTTCTTCCTGTATCCTGCGGCAATCGCGCCTAGTAACAATAGGGTCCGTAAAATCCTTCTTGAATTTACCTTATTGTTAATAAATCATTACTAATAGTTTTGACGTATTAGTTAATTATTTGAAATTGACAGGTTGATATTCTGGAGACATTTATTTTAGATTTTCACATTCTATGACACACTTATGTCAATCAGGCTTCATAATATTATTAATTTTCGTTTAGTTAGTTGTTACTAATGCAAACAGGACCGCCTCGCAATGTGACGGTTCATTATAAATTGCATTTTTTGTAGCCAGTTGATATTATATTAAAAAAAAAAATCAGGAAGTGAGGGGACACTAGTAAAAAGAAGGGCTAGAGTAGAGAAGATCTGATGATAGGACATGTGACGAACGAGATTTCTCGAAATTCGATATTAAGTTCACACAAGGATTTTTTTAATATGTCGATTGTACGTTTAATTCATAAAGCTTAGACGTAAATAAACATAGATATATTTTTCACAAAGAAAACTGAACATATAGCACAAAAGAAATTAGCAAAATTATAGAAATATTATTAATAATAAATTATATAATAGATTAAGTATGATTATGAGATTTTCTTGGATCATCCGACAATAACATGATCATATGATCATAAACAACCGGCTGGATATAGTGATCTTGAACAATGTACGAAAATCAGCTTCAATAATTGAAATAAGTGTGCCATCAGATACTTTCAATGTTAAAAAAAAAAAAAACTGTCACAAATAGACTTGTCCTTTAAGATCTGAATGTTCCATACGTTGCTAATTTGGTGTAAACCTATCCCTGCATAGTAAACTCCCATACCCACTCGAATTCAAGTTTCCCAACTTGTCTCACAGTTAATTTCCGATAATCCTCCGAGGCGTCTGAAAAGAAGATGGCCTAGAGACGTCCTAATGTAGAACGTTTATTAAAGTACTACTAGTGAGTAGGTATGTACATATTATTGACTTGTCATTGTAATCATTTTCCTAAAATTTATTTGTTGTAAATATTGTATACAGTTGTAAAACTCAATAAATGGTTACACAAGGACGCATTTGTTGCCGTAAGCAGCCCAGTATGCCATCGTAACAGGTCTGTGAAAGAATGTCTCCCGTTGAAACTATTAAAATAGAAGCACTAGGCCTGCCCCTGGCCCATTGACTCTGCTGATATCTATTCATTGCCTATCTAATGGCTAGCTATTATATCAGAGAGCTGTATTACAACTATTTTTAAACGGCTCAGGAGCGGGTTAAAGTTCCGCTGGTCCTTACAGGCACCTCATCAACCGGTTCCTGCTCCTTAAGGACACGGCAAAGAGCTGCCTCAGCGAGTGCCGGGGGTTCTCCGAATCCCATTCACCAATGCTGTAATATATTCTCTGGTATTTCCTCCTGCTTCGGTTCTTACTCACACGGTAAGATTATACACTGGAGTACTTCTGGGAATTGTTTTGATTAAACCTCTTCTTCAAAATCGTTGTGAAACCTTAATTTTAATTTAATTTATATTTGATAATAAACATTTATCAGTTAACCACTCTCAATACCTTATACCACTAACGATATGTTGTTACATTCACTGGAAATCCTTACAGATGTCCTTCTACTGTACTACTGTACGTAGTACTGTACGTCCACTTTGGTACTCATTTATTTTAATTTATTAATTAAAATTTACAACTAAGCTACACAAATAGATCTAGTAAATGTGATTGTAACGTTCATAATAGCATGTGAATTGCTTGTAAAGCAATTATTCACTGGTAGTACTTCATTAAAAAATTGAAATAAAAAAACTTTTCTTACGCCTTGTAGGGTTGTCGGGGTTAGAATGGGAATCAAGTTGGTAGACTTTTAGTTTTGAATGGTTTGGATAGGTATCTGGTTTGGGCTTAGCCAGCAACACAGGGGACATATAGGTGTTTATCTATAAGTTTCTTTGTGTTAAAGTAAGGAAAGTTAAGGATTTTGGATCACAAGGATCGGATATGAGATTTTATTTATTTACTTTCTGGTGCCATGTACCACCACATTTGGTTAGAGGCACCATACTAAGGTTGAAAACTATAATTCCTTGTACAGGTCAGTTTGTTTTAAAAATTGAATAATGTGGTTGTGGAGATGTTGAAATTTCTTTATTCATCAGACCGTTATCTTTTCTTTGCTTTTGGTATTTTTGGCATTTAACTAGAATGTGTTCTATAGTCAGGTTAGCCTGACATTCGTTGCATTTTGGGAGTTACTTGTCTTCCAATAAGTAACTGTGGGTTAATTTTGAATGTCCAATTCTTAGTCATGTAAAGATGACTTGTTCTTTTCTTGTTCCTGGTTCTTCTTACCATGGTCCTGGGATTGGTCTAATTTTTTTAAGTTTGTTATTGTTGTCGGTTCTAAGGAATCTTTCATGCCAAACTATATTGATTTGAGGTGTTAAGAATGATTCGAGATCTGGTAAAGGGGCAGGGATGAAGGGCAATGGGTATGAGATGAATCGGATTGTTAGCGGCCAAATCTTAAATCCCTAAGTCCAAATCGATTTAATGACTGTAATTTAAATGTATTTTGTTATTAATCGTATTTGAGTGTTTGTCTAGTAAATTTTGAAGAAGCCGAAGGCCAAGCGTAGCTTCTTGTCGTTTAGTTTTGTATTTGGATTCCAAGTCAAATTTTTGTTCTTGTTAGTGAATCTGTTCAACAGGGATCAGTGGATACTCATTTACATATTTAACCGTAAACAGTTACGTCGTGCTACGAACTTCACTAAATCTAGCATTAACTGCTTTCAGGTTTAAGGAACTCATTTAAAGGGTCTTTTTTACTTCGCTACCGTTGATCACTTTTTTATAAAACATATGGTTTTGAGTGAGACAATTGAAGTAACTGTTGAAAAAGTACCCGGAATGAGATATAAACAAGTTACAGTTGATCATTCGAAGAATTTCTTTAATATATAAATTGGCAGTCACACTCAAAGGGATGAATCGATGTGATCTAGCCTCAAAAGGAGAAATAAACTTGAGTGTGGAACACACTTGACAAGAGAAATTCTTTGCCTGTACGAATTTGTTTGATGTAGAAGGCTCGAAAATGAAGATCTCTTTAAGAGTTATAATGGCAAATATAAGAGAGAGTGACGAAGTTAAAAAGACCCCATTTGAACTTTACATCTAACTTATGCAGATTTTTTTACTATCCTGTCATATAATTATTTGAAGCTCATATGGAGAGACTTTAAGTGATCTCATAAAGGCTGGAAAGAGAATTTTCACATGTTTAGGAGCTTAAGAACCCGTTTCCATTGAGCAAGAATATACAGTTTGTAATTTACTTTTGCAATTTACTCCGAACTATGGTTATTTATGGGATGTTTCCCCTCCTAGCATAACACCATTTATATGTTTCCAACCATATTCCGAAAATGTTACACACTAAGAAGTATGCGTGGCCAAATATACATATGCCTGTATTTATTGATCACCTTCTATGATTTAAATAAAACTTAAACAAATGATGTTAAAATTAATTTTTGTGTTTGACAAAGTATGTAAATCATAGAAATATTTTATACAATAATTAAAATGTACATATATTTGTCATAATATGTATGGTTACCTAGCCATTAAAGTTAATATGTTGTTTGAAATAACGATAAATCAATATAGCTTAGACTATTCGCTATTAGTGCAAAGGATTGGGTTTAGAGCCGCAATCTGCAGTCGGTTCAGGTTCCGGACATTCTTCGGCTGTCTCGAATTCCTTCCAGTAGCGACCTCTCACGGCCTTCTTGATAATTGATAATTTTACTCACGCACTATAACTCCTAATATATCGGCTTGTGATTTTGTAGTTAAATTAAAGCTATGTTACAACAAAATTAAATAAATGCCAACTATACATGATGAAAATCCAAACAAGTTTTTTTTCATCTTAAGTTAAACCCTGATTGATCAATAAAGTTAAGCCTGATAAATATTTAAATATTTAAAAAAAAAAAAGTATGAAATCTAGCCATTTCTGAAAAAAAAAAAAAAAAAAAAAAAAAAAAAAAAAAAAAAAAATCGCCTCCACTCCATCGGCTAGGTAACAACTTCTTGTTGAAATGTCTAGACGGTCCCAAAGCCTTTTTCTTTTCAGAAGCCTCACAGGGTCATCTGGAATAGAATGGGAAGGAAATTGTGATACTGGTGGATTTGAATGTTAACGAAGTTTACAATAAAATGATAGACATCTGGATTATGTATTAAAAAAAAAAAAAGTCATAATAAAAAAACCTCCCCCTGCCTGTGGAAAAAAAACAGATCATGGATATGTATATATCTTCTGCTATTACATCTAGTGCTTCAGATAAGGAAACTGTCAGCAAATATTCAGTGTGTCAGAATGCTACATTTTTGCAGTGTGAAAAAACATTACATATTTTGAGGGTGAAAGAAGCGGTAAAAATATTTTCATATATGTCTTCAAAACATTAACGTTTGGCTAGTAGTAGCAATACGTGATTTATATGGATTTTTTTAAAAATATTGTACTAACCATTATTGATGTAAATAGATATTAAAAAATCTCATTCTTAAAAATAAAAAATATATATTTTTTTATCATTAGGGAGATGAATCGATGTATACTTTGTATATGATCAGATAGCACAAAACTATCGCCAACATTAGCGGTATAAAAATCGATATCTTGGAATCGATTTTGAAGCATTGATTTTCGTAGCCGAATCTTCTTCACTCAAAAATACCGGAGTTCGAGAATCGACACTTCACTAATGAATACACAAGAAATAAATATAATTATTCATCATAGAGCAAATAACAGTTTTACAAATATTTCTAATTATGTTTAAGGTGGTTTAATTATTAATTTTAAAACTGCTCTACATGATTCTTACGATTTAAGAATCATGTAGAGCAGTTTTAAAAACGACTTGTTTCTGATGATGGGAAACTTTCCGAAACTAGTGTTAGTTATTCTACAGAAATCATAAATAAATGAATAAGAGTCTTAAACATGACCAAAACTAACTTTTTGTGAATTTAGGCAAAATTTGTCTATGTTTGATAATCGATTGTGGCTGAACGCATTAATAAAAATCAGCTTAAGATATATCATTAAAGGCACAAGTTAATAAACTTTAATTTTGTTGATGAAACATTTTTCGATTAAAAGCATTTATCTATATTTTTTTTTTTTTTTTTCCCCACAATCTGAAAAAAGTTCAAAAAGTTTGGGTTTTTTGCCCCTAAACATTTTCCCCTTATCAAGTTTAGTTTCATTTTTTGATATTTTATTCTCAAGAACCACTGGAACCATATAAAAACATAAAACCTGCTACTCCACCTGTTAAAAGGCAGACTACCATTTGGGGGGATAATTTAACTAGACTAAATGGGAACATTAGACCAAAGTTGTGCAACTATTATATTGTCATTGGTTCTTGAAACGTGTGCAAATTTTCAAGTTATTCAGATTACTGGAAATGGATGAAAATTACGATGAAAGATTCCGTTACATACAAGTGAAGTTAATAAAAGCTTATTAAACAAAAAACTGGGTTTCTATGTCTTTAGAATAAAAAAGAAATTTTAAAGATGAATCTCATATAAAAATTACAATGAATAAAGGCCATGTTTTCATTTCATTTAACCTATTTTTATGGTAAGTGTAGAATTATAAATAAATAAAATGGCAGGCTAGGCGGCGATTTTTGCAGACTAGCAGCCGACTACAGATAGAGCCGATTTGTCGACTTTATGGACTATTCAGCTCATCTTGACTAAATACTCATGCACGATAGTTGTATATTACGCAAAATGATCTATTACTTGACGATCTCCTCAAGTTGATGATTCCAAGTACTTGCCCCAATCCGACGCCACAGCGAAACCGG
This sequence comes from Euschistus heros, assembly GCA_003667255.2. Lineage (NCBI taxonomy): Eukaryota > Metazoa > Arthropoda > Insecta > Hemiptera > Pentatomidae > Euschistus > Euschistus heros. The sequence goes on from RCWM02000083.1 coordinate 3,050,220, forward strand.
TTTCTTCTTGCGGGCAGGATAACCCACTTCTTGAGAACTGTGATTTTTTTTTTCTTTCTATTTCCCGGCTGTTACCACACACATCGGCCGGGCCACCTTAAACGCGGTTAATCTGGTTATGGAAATCTAGCCTTGATTTATCTAGCGCTTTGCAGTGATAGCAGGCATTTTTACAAAGGTGGCATTTCCTCATTTGATATGATTTTGCATATTCATAAAAAGTTTACTGTCGCTGTCTGAATACTACAAGGTCACCTTAAGGGTCTGATCCCAGACACTTTATTATTCCATGAGATGTTATTCTAAAACGGAATGGTTTCAATTTCGTGAATATAAATGAGTACATGCTCGATAAAAATAAGTAGGATTACTATCTGAGACCATATATAAGAAATATGCATTACTACTATATAACACATTCATGGCAGAATTTGCAATATGTAATATGATTGGCCAGATCGTAGAGGATGTTGAAATAAAACACAATGCTTCAGGCCCTAATATGTTGACACAATTATAGCAATGAATAAAATCTCTATGTAAAGATGTTAAAAATTTAATAATAACAAAATAAATAAATAAAAATTATACGAATAACAATAAATAATAAAGGAGCACATTTTGTACTACTTTTACGTTTATGCTGGCTCAAGTTGTCAAGTGAACAATTAGAACATATAATAATATATATTAAATACTATGTATAATAAAAGATGTTTTGAATTATGATTGCCAACACCATGTGGATATCACCTTTTACTGTATATTTCCCTTCCTCTTTCCCATATTTTCATATTTTAATTTACTTAACCTTTCCTTCTGCCCTCTTTTATTTTTCATTTATTATCTTTTTATTCAATACCCTTATCTTTTTTTTTTACCTTTCTTCTTTTTATTATTACTAATTTATGTGTCTGTTCTTTTCATTCTATATTATCCATTTGTTCTTGTTTATCTATCTATCTATTTTTATATATTATTTTTGTCCCATCTAGTTTTTTCTGTTCATTATATTAGTTTCATAGTTTTTTATTTGTTCATAGCCCTGAAGAAGACCACCAAGGCAGGTCAAAACGTTAACACATAATAGTTAATAGTTATGTGTTAATAATAGTGTTAATAATAGTTTTTTTACTTGGACATGTTGTTTCTGTTTGACTGCATCCCTGATAATCTTCTTCTCCATTCCTGTTAACAGTAAACAATACTTTTATTATCATTTTTTTTTTCAACTAAATGATTTGTTTGACTGACAGCAGATACTTATATAAATAAAACCTCGGACACGTAACGGTTATTTTTCTATGGATTTTACAAATTTTTGTCTCAAACAAATCCGTTATGTACCAGCTGTAAGCTCCCATTTTTAAATCAATTGAGCAGTTATCTTTCAAAACTGATCATATCCACTCTCGCTCAAAATTTTTTCATTAGTTGACATCTATTAAGGATTTAAATATTATAATTGTTTTGGATTTAACAGCAAGGTAAGGACTGGAGTAGGATTTTCGCCCTAGTAGGTTTTTACCAATTTTCTAAAGTGGACGTGCTCAGTTTTGAAAGATTACTGCTTAATTTCACTTCTACTGTGAATAATTTCACTTCTCTGGGGTGGAATTAATTTGAGAGGTTATGGTCAGCTATAACCTCTCAATATAATTCCGCTTCTTGGATATCCTTTTAGTAACCATTAAGAGGATCTGTAGCTATTTAAATACCCTATGCCTCCTAGTTCCACGTTAGCCATACACATAAAAAATCATTAAACAAAAATCATGAACCACACAAAAAAAAAAGAAGGTATCTATCCTTTGTTGTTCCTGACTGCAATCCACCTTTGATTCCTAAAATGTTATAATTATTTTCTCGATAGTTTCCTATCGGACATTAAACGTAGATCGAGATCGAGTAACGGCGACTATTTAATCCTTCAAAGCAATTAACATTTTATCCATTAGAAGAGCAATTAGTGGCGAGGAAGGAACGTCCTCCACGGCTCTTCCGATTGTTCTATTGTCTCTCTCATTTTATTGCTCACTCAACAATCGGCTTTGAGCCCATTCTTCTTAGCGGCAAGTTCTCAGCTTCTAATAATTTTTTTATTTACATATTTACGGTTTAGGATATCTTAGTGCTCACCGAGATCCGTGATAGTGGATCATTGTTGATGTTTTTTTTTGGGATCGACATTCTTATGTACTTCAACTACAGCAGGAAGGACGGATCATCCTAAAAGTTATCAACCTTTTCTCGCCGTAGTTTGATGGCTGAACTTATTTCGCGAGATCATCAAGAAATAAAATCGACTGACCCAGGTGGAAATAGAACCCACGACTTCCGTACCGAGTACTCTGTAAACCTCGCACCAACTCACTCGGCCATCATGTTTTCTTATCGATTATTTCTACCCTGTAATTATTGTGTTTCGTTCTTGGAGATTCTAACCACCAAAGTAATTAAGATTTTTTTTAAGAACAGGCTTGGAGACTAATATAATGGTGTAATAAGACGAACAACGGGAAGACTGGAAACTAGAAATGGGTATCCGATCCACGACTTATCTGTCGTATTACGAAAATATGTTGCTACCCTTTCCACATCATTGTCACCAGAACGATTATTTCCTAGAGCAAGGCGAACCATCTCACCCGCAGGGAATAAATTAAGTGGGAAAAAAAATTTACTTTTACTACAATCTATTGGTATAAATATGTGGGAGATCAATTTTTGAAATCATAGTATTGATGTCTGACTAAGTGTAATTTATCTACTGTTCACTGTTTAATTTATAAATAACTATTTTTAAGTGGGATGGTCAAGATTCCGTTTGTGGGTCCACCACTCAGCCATCGAGTTCCCATTACCTAAATTTTATAAAACGATAAAATAAACAGGAATATCATTGTTACGTGATTGGAATATTTAAGTTTTCATTTCATAAAAAAATAAATAAGCACGATATATCGATATTTTTCTCACGATGCTCCTTCCAACTGGAAACTGTTCTAAGGCTCATGGTAATTCAGAACAATTTATCCTGATTCAAATCTTCCATTACTACACATATTATTACTGGAGTATTTTTCCTAGAATTTATTTATAAACTGGAATACGAAAAAAAAAAAAAAAAAAAAAAAAAAAAAAAAAATTGCGAATATTTGAAAACGAAACTCCAGGAATGTTGCTGTGGGTCGAAAAGCGATGTTTCCGGGATCAAGTTCGACACCCTAACAGTTACATTAGTATCAAATGTCACTGGCCTATCAGAACATTCCTTAATAACATACACAATAACATAAGAATTATACATTGACTGTGTACATTAACTAGTGAACGAAAGAAAATACCATCGTGCTGGATGACTTAAACACTTCGGTAAGCTGATCAGAAATTTGCGGTTACCATTTTAAATTCTTCATTCTTTACTTTCTGTTCTTTTTAGAGCACTTCATGGCGCCTACTACCTACTAAGAATTTAACGTATGATTGCTAATATTTTAGGCATTGATTGTACATTTTTAAAAATAGTTATTTGATATTTTATTTTTATTCCTTTCGGATATATTTATATTTTATTATATATATATATTCGGTATATATATATATATAAATATATATATATATATTCAACTACTATTTCATGGCAGTTTCATTGGAAGGTAAAGAATGTACAGGCCTTTCACTATCGATTACTTTCAGTTTATTGTTGTCAGGCAGGCATTAGGACCAAATGTAATATAATCGCCGCTATTATGAGATTAAAGGGGAAATATTGAATGAGGTACTTATAAAGGCAGCCTTGGAGTTTTGCCTGACCACGTTATTATCGATTCGAAAACAGATATATTATTAATAAAATTGATTATTTTATAACGATATACCAACTACTAGTGGATATCATGTTCTGTAAAACTTATTTATGTTTCAGATCGCTGGAGATCTTCGAAAAGAGTCGGATAAAACACAGTGAGATACTGAAGGAGCAAATGTCTGCAGAAGGCGGTTCACAACTGGGAGGCCCCCTGAGGTACCCAAACACCGCCATACTGTGGGTAACTGCTAATCAAGTGAGTTTCTATAAATATCTCTCCACATTAAGTTTTGTACTATTCGTAGTAAAAATTAGTTTTTTTGTTACATTATATATTTATGTCCCAGTTCGGTATCATAGCTCCTACTTAGACAAAAGGCAATAAGAGACGCTTCAGCCAATTGAATGGGTCCCCCGAAAAACGTTCTAAGCGACAAAATTTCTGAAGTGGCGATTTTAAAGTTTTTAAGATGTATATTAGTACGCCATAGTATTAATAGTATGCCATTATACATCTAGATATAACAAATATAAAATCTAAGCTACAAAACTAACAATATCTTTAGATTATGATTTTCTTTCACTGATTACTCAAAATTTTATGTTTGTCGCTTGGAACGTTTTTCGGCGGACCCATTCAATTGTACAGACAAGTAAATTGGACATCCCATAGGACATCTCTCCGTCGAAAAGAAACTCCTTATATACAAAACTATCACTAAACCTATTCGGACCTATAGATTTGAACTGTGGGAGAGTGAAAAACAATCGAATATCAAACGCATTCAAACCTCACAATCTAAAGTTCTTCGTACTATTGTAAATGATCCATATTATATTTGCAACAAAACGATTTGTGAGACCTGGTTGTCATATTTCAGTCTAAAATATTTTCACAATTCATTTTACCTAATTTCGCAACTATTTAACTAGTTTAAGATTCCAATTTTTTTTAATTTTATATATTACTTTCATTGTTCTTATTGTATGAATGTATTAATTGCCATCCATTATTACTCATTGAGTGAGGCAGCTTATAATACGTATTCAATTAAAAAAATAAAAATTATAACATATTTTAACTAATCAATCTTATCTTGACTGAAAAGTAGTAGACACTTTTCATGGACCTAACCCTTGCGCTTGACTTACTCTACCTGGGTCTAGTGAATCTTAAAAATTATCACACAATAAATGTAAGTGAAAAAATAAGTATACCGGTTGAACATAATAAAAACCTAAATCAGTTACGGGTCTTCGTCAGCTGCGTAATTTTTTGGTATTATAATTCTTGATGAATTATATTTAAGAATCATTATAACATCTATTCTTCCTTTTATTTGATTCTTTTTATGAGATACAATGTCGCCATGATGACGCCTGTCTACTTTTCTGGTCCAGTACAAGCTATTGCTTGGCTCGTGTTACCTCACGTCTGATGAGGCATTATTGACGAATTCCTGGCCGTTTGGACGACTCACGATTTAACTACTTTTGGGAGAAAACCTTCTACCCAAAGATAATCTAACAGAAAAAACTATTTAAAAAAGAGTGGAAATTGGACTTTTTGGATTAGACGTTTTAAACACTCTAAGGCAATACATGGCAAAGATTCAATGGTAGTGTCAGAAAATATTCTTTCACACGAAAGAAAAAATCATATTCGAAGAATCCGTTAGTCTGTAATGAACGTAATATTCCTAGTAATGTTAAACTATTAAAGAAAAAATGCAATGAGACCTTAACTAATACTTTCTCTGCTTTATGGCTATAATTAAAATTGCACGCATTTATGCCCCTTTAAGTTAAACACTAATTAATGCTCAGACGACACTCTCTGCAATTTGCATTATTATCCTTCTCAAGACGGGTGTGAAATTTTTTTAATGTATCCGCAATTAATTTCAGCAATTATAATAAAATGGCTTTTGAGCGTGTGAATGCTAGTGAAAGTTGGGAGAGGTCGCCTTTGTGGGATAATATTGGAACCTCTTAGCTACAGTTGACAGCGAACAGGGCTGTCACAAAGGTCGTATCTATTATAGCAATTAGCTGAGGGTGTGTACGTACATATACACTACCAATGGTACATGTATATACGCACTTACACACACATAAATACTCTTACCAATCGGCCAAATTCATTGAAGATAAAAAGTTAAGTATCTTTGTAAAAACGTGGTTGGATTGAAAAAAAAGGATATTGCTTGTAACAAAAAAAACTTTGATAACTACTGTTATGCATAGAAAATCGTTGGTTATTACGGCATTGTAACGACTAATCTGGCTATTAAGACTATAATAGATGATAAGGAATTATAGGTTATGTGGATGGACCTATTTTTATGTTGATTATTTCTTGTTGAGTTCACACCCCTGTCAGTTGAGGTTCTTGAACAAGAAACTTTTCCAAATATTTAATTTCAATTCGTATTTTTTCAATAAGTGTGTCTCAATGGCGGGTTTTCCTAGTGAGTTAACATAAAACTCGACGGAACGAAGGGAACATTACAGAATGTATTCTGTTCTTTTAAATATCTTAATAAGTAATTTTACATTTTATACGATGAGTTCTCACATTTTTTGTTACGTTCTAAGGAAAACGGTCCTTTTGGCATAAGTTATAAGCATAAGTTAGACCTCTGGCGTATTGGTCCCTTTTTGATGTCTGTAAGAAGGCCGTTTCACGCATTCTGAGATCTTCAAGACCTGTCGTTGTCTACAAATATATATATATATACATATATTTAAAAATGTGAGACAAAGAAATCAATGGAGTTTCGAAACTCACCTAAGAAAGAAAGTGAAGCGGAAGTGCTTCTGGAAGCTAATAGTTCATAGAGTGAACTATAGAATGATAGAAAGTGGGGGCAGCCAGCTAGGTAATTCAAAACTAGTCTTTGTATAAATTAATAAATTAACATTAAAATATGCAAATAACCTCTGCTAGTGTGATACCTAGTTTTCCATTATTGAGGAAACTAACAAGCTTGTAGACAAGTCTAATTATTTAGAATTTTAATTACACGTCCGTTTATTTTTATCATAATTTATTCTTCCAAGTGATATTAATTTATTTTAAGTACCATTATACCATTATAACTGGATCTGGTTTTATATGTTTTCAACTTTTGCTGTATCCCTTAAGATTAAAATTCTATCCCGCAGCTGCTGAATAGCTTCCTCATGGCATCCTTCCAACTTGATTTTCCCTCAAATATTTGGTAAGATATTAAGGATATATATTAAAAGGATATTAAGTTCTTGCCTTAATAACTTCAGCTTATAATTTATACCCATTGAAAGACCGACGGGAAGGGGAGAGGAGTTGGATATAGATTTAGTTTTAACTCACTGTAGTGTAGGTTCCATTAACTTGTTTACCAAATATTGTTTTTCTACTGTATCCAAGTCCTGTTTTTTAAATCTGGTACCACTCTAAAAAAAAATTAAAAGCGATGTTCCTCAAATATATTTGATTCTGGAGTACAGTCATAATAATTTGTCTTTTTTAGATATAAAAGTATATATTGATTATTATTTTATTATATCAATTGAATGGGTTGCAGGAATTGCATGATACTTTGGTCAACTTAACAAGGAAGCATAGAATGCTATATAGAATACAGCTGTAATGCTGTACCCAAATGAATCTCTGAGTGCAATATAAAACGTTTAATCACCAACTCAACAATAATACAACGCTATGGAAACGAAGCAAGTCTGGAACCTCTGACAACATAGAACGTTATTCCATTGTAAAGAGAACATATTTAGGATGTATATCGTTAGGTAGCACATCTTCAGAGATGGAATTAGCTAAATAAACGTGTTTATAATAATCCGAGACTCCATAGACTCCATAGCACGAAACAAAGTTCATGAAACTGCGTTATTCCCACCACCCTTTCAAGTTGTTTATAATTTTCATAATCTTCGTATTTAAAACCATGTACTATTATTTTATTTTATTATTTACTTGCTTTACTTCAGGAGATGACGGTTGATTTCTCAACCAAATACTTTTCAATTTTTTTTGTGGCCTATGCGTTGATATCTAAAATTGTCATTCTTGTATTTTTAATTTCAGTAACAATAATCTGAGAACTATATCAAAAGGCTCTAGTAAATATTTATCGGTCACTATTGAGCAGTGAGAACTTGCTAATTAATATGACTGTTATATAATTGTGCTATGGATGTACCGAAAGGGTAACTCATATCTAATGGTTTATAAAAATATAGAATAGAATAGAATAGAAAAATATTTTTATTCTGGGACAAAGTCCCTTAAGAATAACAGATAATTGCAGGTATAACTAAATTAAATCTGGTTAGAGACATAATGAGCTACAAAAAAGAAAAACAATAATACATTAATGACACTATGTACATAGATGATATTTAAATAAAAAGAAAAGAAAAGAAGATAACATTCTACAGATTAGAGGAGATAGAATTAAATAAGAAAAAAAAATAAAATAAAAATGATATAGAAAAATTTTTGGTACAATGATATGATTTGTATGTACAATAGAAGTACCCAATGTTATATTCATGGAAAGTTAAATTTTTATTAAAAGGAATCTCAATTATTCCAGAACTGAATCCAGCAATGCAATAATAATTTTTGACTAAGTAGTTAGATAGTTAGCAAGCGTCAGTCTGGATGAGAAGGAGGTATTGGAAATATAAATATTTGAATGTTTTCAGGGATTTAGCTTGTCTGATGTGAGGAGGGATGGAGTTCCAGAGGATTGTTGAGCGGAAAAGGAAGGAGCGTTGGAATATTGAAGTTCTATGGGACGGGGTATACAGATCAGAAAGACGGGATCTCGTATTTATTGGATTGACTGCAGATCTGAATTGGAGCTTATTGTAAATATTTGAAGATTGGAGGGTATTGATAATTTGGTATAGGAATGTTCCATGGAAATATTGTTTACGGAAAGTGGGATAGAGCCAATTTAGTTGGGAATAGAGGTGGGAAACATGGGAACGCCTCGGACTACCGAAGACAAACCTGACGAATATATGTATTCGTATTTACATCTTCTTACAACAATTAAATTTAGAGTAAAATAATACAATGACATGTCAATAACTTAAAAAAGAACTACACATTAATAACGCATCAATAAATGTTCCACTCTAAAAAGTTCCCCGGGCATCTTCTGTTCAGACAATTCGGAGGGCTATCAGGAATCAAATGAGAAGCAAGTTGGGAGTGAATTGGATTGTCATGGAAAGATAGAAATCTTGTTTGGGCCAAATCTGCAAATTTTGGGACATTTAAATCATTATAGATAAGTCTATTTGTGAAATAATAAGAAGCATTGAAAATTTTACCAGGTTTTTCAATTGTAAGGATTGGATAAAAGAAGAATTGGAAGGTTCAGTGGAGCCCCATTGTCATTGTTTAATCGTGTCTTCCATTCTATACATCGATTTTCTAGTTTCTTTTGGTTTCTTAACGAAGGTGAAGAAGTACCATAGACGAGCAAACCCCTTGAAATGAATCAGCATAACCAAAAATAGATGAGAAATATTTTTTAAAAAACGGTTAGTGCCAGACATACGTTCCGTTTAATAAACCACTGCATCCAAATCCGCGTAACCTGAAAAGCATGGTTATAAAAATATAATTAAGGTGGTGCTTGTGAGTGAGGTTTTGATTTAGATATACATATATATTGTGTGTGATAATATACTGTTTATGGTTGTGTCCATATAAAGTATATTATAAATCTAAATAAGCATTAATGTAATGACGGACTGATAGCTGCAAATATAGGCCAGAAAAAAAAAATGAGCTCGAGGAATCCAACTTGTGTCTCCATGCTCCTTCGACTTCCAAAAAAATTTTCTTACTTTTCATGTACTGAATATTTTGAATCTTGAAGACCTGATATTAACGAATGACAATTGAATATTGTTGAAGAATACGAATAGATGTTATACTAGTTCCTTGTTGGTTTAATCGATATTATTATTGCTATCGACACTGGAAATGGACTGTATAGAACCCTTGGATTGGACACAATATCAGCCGGCGGTACAGTACAATAGGCAGCACTCCAGTGTACACACTCACCTATCTTGCCACCAGGAAGTCTGATAGCCTCTCTTACAGATAAGGTCCTCTGCCGCTGTCAGCTCGCCCTGTCTTCGTCTTTACAACTCCATCTCCTCCTGCTTCCTGACTCTGTCCTCTTCATGGCCTTCTGTATCTCTTGTCTCAGTGTTCATGTTTATATATATCAAAATTCTACTTTGTCGACCTTCCGAAAATATATGCACTACACTCTTATATATAATTGGGTAATAGGTCATATGTATATATTATTTTCAAATAATCTTTGCTTTTTTAATTTTGGTTTTATTAACGTTTCGATCCCCCGCTCTCGTGGGATCCTCCTCAGAGTAAGATCGGCACCCCAAACTCTAGGCCAGTAAGCCCATCTACACTTGCAGCAACTGCTTTGTACTATTCTTCGAAATAAAATTTGTTTATATATTTTTTTTATTTCTTCAATAACTGTTTACAATATTTACACTTTTTTGACCTGTATGAAGAAATCATTGTTTTTCCTTTCCGCTATGAAGTCTTATTTTAAATAGTTCCATGGAAGGGCGAGCCCACAACGATTTTTATTGTTCATAATAATATTTTAATAATTAAATTAAGTAAATTAACTTGTAATAAATCTTTAGAAAGGACAATGATGTTCTTGGTGTTGCGGGGACTGTAGCCACAGAGCGCCAGGCTCGGTACATTTACAAGACAGACATTACAACATTGAGACATTACTGCTCGGTACGACGAATCATAAAAATACATGTCAAAAATTTAGTTTTTAAATTCATAATTCTGTTTGATTTTATATGCAGTGTGTTAATAATTTCATGCTAATTGCTTACCCTTCTTAATAGAGAAAAAAAAAGTTTTGTTACTACTATTAAAATAAAGTATAGAGTGTATTTTTGATTGTGCCTATTATTTTAAATTTACATGATAATAATTTTATAATTCGATATTATTAAAGTAATGTCCTCTGTTATTATTATAAAATAAAAACACCTAGAAATGGTTGCATTTTTTTGAAAATCGGGTTGTGTCCATAACTACCGATGTCGATTCTTGATTCCTCTGATTCCTAAGAAAAGAATCGTTTAAGTAGATTCCTTAGAACAAATCGATACTATTTACTTTGACGATAGTTTGTGATACATTATTATTCAATTATACATCGATTATACTTCAAACTGAAAAAAAAAAAAAAAAAAAAATGTTACAAAGGCTATTTTTTAACTTTAATAATAGACCTATTTTTCATCTTACTATTCTGTTATTCTAGAGGGATTCTCGCTCCCACAGAATTAACATTATGAACTTAAATATGGTTGAAACTCAAATAAGAATTTATAATATTATTATTTTTTTTTTTTTACATTTTCTGAACTGTAATTAACTTATATATTATATGTGCTATTGATAATAAATGCTATTTGCTGTTTACTGATTTATTTCTTAATTAATTAGCTAATTTGACCACATTATCGATTATTTTTGATAATAACCAATTTATTTTTTAAACATTCGAGAATCGATTTTTTTGGTAAAGGTACCGGTATCGAGAATTAAAAAAAAAATTGTGACCGACCCAACACTGTTTGAAAATAATCATAATTTTATATCAACATGATTAATTCACTTTTTTTTCTATTAAAAAAAAATAATTATAAAAATATATGATTTCCTTATAATGAAAAATCTGTCCCTCTGATAACACCAAAAAAATGCGTATTTTGAGGAATCTTTTTTATAAAAAACAAAAAAATGTAACTATAAGAAAACTAGTTAGATGGAAGAAGAAAATTAATTTATTGTAGTCCTGAATTTTTCTGGATGATTTGTGAAAGACTGAAGTTATATCTTAGGCAATTTAAATTTATGTGCTTATGGAATGTCTCATTGCCAAATGGAAAAGAGTGATTAGGTCTTAAACTTAAAACTATTAGGTCTTAAAAACTATTCTTGACGTATAAAATCACATTCGTGAACAACTCACGACCTCTCAGTTTGAATGATACAGATTATACGGCGTTCTTTCAAAGACTGAATCCTAAAAATCTGAACTCCGAAATAAGAGGTTTTTCTGCTTCTGAATAAAAATTTACTATTTTTTTAAGATTTTTTTTTTTTAAACTCCCCGTATGTATAAAATCTTATTTTATACCCATAAATCATGTCATGTACTTTTTATATAAACCATGGGCCTACTTTATAGGAATTCTTCTTCTAACCGGTTCCTCGTCCTTGGGATGAAATACCAAGCCAACAGGTGACATCTTCATTCTGTTACCTACAAGAGGAAAAGAAATGAATTTTCTTAGTATAATACATTATTTTTTTCTACAATCGGCATCAGCTCTGTTTAATGTATTTCATTATTTCAATATTAACACCGTCGTTTGATTCATTGCTTTAAAATTTTATTATTAATTTCATTGTTATTTTATTTATTAATTATTTTCGTTTTTACTGTTTTTAATTATTTTTCGTATCTTCTATTAGTTTTTAGATTATTATTTTATATTATGTATGCATATGGAGATATAAATGAAACAGCAGTTTTTTATGTTTTCTAAAATATTTTTTTAAATTATTATAAAAAAATATCCCCGAATTGGTATAAATGATTTTTTCTTTAAAAACCTGCTTCTTATTTTTATTTTATTTTTTTAATGTATAATCACTCTTTTGTCCTTTCGCAGTAATCTCATTAAATTATAAATATATTCATTCACAACGCCTAGTATTCAGTTTGAAATTTATCTGTTGGTTCACCAGACGATATTTATTTTTTATTTGATGAAAAACGCTTTCTTTTTATTTTTTTTAAAATCTCAACTTTTTAATATGTCACATTACGATTTTTGTTTTCCTCCTTTTACAATAACCACGTAAGCTTCTACAGATTTTCTTTTATGAAATCTTCAGAACTAGTCTAAACCAGAAAGTAAAACTTATAATTTCCAAATATTACGGGCACAACTTTGCCAGCGATGGAAGATTTGATTAGAAATGTAATTTCTTGAAAGGTATGTAAAAGGTAAAGAAATGTAATTTCTTTAATTTTGTAATAAAATTTAAGTTTAAAAGTTTTAATTTTCATAATTTTAATAATACAATGAAATAGACAATTATTTCCCGTGAATAAATTATAATCTTTGTAATAAAAAGTTGGAAATTTTAAAATCAAAATTGTCCATACTAGAAAAATTTCTGAGCAAGAAAAACAAAATAGAGCAGCAAGGAAAAAAGTGAATTTTGGCTCGTCAAGCTATCTCTTAATTCGTTCACACCAGTTTGACACACCCATTAAACGATTGCGATGTATTACATAAATCTCATAACTCGTCATTACTTGTTTCGCATTTTGTAGTCTAACTACGTTTTACACATCTTTCGGGTAAATATAATAACAGGCGAAAATTCTATCCCATTGTTTGTTTGTTTTTTTTCACATTTTCTCTTTTCGGAAAAATTTCATTCTTTTTGTGTTTAATAATCCTAATAATTTTAATATGCCTTAGTAAAAGAATATGTTGATGTAAACACTTCATGCAGAGAAATTGTAAAAAATAAATAAAATAAAATAAAAAATAAATTAATCTCTGTATATGATTATAATTTTTATTTTCCTCCTAATATTCGTTTTATAAAAAATTTAAGAACCGAATAACGTTTTTTAATTTACGGGTTTTATCTTTAAATGTTAAATTTGAAGACTATGGAAGACAATAAGGCGGAGCTGACTGTACAATGATTGAAGGTGTAACGGGGCAAAGACCTCTCTTATCTGTTTAGTGCTGTTATCAATAGTACCTGTATCCGCCTTCCCGTGCCCGACTATTCCTCATTTATCTCCTTATGTATACATGCAACATTTATTAATACTTGATGAATACATTTGTACATATCTATGTATATGGCTATAGATAGTTACTGGAAGGTATACAATTTTAAAACTTACAGAAACTTTTGTTTTCTCCCCTAAAATAAAGTAACACTGTATAAATAAGTTTCATATCCTTCTTAACATAGTTTTCTTCCATCTAGAGCTTTATTGGCTCTGGTTTTAGAAAACTACAGATAATACAGAAGAAATTTATGAGAATAGCACGTCATATACTGTTTTATGGAACCAAATCAATGAACAATACTTTAAAAGGTTAATTAAAAAAAAAAAAAAAAAAAAAAAAAAAAAAAAAAACATACTAGAGCCTATTAATTGTTTCCACAGTTTAAGATTTTATTTAAATTCACGTCGACTGATGTAAACTTTTTTTTTCCAGTGGGGGCACTTATCTTTATATTTATTTGATTTTTTTTTTCCATTAAATTCGGAAAAAATTATTTGGAACTTTTATTGATTTGTATCTGTAAGATTCTTTCACTATCTTCAACGAAAAATCTTCGGTTACATAATAATTACAAAAATAATTATTTATGTTTGGAAAACTAATTCGACATCAGGACTGTAAGTCGATTCTTAAGAATAGTATCTATGATCTAAACTCGGTATCGATTGATACTGTTGATGTACAGTTTATTCAGGCTATTTTATGATAATGGCTGATTCTTACGACAATTTTATGCTAAGCTTTATAAAAATTAATAAAAACATATAAAACCTACAAGGAAAAAAATCAAGCATAATTTGAACTGTTTTTGTTATAATTATAACAATTGTTTTTATTATAATTTATAAGAAGTAAATTTTTATTGTTATAAAACATGAAAAGATAGGAACGTACGTTTTACTAGAAGTGACTAACAATCCTAATTGTTTTGGTCCTTTTTTACCAAATCTTTATCATGCGTACCTCAAGTTTCACTGGACCTTATGAAAGCAATAATATTGTTGAATTTCCCCTGAAATGCCTCACAATTTCCTAGGCATTCACCCCAAAGCTTTTCTAAGGACAGGAGTTATCAAATTTTGAAGAGGGTCCTCCCTTAAGAAGGTTCCATAAAGCCTTCTAAAATGGAGTATGGTGATGTTATGATAATTTACTAGGCCCTCCTTCTGTAGCAGAATACCAACTGAGCCCTTCAGAGAGGGTTGGTCAACTTTCCATCTTCCAAATCCCTCTCCTGACTTCGCCAGTGTACCATCGCCTCCATGGAAAAGTTTTATTACTCATCCACTCAAGAAAACTTTAATATTTTTTATTGATGATTGGATTATTGTTTACAGGATGTTCTGGACAAAAGGTTGGACGATAGAGTGGACGATATGATGGCGAGGGGACTCTTGAAAGAGCTGGAGGAGTTCCACAATGACTACAATCGGAGTCGTGTCCAAGAGAAAAGGTGATTCATCAGGTTTTTGTCTTTACGTAATTCTTATACTGTTTTATTTGTTTTTGTTAGTGGTTGTTAGGAGGCATAAACAGCTTGGGTTACTTACGCTTCTATATTGAGAATTTCTTATGAAGCATTGGTTGATAGAAAACTAAATATTTTAAGAAATAAGTTCCAAAGGGAATGAAAAATAAATATATTTATGCAGAAACAAGCATATGCATTTATTTATAGAAATATTCTGAAATTTATGGTAATATATAACTCAATATACACTGACAGACCCAATTAATTTTTGATTTTATCGGCTAAAACTTGGAAGTTAGAATGGAACAGGATGGATCCTGTTTTAGGTGTTTACGCCTCAATACACCTTAGCCAGAGCATGTAAAAGGCTATAGGGTTGTTAATAACACTCATTAAATAAAATACAGTATTTAAAAGTATTATCAAACGATTTTAAATTTATAAGGTTTATATCCGCCACTTGCATTAATTACTTCTTGGTTTCGATTGGGAATAGGTCTAATGTGATTTTGATTAAACTCTTGAGGAATGGAAATAATTATAAATAATTCTTATACCTGAGAAATAACGAGGCATCACCAAACTGCTCATTGTTTCCGGGGAAAAAAAAAAAACATTGTTATCCAGTGTTTGTTTGTGCCCAGTAAATTAAAGGGTCATGGGAAAAATGTTGGTTATCCAACATAGCCTGTAAGTGAGAATAACGATAGTGTTATTACTCCAAAGCCACTGAAGGATACTGGTGTCAGATCTGCCAGGATCCGACGATTTTTGATGGCCGATGGACATCCTTGGCCATTCTCCTTTCCGTTCAATCCTTTGGGTTTTGGTCCTTTATGTCATTTTCCGAAACATTTGTCGGGAAGTTGGATATGGTCTGTCGACCCTATCTACAAATTAATTAATTTATTTAAATCTCATTATTTAATTTATAAAAAAGGATAAAAATCACATTTATTCAAAATTTTGTTAATTTATTTATAAATATTGCTTGATTATGTTTAATTAATATTTTTAAGAATCATAATAAGTTTCAAGTGCCTTGGTTAAAGTAAAGATTTCCAAACAATTCCAACTAATTATTTATTTATTGACTAATTTAAATTCTAACTAATTATTTTTTAAAAACTTTTATCCATTTTAAGGATGTTTGCGTCCCCATATATTCTAACCATGGCAAATGAAACGTATTAACATTATTGAAAATATTAATTAAATAAAAGCATTTAGTATTACAAAAAAAAATAATGTTATAAAATTTTAAATTTTTTACAAACTTTTATTGAGAGTATTACAATCTGTCTTAAAGAGGGCAATAAGTAATGTGGGTGACTTTACCATTCACACTATATATACCATGAGAATAAATAAAATGAAAAGAAAAAATAAATAAATACGTAACCTCATATTATTTAATACAATAAAGTGAAAAATTAAATAAATAACCTTAAAAAAAAAGAATACAATAAAATAAATTTAAAAAAATTTAATAATAGAAAAAAGAAATATTTTCAATAATAATAGTGAAAACAAAAATACGGTTAAATTGTAAGTTAAAAAATACAACCATACTTATTTACAATATACACACATCCTAGTGATCCCCCAACTGGACCTGTCCTATAGTGAGAGCGATGTACTACAGTCATTTAGGGCTGCACCTTGCCAAGACTCCAATGTTTTTTAAATTAATATAATTTATTACAGTTTTGCAATAGATGGTGCATATCTCTCAAGAATTCATTCGAAACCACATTAGACCTATACCCCATCGAATGCAAGACCATTAATATTAAACTATTAATTCAAAATTTCGTAAATTTTAAATTGCTTGGTAATATTTTTAAATACTGCTGTATCCTATTGAATTATTATATTTTTAATAATCCTCATACTTTTCACATGCCCTGGTTAAAGTATATGGGGACATAAACCCCTAAAAAAATAATTATACTATTAGCCGAGAAGAAAATATGTGTTAATTTTTATTTTTATCTCAAACAGCGTCTTTTATTATATCTAATATTGTTCTCTTCTGAAATTCATATTCAGACAGTAGTACCATACTATTTTTTTTTTCATATTTGTGCAGGAGCGATTGTATTAACATGCAGATATCATTCACAAGAAGTAGAAGAGAAAAAAACTATTAAAAATAAATACTCTAATCTTCATATCCAAGGAAAAATAGATATAATTTGAAAATGATAAATTAAGATATAACATTTATCGGTTAATTATGATAATTTAATTTGAAGATTTGTTGGCTTACTTTTATTCCGATGTATTTCGAGAAAAAAAATTACTTCTATACAATAACGGACACGTTTTTATCAGAAATTGTTTATAAAAGATTTTTTTCAAATATTAAATAATTACAAGTAAATTGGTTTTAAAATACTCGGGTCAATATTATATTTAAAACCGGAATATTTCTGCACACGAGTCTTGAAGCCTTGCCCCAATAACACAGTTCTAAGGGTAGCATTAGACGAAGATTGTTAGGAATTAATGGTTGATTGCGGTGGAAGGAGAACTGAAGGCGGTGATGTAAGTCTGCAGGGGCTTCAATGAAAATGTTGCTTGGTGGGGAAAGTCGTGTATAATCCTGACCTCACTATCTCTTAATTTAGTTTGCATTTAAATATAGTTGTCCTAACTATACTTCTAGCTAGTTACGTATGTCCTTGTGATACTCCTTCAATGTACTATCAACTCAAGTTAGAAATAGAATCCTTATTTCACTCCTTTGTTCTGTATGATTATATATATCGATTTTTTCATCTTTGATCACGTGCTGCATTACAATTAGGATTTATGCTAGTCCTATGGATATTGGTAGTAGTGTCCGTCGACGAAACTTTACGCAGTAGAAGTGTCTTTTTTAACCGACTTCAAAAAAGAGGAGGTTCTCAATTCGACTGTATATATATTTTTTATTATTTTCTTTATTTTCATCCTTTCTACTAAAGTTCGAAATCACAAGGTAGAGCAGCTTCGATAACTAACTGTAACTACTTTCTAACGTTGCATAGAATTCATCGAATTAAAATGTTCTGGGTTCTCCAAAATGTAGGTTCATGGTTTCAAATCAAAACTATATAATAAAAGTTTGTTTTTTAATTTAAAATCTTTTTTTGAGAATGTATAACCTGCCTCAAACAGTAAAAAGTAGCAAGGCCCATTTACACAATATGTACATTAAGAAATATAACTAAAGAACCTCATAATATATAATACAATTAGATAGAGAAGAAGATAATCAGAGGTGCAGTCAAAGAGGAACACCACGTCCAACTAGAAATACTTTAATGCGTGCCAACGTTTCGACCTGCCCTGAAGAAGACCTGAAAGGCAGGTCAAAACGTTGGCACGTATTATGGTATTTCTATTTGGATATGGTGTTCCTCTTTGACTGCATTCCTGATTATCTTCTTCTCCATTCATCTTAACAGCCAACTATACTTTTATCACTTTAATATAATTAATGAAGTGAAGTAGGAATAATGAAAGAACCTCAAACTATACAGTATACAAAGCGAAAAAAAATACAATAAAATAGAATGGATTAAAAATAAATAAATAACATAAGAACAATAATAGAAGTAAAAATAAAAATAGGATTAAATTAAAAGTTAAAAATTCATTCATACTTTATTTACTATATGAACTCATCCTAGAGATCATATAAGACCTCCCTCTCTTGGGGGACAAGCCAGGTTCATAGAGATACCAGCACTTCTAAGCTGCGTTACTGGTGTAAAAAAAAAAATTCCGTGGTGGAGGTTATGGTAGGCTAGAGTACAGTCACACAGGGCATGAGTATAGAAGCTGGCTATTGCCAGGACTATTTGACGAATTCTACGATAGGTCTAGAGTCCACTGCCTTTTTAATCAGCAGATTATAGGGGGGTTGTGGAACTGGATAGTCCTTCATAAACGGTCGACATTAATACTTCGACAGAGACTAGATACCTACACTTACCTTCTGAAATCCGTATGGATATACGTCACACTTATATACGGGACTGCAAAAAATAAGCTCCTTAAAAAAATACAAATAATTCAATAAAACTACTAAGACATCACGAAATCACCTTCGAGTACACTCCTTTTAAACGAATATATACATAACCTTTATAGATCTCACGACAGAGTTCTATAATATTCTATATTGAGTTCTAGAGTTCTAGAGTTCTATAATTATCTATATCAGGATAATAACATACTCATTATTGACATTACTGAGTTAAATAAGGAATTACACTCAGAAGGCTAGAAAGAAGCTATATGATAGATTTGCTCAGATAAATCCTCTTTATTTTTATAAATAAATTTATAAAAAAATTGAAAGAGAAAAAAATGCCTATTTGTTGTATTAAAAGTTTTATATGTTTATTTTTTTCACTGCTATAATTTATATAAAAAGGTTTTAGTAATGTCCGTAGCATTAATTAGTTGCATAAAAAAATGGAGGCTATTCTATCTCACCCTTTATTCACGCATGTATATACGAATTTCTGAACCTACTTTTCTTTTATTTACGACCGGTTCCCCGTTGCAATAGGAAATGCAGGATTGCAGTGAGTGCAAGCTGTGCCTCATCGACTCTTGCATAATCCTGAGGCTGAGGCCAGGCTCTGTCCTTATCTGGACATCTGCACCTTCCCCCATCATCCGTGTTGTAACTCTTGTTCAGCGGATGGTGTACATTCGAAGTATTTTAAGTATAGCTCATGATGACGGTGTAATGAATACAGCATCATATCATATATAGATATATATAATAACGTCGTATGTTAGGTTTCATTTTTTTGCGGCAAAACGTTATATTTAGTCTCGAAATACCTTATGCATGTTTACTTAGTTCAATTCCGTTTTCAGAGAATGCGTTAGCTTACGATATGAATCCTTTTTTATTATTATTTTATTTGTTATTTTGCTATTTATTGATATTTACAACTGTAAACATTATATACAACAAGAGAGCTTGAATAAAATTATTACAATGACATTTCAATAACATTTAAAGAGCAACTCACTAGTAACACTTTATTAAAAGTTCTACATTAGAAGGTCTCTTGACGATCTTCATTTCAGACGCCTCAGAGGATTATCGGAAATTGAGTATGAGGCAAGTTGGGAGACTAGTGGATTCGGGTGGGTATGGGGTAACCTATGAAAGGATAGTTATCTGGTTTGAGCCATATCAATAACATATAGAGCATTAAGATATTTATGGATAAGTTTGTTTGTGACTTAATAAGGAGTTTTGTGGATTTTACGAAGGATTGGATAAAAGACGAATTGGAAGATTTAATGGAGCCCCGAAGCTCAATCCTGTATGTTCAAATGGGTCTAATTACTGTCATGTAAATTTCTTTTTTAATCTATTGAGAGCTTTGAGCGCTTGTCTTGTAAATATTGGAGTAGTCAGAAACGACGAGCAAATTTTTTTTTTTTCAAGTCTGGTATACATCTATGCACATCCTGATTCTGACCTCTTTGCTGCGAAATAACTTTGTATGTTAGAGAGTTTCTAATCTGCTTTGTTTACTTTAATGAGAGCTCACGAGGTGGTAGAAAAACGTATGTTGCACGCTATGTTTTTCAACTCTTCTGTAAGGTTGTCATTAGTAATATACTACGTTATTCCCATAACCCTTTCATTTAGTCAAATAATTCGTTGGAGTGATATTTCGCTTAATATTAACGTTAACGTTCTCGATTAACTCTCAGACGAAATGATGCGCTTACATGTATTTACTAAAACCAATCTCGACTCATACCTAATTTACGGATCAGCTAAAAACGCATATATTCGGTGTTTACAAACATTTTTACCGTTTTGGTTAAGACCAACTAAAACAACGGGACACGCACCGCTTATAAAACCTCCCGGATTAAGGTTTTCATATCACGAACGAGTTCACAAGAATTACAATCGATCATATGACAAATTAAATGTACACATGAACAGGTTTGTAAAAAATATGACAACAAAAATCCCTTATTTCACAAACCGCAGACTGAATAGGAGCTGGATTAAAGGTATAGTCTTACAATTTAATTGAGCTAAATTTCAGGAGTGCGCACCATTTGTCGCTATCTCTCACATGCAAACCCGTGTCATGATTTCGTTATTTGATTTCCTTTGACGATTATAATCATGCTATAATATTGCAAATAAAATTGTAAATCTATAAATAAAAAATAAAAAATCATTATACTTTCACGAACAGAGTTTTTTTATTTTATTTTTTAATTGTACACTGTTTTTTCTCGTGAAATATTTCAATCTATCACATTCAACTGCCTTAAGTAATTTATATAAATGTGTGAATTCGTATCATATTTTTTATTTTTCAATTTATTGATTTATCCCCACCTGTTAAAATATAAATGAACCGTCAGCGGCTTGTATGGTCCTTATAAAATAAATAAAGAGCCAATAAATGTCAAATACGAGGAAGAACATTATGTTTTCCAGGCTTTGGCTTATTTTGAGATATTAAGAGAGCAAATCTCTCATTCTCACCCTTTTCAAACTTCTTCTGTTTTTAGGCTATTGTTTTAAAGAATGTGATGTGTCCTTGTAGTCTGTCGTGAAATCGTTAATAGTGGAGAGCGTATGTATTCACCAACTGTTGGTGTACCTAAGTCATTCATTATATGACTTAACGTATAGTAAGGTGTATTACCGACATATAGAAATGCTTACGTAATAAGGCCAAGAATTTCGGATTGAAATTCTGAAGTCTTTATTTGTGTTCCTTTTTTTCTTTACTGGAAATCTGAAGGCACTTTATATAATTTTTATTTATTTTTTTCTTAGTTATTGAAATATATAAGCGAGTACTAATAATAATAACGATGACCCATAATAGAATATTCCGTGCCTTGTTTTCAGACATTTGAGAATTTTACTGGGCACCTTTCTATGAAGAGTACACATCAGCCACATCCAAATCAGCAACATCTTAGAAATCATGGTAACCTTTGTTAATTTTACAAACAAAAATTAATAAAAAAAAATAATTATAAGCATTTAATTTAAAATAAAACACAATACACCCATACTAACGAATAATAAACGGGAAAAAAATCCTCTCCATTGATGTTTTCATTTTTTAATGTATTTGAAAGGTTTATTCATGATATAAAGTTTACATACGAAGCATAATTTAACCAGATCATATGAAAAGTTTTAGATTTATTAAATATTAGGAAACAGCATAATTAAAGATCTGGCATTTTTAAATTTACGATTTTTTTTTTTTTTTTATTATTAAGCTTTATATTCGTCATTACATCTTGAATTCGATGGGGTATATGTCTCATTTGATTTCGAATGATTTCTTAAAGGATTATGCCTCATTTAATGCAAAACTGTTATAAATCATATTGATTTAAAATTTTATTTTATTTTTTATCAATACTACTGGCATTTCTTTATTTTTTTTAAAATAATTCCCAAGGCACTGATACACTAGTTAAAGAATATGGGGACGTAAACAACTAAATGAGGAAAAATAAAAAAAAATAAAAATAATAATAATAATAATTAGATGCAATGTTTTGCCTGTCAGTATAACTTGGAAAGTTTCGATCAAAAGTTTATGGATTTACCGTCAGATTACTTTTTGCGATTTTTATCTTAAAAATAGAAGATCAATGATTAAAGTAATATGTGAACTTAAATAATTTGTGCACTTAAATTATTATCGTAAGTCAATGAATAAAGTGCAATAAACCGACGCATACAAAGCATATTCTGTAAGTTCTATTGCCAAGTTGATGCTAACTACAAGTCGTCGGAACGTTAATATCCTACAGACAAGAGAGATATGACGTAGAACGGTCACAATAGCAAAGGAACGGAAGTAGTGGCCATGAGAACCGGAACGTAAACAGGGCGATGTCCCGTTGTATTTATGAGTCCTCGGAGTGAATGGTCGACATTGCATCCACACCTGCGATACAGCCACCCACCACTGCGTCATTGAGAACTGCACATCTCATCAAAGGCCCTCTCTTGTGTTGGCTTCTTTATCGGATCGGAATGCGGAACGGGTCACAGTAGCTTGTTGTAACTGTGTGACAGAGATCTGCTACATGTCTTAGTACTCTTTATACTAAGCTATAACGTTTTAGATTCATAACTATATGATAGTAGGTTAATTGTGTCTCACATTAATCGTAAACGTGCTTTCTTCAGCTGAAATAGATATATTGTTTGTTTGACATGGTTATGGTATGCGACAATGACTAAAATAGACAAAAATAGAAAAAATGGGCCTTTGAAACAGTATATTTTTATTTTAATAATTTTAATTGGCAACAGTATAGAGAAATAAATGAAATTCGAGCAATAATGAATACTACTGATGTGCCGGTACCAAACTTATTCGATTTCGAAGCTTCCTATGAAAGCTAAAAATACATACAAAATCAGCAAAAAAAAAAAAAGTACAGCAGACATCAATAGCATTTATTATCTACAATGAATAATGAATAAATTAATTGCAATTAAAACAATCTTCAAGTTACTTTGAATAGTTTAGTTCAAACCCAAATTCCAAGAAAGAAAATTGAACATTTAAATAACCACGAAAATAAACTTATTTTAATATTTGAAACGACATTTTTATTACATGCAACCAAATATATGTGACCTTGTGATTTATTTCGATAGTATTTTATGTCAGTAACATCATATCTGTATTTCGTCACATCCCTTTTTATTATCATCACTGCGCAAATTTGAGGCGTAAATTTAATTTTCCTCTAGCATAAATGTATTATACGTTTTTAATTTTTTTTATTTTTTTTTTATTCTTATTTTAGGAACTGTAATACGAAGAATGTCAGTCAGTTTTTCTATTTATGTCGCTAAAAAATGATTTCAGTTAAGGCCAATTTCGACTAAACTACATTTATCGCACCTGTATTTCAAATGTGACACAACTCAAAAATCTGCCTTAGAAAAATGTAAAATCGCTCAGTCTTGTATAAAATATCGAAAGTGTACCCTTATATTTTAATTGCTAAATTATATTTTAGTCGCAACCGCAAATGATATGTATAAGGTAGGATTTGAAGTTAATTCAGTACATTTTATAGAAGACTACTGAACTTAAACATGATGATTACTGAAAAATACAGATTTTTGAGTTGTGTCACTTTTTAAATACATGTGTGGTATGTGCGACCTTCAAGAGTCATTATTAATATGTAATTCAAAATACAAATATCATAAATGAGTGAGTTTGTAAAATATAAAATTAGTCATCAGTATAAACTTTATTTAAAGTCCTGATAGGAAAACAATAGGCGCTTATTTATTTTTTTCCATTCGTTATTATTCTTTTACATAATTACTATACTTAGTTGATTCTTTATTCAAAACTTAAATTAAAAAATATAAAAGAAAAAATATCCTGGAACATATTCACAATTTCATTTGGTGCCTTGATGGACTACGCCCCCTCCCCCCTGTCACTAAACATTGTGTATTGCTTTACGTTGTCCAAGGGGACACAAAACATCAAAGACCTCTTAACTCAGTTTGCTGATAACATTAGTGGACTCAGGAGGACCCTCTTTGAGTTGAGTACAGTCACCACAAAGTTGCAAAACAAGGAAAAATCCAAGTTCCACACCTAATTAAATGGAGTACATGACTGTTTGTAGCGATATGTCACCTTAATCGGGTGGAGCATAAGGAAAACCGTTTATAACGAAAACTGTTAAAGCTAAAATGTATAGAGACACATTTGTTGTTGTTCGATGGGGCATCCAACTTTAGCAGGAAGAATGGCTATCCCAGAGGTTACCAACCTATTCTAGCCAGGGTGGATGGATCCAGATTCCACGGGACCACCAAGAAATAAATTTTAATCCGCCTAAGTGGGTTTCGAATTCGCGAACCTCGTCCTAACGCGCTCGGTCATCAAAGCACCTTGGGACGCTTTTATGATGTACTAATCGTTATAAGGAACATTTTCAGAGTTCGGATTATTAATTAATTGTTACAAGCGCCCTCTATATCTAGTTCACCCTAATAAAAAAATGCCTTAAAATGTAACCCAGTTACAATAAAAAGTAGTATCTTTAATCTTTATATGCTGTTTATAAAGAACTATTTACCCAGGTTATTTTCATGTAGGATTTATGAAAAAAAAAATGTATTAATAACTCAAATTATAATATCGACATCCAACAACAAGAGAATTTGATACCGACCAATGGTTCTAAGAAAGGATAAGCTTGTTGGTTTTAGCGATCACCTGTCTTCGAAAAAATCACCTGTGCGTCAGTGTCAATCTCTGTTTGTCTTGTAATATTTAATAATGTTAATTAGGTCATAAGGTATAAAAATTTAGAACCAGTACTCGGACCTATCAACGTCATTGCTAAAATGTAGACTTTTTGAAGTTAAAAATTACAAATTTTTGAAGTAATAAACAATATACTTTTTATAGATTTATATTTTTTTAATCTATTCCTTTTTTTTTTTGTGTGTGTGTGTGTGGCTTATATAAGAATCATATAAGGCTTCATATATTATATATATATATTAAAATGATTTTAGCAGTTAACGTTACAAGTCCTATTTTTTTGAAATGACCATGTAGTATATGCTGTAATTATATAATTTATGTGTAAAGATAAAAATGAAATTATACTTTACAATATTCTTTCATCATATTTTGAAAAGTTTGTATTACCTTAGCATGGTAATAATTAATACAAATCATGATTGCCTTATATTTAACTCTAATAAAAATAAAAAATAAATCAAATCCTTGCGTAAATGTCCAGTTTTTTGTTCAGGGATCTTAACACTAACTAATTCACTGGGATACATAACTTAATATGTATTCATGGTGTTTCCCCTCGGCCCACACTTACACTACTGCTTTGATACCCGCTCTCCTAATTGATTCTTCCACGTCCGCCATCCTGGGAAAGAAGAACTCCTAGAATGACCTGTTCTCCGGAGTATACGACAGGATGACGAAGTACATAGACCAGGAGGCCCACACTTCCTGCCAAGCCTAGAAGTTTCCCAACTGAAGAGTGTGGGCCCCAGCGGCAGTGAACTCGCCTGCCCACACCACTCTGCGGCCAGCCACAATGAGGCGTGGGCAACCTAATGCGCAAGATATACAATCAGACCTCACTCCCTTGCGCATTGGATGTCCTAGTTTCTTTGCTATCAGTGCATCGCGACCTTTATACTATAGATTGTAAACATTAATTTATAAAAATTATATAAATAGAGGAGAAGGTTGAATAGAGATGTGGTCGTATATTAATGTACCTAAAAATAAATAACACAGTTAAATAAAAATTAACCGAAGCATTAAGAAATTATTTATGAGTTCCGCATTTTATATGAATGCATATTCATAGGTGACTGAAAGAAAATCTTTTAAAAATAAATTACAAATATTTCAATCACAAACAACAATTTGAAAAATTTTAATGATATATCAGTTACATACCACTACACACGGATTTTTACTTTCCCTCTGTTTAGGTTTACGGCATCCAGTATATGATACGATAAACTTAACTATTATTGACCCTAGTGGACACTGAATATTATAAATATAAGATTCGTAAAATATTTTTTTCATTTTATTAAGTCCTATCCTAGAACTTCATTTTCTAACGCATCTCAGTTATAGCTTTTTTCAACCAATGTCATACTTTTTTCAACCAAATTCATAATTTTTTCAACCAATTTCATAATTTTTTCAATCAATGTCATAATTTTTTCAATCAATTTCATAATTTTTTCAATCAATTTCATAATTTTTTCAACCAATTACATAATTTGTAGGATTTGTAATTTTTACATTACTTCTCATTGTGATTTTTCGAAGAAGGTAAGTTCAATTCTTGTTTCCTTTGCATTGAGGTATATGGTTTCCCAAGTAGTTTAGAGTTCCATTTGTTTTTTTGTTTTTTTGTTTTTTTTTTTGCTTTGTAATATATGCTTTGTTAATCTTAAATGAAACTCAAAAGTATATTCCCCTTATTTCTATTTCCCAATACAAAAAATGGTAAATAAAATAAGATAAAAATATTTTATAAAAATATATCTTTTATATATATACTAGCTGAAAGTACCCTGCTCCGCTACGGTTTAATATCATTAGGATGAAGACAACTTAAATTAGTAAAAGTTAAGCTTAACGTTGATAATTATTATTACTTAAATAAACCTGAAGAATTCCATTCTTAGAATAATTTCAATAAGTAAATTTGACAATTTGCAAAAGTTAATTTTATATTATTTTGATAGTCCTCCAGTGAAGCTTCGAGGCAGCACTATCATCTTACCAGCTATGATACCAGACCATCATCTTTTCTTATGGCATACTTTAAGTGAATATAGTCTCAACTTCTTAACTTTTCTGAAGAAAGATTCGTCTTTCTGTTTCTATTTTCATATCAAGCATAAATTGGTTGAGGAGATTACGAAATTAAAGTAAATAAGGTTCTTCACCTCCTCGCTCCATCAACATTTAGGCGCAAAAATCAGCTGCAGACACAGTTTTCTTAAGAGGTATGTATATTGATGTTTGGGTCACGCTGAGGAATGTTAATACACTACCCATCTTCCCCATGGTAGAACATGAGACGATACTGAAGAGAATCATACACTTGATAGAACTCACCGATTCTTATCAGTTTTTTGTCCCAGTTGTGGAGAACAATGTCTCGCTTTTCAAACAACTGGCCAACAATTAAGACAGCAACTTCGTTAGCGGTAGGAGTATTGGAACGTCCTCAGTGAGCATTTGAAGGCTTTTTGTCAGCACTGAAAACTACCTGGAAATCTTGTAGATCTTTGGGAACAGAATCAACAGCAACTCTGAAGTCCTTGATATACTCGTAATGTTCATGAAGAATTTTCTGGAGTTGGCCTATAAATGCAGGCTTGACATTTTGAAAGTGACCACAGTGAATGCCTCTTTCATGGTTGGCATCAACAACAAAATTTACTGAATAAAAGACGGTTGCTGTTGTGTTCTACGCATTAAACTCCCTATCCTGTGATGTATTCCTGTCCTCGCACCTTAAATCTTGGCATTATATCTTCCTCTTTTATCTCTTAAGCTCTAAATGACGTGATTTGGAAACAACTGTTCTATTTCCAAATATTATTTAGAAAATGCTCAGCCTCAGGATGTTCGTAAGTAAGGAGGCTGTGCAAGTGTTCAGGATATTCTTGAAAGGGAGGAAGTTAGACTTTCCCGTTACTGCAACACATGGCAGGGCTCTCGTCCTTCCATTTTACAGCATAACACCATTTCAAGTAGACTGTCATCCAATATCGACGGTCTTGTTTTTGCATATTCAGTTTTTGGGTCATACTGGCTGTAACCTTTCCATTGAACATCTTTCATCGCGTTTTGTTACAGCTACACGTTTAAATTGAGGATTATTTTCTGATAATTTTTTTTGAAGACTTTCTATGGATTTCAGGATGGGTTTTCTTATACTTCTGTACACTCCCTCTAAGTACAGTTGGATGATTCTCAGAATATGTGTATACAGCATATCCTTTAACTTCGGGTTGGCTTTCTTTATGTTTGTTAACCACTTTTCTGCTAATTTCAGGATGATTAGTCATGTATTTCTTAACAGCTTCCCTTTTGACCTCTACATGTGCTTGAATATATTTTACAGCCGAGTTCCTTAGTTGTAAGTGCTCGAAAAATTCAATGTTGCAATAGACTCATCTGAATTGAGAAAAAGGTATATTCTAGGTTTAAGGAATGAAATTCAGAAATGCCAGGTACAACTTGTAAAATACAACTTGGGCCTGGTTGAGAAAAGCCGATTATCTTATGACTAGGAAACTAAAGGAAGAGTAGCTGGGGACGAAGCTACTGGTGAAGCAATGTTGGTGGGTTGCTCGTAAGGAATATGTAGATCGAACTGGCCTTACATGTCATCACCAGAGAACATAAGAATTTTAACCTCCTCTTTAACATGGTCTTTAAATAGCTTCTCGTCACAAAACAACTCAAACTTATTAGGGTCCACCTCTGCAGCCACCATGAGTTCACAGAAATTACCATATTATAAGGTTTTGACATCGATTGTATTTTTGTTTGTTTACATACAACTATAAGGAACTTAATTTGTGGTCAAAGTGTGCGGCTTAAACATCTAACCTATTTTTTAACTTAGCTTATCTCCAAATACCATATGACAATTAATCTATTATTATTCACCCAATAAAAATTGTAATCGCATCTTTCGTGAATTAGCCGTGATCCAGGCCGATTTTTTTAAATTCCTTTCTTAGCAAGCATCTACGGCCCTAGAGGAAGCTACATTTCGAATTTCATTCCAATCCGTTCGGTGGTTTCTGAGATTTCGTGTTAAATGAGTGAGTGGTATTTGACAAATATATAGTACATACACACACACACACATATATATATATATATATATATATATATATATATATATATATATATATATATATATATATATATATATATACATATATATATATATATATATATATATATATATATATATATATATATATATATATAATATATATATATATATATATATATATATATATATATATATATATACATACATACATACATATATATAGTAGATGTATATTTATTTTATTTGTATACAGTTGTCAATTTCAATAAATAGCTAATATCAGTAAAAGAAAAAATCTCTAATGCTGAGGTATATGTTTAATGTGATTTTGAGTTCTTGATGTATATGTCTTATCTAATGCAATAATGTAATAAATTATATTAATTTAAAATTTCATAACGTTAACCTTTTTTTTTTTTAAATAATTCTTCCTCTTATTTAATTTATTCTTTCCTAATACGTTTCATGAGCCCAGCTTAAATTATACGGGGACTTAAACACCTAAAAAAAAAAAAAAAAAAAAAATTAACTTTTAGCAGAGAAAATTAATTCTGTGGAATTTATTTCCTTTCTGTATATTTATATGCATAAGTAAAAAAAAAAATTCCTTGAAATGAATGTTGAATATAGGTGTTGCTATATTTAAAAGTACTTGTTGAATTTCATTTTTTTATTCTATATTTTCATTTAAATTTAAATTCATTCTGTCGTACATTTAATAAACCTGAGAGTTGAAAATATTTGACAATTTGTACATTTTCGTAGAGTTTGAAGAAGGCGTCACCGACCTATTTCATCAAATTTAGGTCGCCTTATTCTGGCAGCTGCTGTTTGTCGAATTTCCGCTTCATTAGTGTTTTCGGCAGATTGCAGGAACTTAGTTGTTTGCTTCATTCTTCTTAGCGACCGTCTCTTGTTCGAGATAATGACATGCCGCCTTTAATATCATACTCTTAGTTGCAAAAATATTAGGTAGTTGCTACTGGCTATAGCTACAGAAATAAAAATATGTATTGGTATTCAGCTGTGTCCAAGATAGTTTTAAATTTTATATACATGTATAAGTTTATAAGCTGGATCTTCAAAATTATGACTATAAACGTCTTTTGGATTGCTACAAACAAAATCTGTATTTACAAAATTACATATTTTTTTCTCTCAAATGATATAATGTATAAAATTAATATCCAAATCTATATCAACCTACAAAATCAGTTTTTATAGTATTTTGTTGTATATGCAAAAACACAAAAATATAACCTTTTAAAATTAACACACAGAATAGTAATTAATAATAACACATGTTTTTTTAGATATCAAGGCCTTGTGCCTTTAAACATCATTACATACATATATATATATATATATATATTTATATATATATATATATATAAATTATGTTCTCATTATCATACCCTACAGTGAAACAACAGGTTACAATAAAATTATAAAAGTTATACTAGTTATTTAAAAACATATAGTTAGCTACAATATAAATATTTGACAACATGCGTTAGAATAATTATATATATATAATTGCAAAATATGGAGGAGTTTGAAATTATTTACAATGTTACTATGTACAAAGTTTTGGCCGAAACCGTTGCGATGTGGAGATATTAGATGTATTGGCAGTTCCATAAATTTATTCCAATAAATTGTTACTTTAAAATACTAAACTAAACATTATAAAAAAGTGTATCTAGTACCTATCAGTTGTCTTCTCTATGTCTGAGAAATGCCACGACAGTGAAAAAAATAATTATATTTGGTTCCAGATACCGAAATTTTAACCTCTGGAGACTTTATTTGGTTGGAAGTTAAATAGGTTATGAAATAAATAGGTTTTAAAGGTTGTGTTAAAAGTCATAAAATTATATGCATAATTGATTTAATGTTGTATACCTTCCAAATTTCATTGTTTCTTTGGACTGTGTGTTTATAAAGTTGTAGCTTGAAGTGGTATGTTAGACAGCCAGGTGTTAGTATTTCCTCTTCCGTTGTTGGGGTCTTTGTTTAATTTAAGGGGTTTTATCGGTTTTTTATTCAAATGTAAACCTATACAGACATTTTCTTAGGTTGGAATGGATTCAATGTATATGGAACTGTTGGCTTACATCGAATCTAAAGCTAACAGCAATTTATTTACTTTAATTAGTTTGGTTCAACGCCCTTATGTTACTCCAACTAGGGCAACAAGGTCAGGGATATCTTATAAGTTATCTAACCTTTTATAGGTAAAATAACTTATTCATTAAATATATACAATTATATAAATGGACAAGCCATTTTTCGTTTGTGATCACTAACCGTGAAAACTACAAAACCAATCTGTACCAAATTTTAACCACATCATGTTTATAGTTCCAGGAAGGTTTAGCAATAATAAAATCTACTGATTTTCAATTAATTTGGTATTAAAAAAGCAATAATATGTGGATAGAATTGAAGTTGAAAATTTACCAATAGGTGGCGAATGCTATTCTAGATAATGGGTTACAAATATACAGTGATATATAGAGCTCGACATTGATAATAAAATTTACATATGTTCAATTAAATTATTAAAATAGATTTGAATATGAAATGCGACGTGTGATTCCCAGTGAAGTATTAAAATCGGCCGATATGTGGTTAGCACCATTCAGCAATACAGTTTACAACGAAAAACTACGAATCCATCTGTAAAATAAATTTAATTTAGTCAACTGCATAAGTCTTGGAAGGTTCGCAATAGTAAAGGTTATTACAATAATAATTTAAATGTACAATGTTATAAAATAAATCAAAATCAAAATTGAGATCCTTTGTTTTTTGATATTGTGTATAAAAATATAATTCATAATTTAGTTGTAAGCACTGATTCTTGATGACTATTCTTATTATCGGCAAGATTTTCTTAATAGTCTATGTCCATTTGGACTACCAACTCCTACATTAAATTTAAAAATACAAGGTCTATTTATTCTTTTACACAATCTTCAAACACCCAATCAGAGCAATAACTAGGTTAATCACTGCTCTGCGTGAAAATATCATTGAAAAATAATGTTCTCTGCATACTTCAATACAAAATTTTCATTGATAAACAAATAGGTAAAGTTCAAATATTAATTAAATTACCTAAGTCCTTTACTCATGAGAGCGAGAGAAGCCGTGACTGGGGATGCTAGTATAAAATATAGCAATTTACACACTTTTTTTTTTCTTAGATTAACTTTTATATGATTGTTTTTTTTTTTTTTTTTTTTTTTTTTTTTTTTTTTTTTTTTTTTTTTTTTTTTTTTTTTTTTTTTTTTTTTTTTTTTTTTTTTTTTTTTTTTTTTTTTTTTTTTTTTTTTTTTTTTTTTTTTTTTTTTTTTTCTTTTCCATTGAATTTTGCGAAAAAGAAACTGTGCAGTTGTACTCATTAAATAATAGTTTTAATGAAAACTAACGATACACGTAGAGAGAGCGAGATGTGAATAGTGCCCTTTGATGTGATAGAAGAAAGGAAGGAGGCTAGAGGAAGTGCATATTGTCCTCCAGGCGTCGACCCACTCCAGTTCTAGAGCTCTCTGCTCTAATCACCTCAGTAGTGCAGCCTGTCATTGTCCTCATTCTAAAATTGTATAGTTAACAAAGTAAATAAACATCTATCCTTCTTATCTATTAAAAATAAAAATGTCCATTTTTAAATATTTTTGTTAAATTTTATAATAATAATTGTATTTATTATTGAAAGGGGATTTATTACACTTTAGCATTTATCTACTTGTTATTAATTACACTGGTCTACAAAATCTAACTTTTTCTGTGCCTTTCTAATAAATGCCGTATTTTTTTAGCTGTATTAAAATAAACAAGGCCCCAAACAAATTATTAAAAAAAAAAAAAAAAAAAAAGAAAAGCAAATTAAACAGCTTTGCCTATCTCCAGAAAGGAGTAGATAAGTCTATCTGGTTTTACTTTCTACGTCGACCCCTTTATCTTGTTGCAAATATATTGACACGAAGGCCAATATATAAAACTTTTCGCTAGATCGTTACCTTATATCGATTATTAAAACATCGTAGTAAATCATAACCGTTTACTGGTCGGTCGTTTTCGAAAAGAGCTCAGCCAATGGCTGGCCGAGATCCAAACTCTCTCCCTCTTCTTGGAAGGTGAAATCTCGGTCTGGTCTATTTCAGTGCACCGGTTGCATATTTAGAGAGTGCAATTTGCATTTCTCTCCTAGCGTAATCGGCGTAACGTTTTATTGGAATCAGCAGCCAGGAATCCGGGAAAGTGTTTTAGAATAATAGCGACCAGTTCCCTCCTTGGCTCTAGTGACTAATCTTCTCGGAAGGCTTCATTTTCTCTGAAGGCCAGTGTTTTCGGAATGCAACTCGTATATTAGAGATGATGAATATTCTAGTATAATATTAACAGTTGTTTTCGGGAATAAAAAATTAATCTAATATCAGCGATATTCAAATTGTTAAAAAAACAAATATTTGAGGAGCAACTTCTGTACAGCTAAAATTAAATTGCTAATGAGAGAACGGCAATGCTCCGTCCCTGTTTCCGCTCGAAATAAATCTCTTTGGATTGTGTTGCCTTCTTAATTTTTTTTTTTTTGCCATTTTTGGAAGAATAAGCATAGGCTGCTTTAACTACTCTCAGAGTTTTTACTTTTAACCATCGACTTCATTTTCAATATCGCAAAAAAACGCCAAAAAAACCCGTTATTTTTGTTTTTGTTATCTATAACACGATAACGAAGCTTTTTTTCGAAGAATAAAATTTCATAAATAGAATCTAATTGTAAATTTAACCACCTTTCAGATGAAAAAAAACCATTTTGAATCGGACAAATACTTTCGGAGTTATAATAATAAATGTGCCGAAAACCATGGATTTAACAACAGTACGGGTTTTTAGGCGTCTGGGATATTAAATTATATGGGATATTATAACTCCGAAAGTATTTGTTCGATTCAAAATGTTTTTTTTTTTTTTCAATCTAAAAGGTGGTTAAATTTACAATTAGATCCTATATATGAAATTGTTATAAAAATTCTTGAAATACACAAGCTATCACGCTGGAAATCACTTACTTTTGTAAAATACATGTTTTTTTGGCACATTATTCGCTATAACTCTGAAACCATTCGTCCGATCCTAAAATTAATATTTTTATCTAAAAGCTGGTTAAATTTACTACTAGATCCTATATATGTAACTTCTAATTAACACCGTGAAATACCCACACCTGTCTACTGAACATGTCATAATTTAAATATTTTGCCAAAACATACACATTTAGCGTGGGTGGTTTACAGGATTTAATATAATTTAAATATATAACATCTGATAGCGAATTTAATCAGCTTTGTGATAGAAGAAAGACATTTGGGATCGAACAAATATTTGAGGAGTTAGAGCGACAAATGTGCCAAAAAACACTTGGATTTTACAAAAGTACGTTTTTATTAGCGGGCTGGCATGAAGATTTTACGGGGTTTGATTAAAACTTCATTCATAGACTCTTATAGTAAATTTTATCATATTTAAGATGAAAAAAAGTAATGTTGTATCGGACAAACAGTTTCAGAGTTATAGCTAAAAGAGTACAACAGACGTGTTTTCGCGGAGCTTTGGGACTGACGGAAAGTTGCCCAATTTCCCCATTTTTTCCCAATAACGTAACTTCGCGAAAAATGGTCCGATTTCGGATTTCTTTTTTTCATAATGTAGGTACTAGTTCCGGCTACAATTAATATTTAAAGACTTTCTTCGAAAAAAGTTTCGTTATCGTGTTATAGATAAAAAAACAAAAATAACGGGTTTTTTTGCGATTTTGAATATGAAGCCGATGGTTGCCGTAGTAGCAAACTTCAGATTCGGATTCAGCACCCCAAAAAACATAAAGATCCGTTGAGAATAAAAGTTCCGCAGTTTTTTCTTGAAAACGGCCTTTTGGAGCCTTATTTTACTGAACTAAGGTTATAAATGAGATAACTACTTGAGTTAGAGAGCGCTAAATATGCACTAACACAGAAATCCGGTCTCTAGTTATAACAGATTTATTAAAAATATATCTTATTTAACCAAATATTCCTGTATATCAGAGTTTTGTATTAGTATTTTATTCTATAAAGTTTTATATATGTGTAAGTACATCAAAAGCATTAAAAGTATTGACTATGGGAATTGGGCTTTCTGAAAAATTCTCTTGTTTATTTTCAAAATGATCCTATTGTTTGGTTTATCAGGTTAACATAATATGTTCGTCAATGGTTTAAATTGTACGAAAATTAAATAAAAAAGTTGTCGTTAAACAACTAACAACCATTTCTAACGGGAAGGTTATGGGAACATATATCGATGGATTTGAAACTCGAAGTGGAGGCTTGAAGTCTATATCTTACTGTATTGTGGGTATGACGATTTTGGTGGAGTCAGGCTTACTTAGTACTAATTAAATTATTAATGTGAAAAATATTCTTTAAATAACTTTTTTTTCTAATTGAGGATCACCTAACTATGTAAAATACATCCTAAAAAATAATATAAATATTATTTATAGCATTGCTTTGCTTACCAAGTGTTGGAGATAATATAAACAATAAGCGGTACTACAGGAGGAGAAATTGATATGTGATTCCTACAATTAACCATTACATTTTAATAATTATATCAGTAGCAGTCAATTATTGGCACATTTAATTGATTGAAGATTTTTGGTTCGCTATGTTTCCGATCAATTAAATGGGCATGGTAACAGATTTGTACAACTAACGGCTACAACAGAAATCCCTGATGTGGCTCGGCGATGGCCGAAGAGGAGCTGGATGAAAGATCTTCTAGCGTAACATTATAAATCAGTAGAAAGTCGGGAATGTGCGTCATTCATATCTGGAACTAGCATCTAATTTCTGGAACTCCCTCCCATCTAGCATACGCCATTCCTCCGCTCTTAATATTTTTAAATCCAGACTCTTTCTTTACATACCAAGCGTTCAATCCATTAGTCTTACAGAAGAAGAAAACATTAAAATGATTTATGAATGTTAATAATATAATTCTAATTTTACTATCATTATTGTTTCATATTGATTTATGCCCTATTTACTGTATTTTTCACTTTTTATTTATAATTCCCTTACCTTATTTTTTTTTAATTTTAAGATTTATTTTGTAAATATTTATAATGTGTAAAGCAGTATTGTTTTTTATTACCACAATTTAATTCGACTATTTTTATCTATCATCAGTATTATGTTCTTAATTTTACATACGGCAGCTAGGTCGGAATTATACTCTTCATTATAATTATCCCTAAGGGACGATGGCTCCAGAATAAAATTTGTTTGCGTTTTCATTTTCATCCCTGGATGTTACCATGATTATCTTTTACTTTTCATAAAATTTGCTGATTGTATTTCTAGTTGGATTAAAGCTGCAGATAAAACATTTCTAATTAAAATAAAAACAGTTTTTTGAAATATGGTCTTGTAATATATTTGAAAAAAATTAAAAAAAAAACTCAATTTCTGTTTGAATAGGAAAAACAACAGATCACGGATATCTATCTATAATATTTTGTTTTTCCCACTTACATTTTAGAATTAAAATTATCAATTAAATTAAAAATCAATAATTATTGGAAATAAACAATAAATATACGAAGTTGATAAAAAATATCGGTTTAAAAAATTGAAAAATGTTTCGATTTGAGGTACAGTCAAAATACATATCCAAGTCAAAATAATCTAATTCACTATTGCATTATTTTTCCCTTGCAACCTTCAACAAATTCATCACTAACCTCGAAGTCTAGCTCAAGACATAAGGATTTTCTTAAAGCTGCAGAAGAGGGAGAATCCATCCCGATGCGGTAGAGTTCTAGATGTGAGAGTGATTATAAATGAGTAGTCCTCAGTAATACGTCGGAAGAGAGTTATGGCGCTCTGTAATCTCGCCAAAGAGGTTACCGTCTCCGGCAGCTAACCTCTCTGGCAGTTAATGCCTCCGGCATTTTGTTGAGTGGTGTGGTGTATCTTGGAGTGAAAGTGAGTTCGGTCTGTTGTTTGAGTTTCTGTTCGCAATATCATTCTCGCTGGAAGGGCGTGGTAAATTCTCATTTCCTCATCCAGTGCTAATCTGAGCCTAAGAGTATAATCGATATGCAAAGAATTCGCCATTAAAAAAAAGAAAAATCATATCTATTAGATTTTAGTTTTGTTGTTAAGAAAGAGAATTTTAACATCGAACTAAAAGTCCGCACAACTCGGGAGCGAATGAGAAGGGAAGGGACGATGAAGTTTGGTGGATGAATACAATCTAATTCATTGGATGCAGAATTTATGTGCAGAAGTGTTGGTTAGCAAAATCTGAATTTTTCAAAACAACTAGAAAAAGAGATATAAAAACAAAAATACTTTAAATATAAATTATTCAAAATTGTGTTTTGTTACAAAACCTCTTCATCCACCAAATCCTTCATGTGTCTCGGAACATCCAACAACACATAACAGAATATCTTGTCATAATTTAGAAGATACAGAGATTACTATTAGAATTTCCCAAGGAATATTTTACCTGTCAATGTTTAGGATTTATTATGCTATCTTGAATTTTCACATTTCCCCACTATCTGTCTCTTAAATTTACTACTTTATGAGCAAAATTAATGTAATATTTCTCAATTGAAATTTTAAAATACGTTTTAACAACTAGATCCTAGTTGATAGATCCCTAGCTCCCCTATTTACCACCCAGTGGTGAGGACTTACGTTGCTTAGACCACTCCAATGAACAGTTATACTAAATTTTAGTAATATAAATTTTCAGAATTTTTTATTCTGACATTTTGGGTTTCGTTGCCTTGGATAGTAAAATCATACTTTTATCCTTATTTTCTGGTCCATATTAATCTAATCGTACCTCTTGTAAGCTCACTGGGAGGAGCATTGGGGACAAGGATTGTATTACTTAATAAATTTTTATTACATTAATTTTCCTGCCCTGATTATATCTCGCCTGAACTAAAAACTGGCATTACACCAGTCACAAACCTGTATTTTAATTTTAACCTATTTGATGTATTAAAAAAAAAAAAAAAAAAAAAAAAAAAAAATCAATTTTAAAAGAGTAATGATACTTGACCAGCAATCAGTGAAGCTAATGACACAGCCAGTTATTAAAACGAAATTTACCGAAAAAGAACTGAAGGCGTAGAAGAGATATTTACGCCAATCCAATATTTATGAAAATAAGACATCTATCACTGTAAATTTCTTCTTTCCCTTTAACGAAGGGGGCTATTTTTATGCTAATTTCTATTTCTGCTAATAATACACCTTTCGCCCGAGCCATAAATATCGATTTATTTCCCCTGAATGAAATATTATGGTATCGATATAAGAGGTTTTTATCGAAGTTTGATTTACTCCTGAAATTCCGTCGGGTGTTATTAATGGACGGGCACCACCCACATCAAGACCTAAATAATGGAAGAGCTCTCTTTATGGTTAATAATATCATATATTGATATTAGGTAATATCAAAAAGTAAATCAGTGGCTCAACAATTGTAAAGGAGATAAGACCTATCTACCGATCCTGTGAGCCGTATGAAGGCACAGTTTGAAGAATTTCTGATCTGTAATACGTTTCAGCCGGTGACCTCAACCCTATCCACTTGTTTTATTTTTGATATTTTGGAGCAGCTTTACGACAAATCTACTCAGTCGATTTTGAAAATTTAAATTGCAATTATAGCAAAATACCTTGGAGAATATTTTGTATGCCTCACTTTTTTTAATAATTGTTTTAATAAATTTAGGTCAGATTTCGTCTATAAATAATGTTTTGTTAGAAAATGTTCCACGTGCTATGAAAAGATTATCTCCCAGAACAAAATGCAATTTTCAGATCGAAAATCAGTTAGATTCCGAGAAAAACTGGGAATAACTTTTGAGCATTTTCGCTCTCCCTTGACACTTGTTTCCAATTTAATTGAATTTACAAAAACAAGTTAATTTTTTATCTTTATTTTTTTTAATTTACCAAAGTGCTCTAAAAAAAAAAACGGAAAAACTTTTGAGTATTTTCGCTCTCCCTTGACACTTGTTTCCCCTTAATTGAATTTACAAAAACAAGATAATTTCTGATGTTTATTTTTTCTTTGT
Source organism: Euschistus heros (assembly GCA_003667255.2). Taxonomy (NCBI): domain Eukaryota; kingdom Metazoa; phylum Arthropoda; class Insecta; order Hemiptera; family Pentatomidae; genus Euschistus; species Euschistus heros. Next base: position 3,090,024 of record RCWM02000083.1, read on the forward strand.
TTACCAAAGCGCTCTCAAAAAAAAAAAAAAAAAAAAAAAAAAAAAAAAAAAAAAAAAAAAAAAAAAAAAAAAAAAAAAAAAAAAAAAAAAAAAAAAAAAAAAAAAAAAAGAGCTGCGCTGGGATCTTTTTTGACCTGTTTTGTCCATCTATAAGTAAAGGAACAGGTTCTGGATAGAGAATTTCTTGCCTGAGTGTATATATAAAGTATGGTCGTATTTTTAAATTTTAATTTAATTTAATTTACTACTATTATTATTATTTTTAATTTATTTATTTCATTTTATATCTGTGTCACCTGTGAATGAAGTTTTAATGGCAAACACCTAAAATTATGGAAAACACAATTTTGTCGACAATGATTCACAAATGAATAATCATCTTTGTAATAGCCACAAAACTTATTAGCCTAGATTGAGATAAAAAATAAAAAATATACCCATTACCCAAAATTCACAAACACACCTAACATACAAAATGCACTTAACACTCTATTCACAAATGCCACAGATATATATTGCATTGTTTTTTTTGTCATTTATTTCCATATGTCCATAATGTGTTAATAGAATAATAAAGTCATCCAAATCTGAATTTGAGGCAGGTTGTAATACTTGCACTATAAGAGATTTAGTTTTTTTATTAAAACATTTTTTTTTCAATGAATATTTTTGTATCATACCGACTAATTTTATTTACTTCACTTTATTCAAGTTATTTTATAAAGCGTGAAAATATTAAATTATTTAAGCTCAGAAATAACGTCACGCTTTATTAACACATAATTAGTACCCTTAATTCTATACTTTAAAGTTTATATAAGTGCAATTTTCATAAAGTGATATTTCTGAGCAACTGAATACCATCAAAACATTGTTTACATTCAAAATATACTAAATTTGTCAGTTTGTGTAATTACTACATAAAAAGTATTATTGTTGATATAAAATGACGGAAATAGATATCAGTTTTTTTTTCTTTTCTCTCTCTCACAATTGCCAAATTGGGTTCCAGGTAATCCATCATTTTAAAATTTAATGAGTTTAATTTAATAAATTTAATATTTTCCACCCAAATTAAATCAGTAAGGAAACTATCCAAGATGTTAATTATTTTTAGCCTTGGACAGGATCGGGTTAAATTGTAGAATTACTAGACGCATTAAATGTCAAAAATAATTATTTTAAACTTAAGTATTTACATCAACATTTGTTTTCTCAGGATAGATTTTGTTTACCTCCTGTATCCCATAACTGTTTAGAATTATATATGATTTTATAAATAATGCTACTTACAAACATCTAATTATTATATGTTTGAAATTTTAATATTTATTAAATAATTGGTCACTTCTATTAAGAATAAGAAAGTGCTACTTTATAAAAAAAACTGCCTTAAAAAAAAAAAAAAATGAATTTTTTTTTTTTTCCACTGACCTTCTTTTTGACTGTTTTTTAAAAGATAATTTTAACTTAATTAATTAGGTTAATAAGTAAATAAATAAGTAATTTTATTAAAGTAGTATTAAATAAGTAATTTTAACTTATTATTATTTTTCTATCATGTAATCATATAGCAAATCAGTTAAAAAATCACTGTTATCTCAAAAATTTATGAATATTAAAACATTACACCAATATTTTATTTTATAATTTATTTTAAATTAAAATATTACACCCATTGATAATTTATTTAAAACTACAAAATGAGATATTTAATATGTATATAAATTGGTGATGAATCAATAAATAGATATTGTCATTACAAATATTTTTAAAAATTTAATTTTTTTTTTCCAACTCTTGCAGAGTGACCATTTTGCTCTAATATGTGGTTCATATATACTAATGTTTTCAGAAATAACTGATAAACGATATCTGATAAATACACATTTATTAGTTTTTTTTCAAAAGTAATGCTTTTAGACTGTTACAATCGCAGCTTTACACGGTTTCGGTAATTTTTTTTAAAAAAACTACAGACTTTTGCTTAAAACAATTAAATAAAGGATAACTACAGAAGATTCTCCTAGAAGACTACACATCTGAGGCTAAGAAAAAAATTCTTGTATGGTTTCGGAGGCTCTCAAATTTCTTGCATGTTGAGTGTTCTTTAATCAAATAATTCATCTTTAGAAGCAATCGGAAACCCTGGCCATTTTTCGTGTATCACGTATTTGATTATTTATTGGTAGTACAATTTTTAGTCTTATTGTTGGATTACATTTGATTTTGAAATCGACGATTCGATCTGCTAATTCGCTTAGTAAGCAATGTCCTATCGGAAACGTTATCAGTTCCTCAATGCCTTCATAATACTACAATGAGCTGATAAGGCATTTCATATAACACTTAGATAATCTTTCAAGAATTAGACATTTTCGCATGAATCGTTCGATCTCTATGCGTCATCTAGGTTCTAGGCGCCAGAAATCAATACAATTAGGATTGATAAATTAGTTGTCACTTCAATTGGATTTTTATGATTTGAAGACAAGTTTCGAATGTTAAACATTTATCACCAGTTCTAAAAATATCCAAAAGCATCAGAATTTTGCGACATGAATTATATATATACTATTATATAAAAGTACAAGCCATTTTTCGCTTGTGACCACTAACCGCGAAAATTACTGAACCGTTCTGTACCAAATTTTAATTAAACAATCTTCATAGTTCAAGAAAGGTTTAGCAATAATAAAATTTATAGATTTTCAATTAAATTGTCATAAAAAAAAAAACGATGAATATGTGTTGCGCAGTGAAGTTAGATAATCGACCGACAGGTGGCGAGCACTATTTGACAGAGTTTACAAAGGTATGGTATTATACCTATATAAGCCCTAGCAAGAAAATTGTTATAAAATTTAAATATTTTCAATTAATTTTTTATTAAAAAATCTACAAATATGTTGATCTCAGAATACTTCAAAAATCGAGCGCCATTCTGCAACAGAGTTTGCAATGGTAAAACTATTTAACCCTGTACCATATTTAACTACTTCACTTCATAGTTATAAGAAGGTCTATATTAATAAAGTTTACTATAGTATAATTTAATTGTAGTCTTAAGTGGCAGAAATAAGGTTTGCCTAACTGTTATATACTTTTACGGTTAGAAATTAAAACCCAACCAGATAAAATCGATAAAAAATTTTCTGCCATATTAAAGATTATCTCCAAATCAAAATGTTGATTCCTTGCTGTTTAATGTTGTGTGAAAAAAATACGATTCATGGGTCTCACTGATAATTTAATTTGTCCTCTCCTTGCAAAAATTACTGTAAGTGTTAAAAAAAATATCCTCAACCAATTAATTGGTAGGCGGCATAACATCTATTTTTGCCGGAGATTTTGGTAGACTTTATCTGTGATTTCAAATATTCTAAAGCCGATACAGTAATAGCATATTTTAAGTCTTAACGTATTTGGAACAAAATGGATTAAAACTATAATTAAAAAAAAATATGAGAGTTCATCTTGCGGAAGGATATTCCGAATTTACAATTCATTTACTAAAATTTAGAAACGATACAGAAGATATAACTGTTAATGAAGAAGTAGGTAAGATAGTGTGTATGGTCAACGGTTTGATTTTTTTTAGATTTAATCAGATTTATTTAATAAACCGGACCATTGATAGTGGGAAACAGCTATAATTTCACCTACAAATATAATGGGGAATATATATATATATATATATATATATATATATATATATATATATATATATATATATATATATATATATACTAGCATCCCCCATCGTGGCTTCGCCCACTGTCATAACTAAAGAACTTACAATAACTTACAATTGGTAAAATAATAACTTACAATTGTTAGATAGTTTTAACTAATAATTGAAGTTTAATTTGTTTTTTGATAAAATCAGTTATTAAAGTATGCAATTGAGGATTAAATTTTCAATGATATTTGAAGCTGATTTTCTGTTATATTTACTCAATTAGCTTAGTTACTCAATTTTTTACTATGGATTTGGCCACTTTTGCAACTCATTTTGGAGTTGGCCTGTTTTGCAACGAATTAGAACTGAAAAATCACTAACTTTAATGTAAATTTTGGTATTTTTTGGATGCAAATGAACTAACCTTTCTTGAATAAGTGAATATTATTCGAAAAAAATAAACTTTGAAATTTTGTGGTGTAACTTAAGCATCTAGATGGTAAAACTGGCCAGATTTGTTCTTAAACTAATTAAGTTCCGAAAAATATAATGTGGGAAAATATAAAAATTCAGAAACTTATACTCTTGCGGCATTATCATCTTCAACAGGCTTACACATTCCTTCCTGATATTCTTCTTCATCCCTCTCATCTACCTATCTGCTTCCTCCTTCTTGAGCAGCTGATGGTACGACGTTCTCAAAAAAAAAAAAAAAAAAAAAAAAAAAAAAAAAAAAAAAAAAAAAAAAAAAAAAAAAAAAAAAAAAAAAAAAAAAAAAAAAAAATAAAATCAAACGATCTGTAGAAAACCTCCCCTTGAACTAGCACCTTATTTTTATGTCTGGTTATGAAACATCTCTTCGTTGGGGTGACTTTGAAGTGCCATAGTGCAGGGGGTTTGAGGAGGGCATTACTGGGACTCTTCTAATCAAGATTTGTGTGTACCGTTCCACTTTCCGAGAGAAGATCGTCAAATTCTGAAGGCTGAACGAGAGTCTCGATTTTCCTTAACTTCTTCTCAATTTGGGCAAAAACCCGATCTGGAGGGGTTTGTTTCTTCTCCATGTTGCAGGGTCTCTTTGTCTCTTTCTTGCTAAATTAGCTGGAACTTCATCCACAAACTTCTCCATAAAGATCGAAAACAAAGTGCACTGAACAATGAAGGCATAAACGTTAACTACAGGAAAAGCAGGAGCAGACTGATAGTTGTTTGATAAGAGGCCTTCTTGATCTGGAACAACAGCGCGATCTAGCGGATGTGGAGATGGCCGGTTTTGCAGCACACTGTGATTTTCAAACGCAGCTTTAACAAGGATTTGACGGGTTTTTGCGAGGTTTCTTTCTTCCAATAGGTGGGAAATGTATCTTAGAACTCAGAAAACAGAAAAAGCGTATTTCTCAACAATGAGGATTTGGCCGGTTTGGCAACTAGACGACACAATTATAACCTGGTTAAAAGTGCACTGATTAAGTATTTGAAGATTACGTAAAAGCATAATTAAGCCAATTTTTAATTTTAATGTATGAGTTTCTAATCCAGAGGAATGTGATAGTGCAAGACTATTAAGAAACGTGCGGATAAGGGATTGCATTATCAGTGCTTAAAACCAAAGGCCCATGAATCATATTTTTACACACTATATGAAAAAGCAAAAGGATTGACATTTTGATTTGGTAACCATTTCTTTTTGCTAGAAATAATTTTATTTATTTCATCTGGTTGGATTTTGGATGGCGCAAACCATATATTGGGTGATTTTCAAACTTCACTGGGATCCACATGTCGCAACACATATTTAAAATATTTTTTAATAATATAATTGAATACAAGTAAATTTTATTATCGATATCAAGCTCTGTATAATATCATATTTTTGTAACCTCTCAAGTAGAATGGCACTCGCCACCCATCGGTCCATTTTCAAACTTCAAATTAATTTGAAAATCAGTAGCTTTTATCATTGCTAAACCTTTCTTGTACTGTAAAGATGATTTAGTTAAAATTTTGTACAGATTAGTTTAGTAGTTTTCGCGATTAGTGATCACAAACGAAAAATGGCTTGTCGTTATATATAATAGTATAGTTATATAAATAAAAACCTAGCGAAGCCACGACGAGAGAGAGGGGTGCTAATATCATATATGTAGATACTCACCTAAGCAGACAAAATGACTTTTACAAGATATCCGGATTTAAAGCTGTCTGTGTTGAAGAGAGGAAAGAGTACCCAACTCCACTATTTTCACTCGCTCTAGCTCTGTTGGTGTAGCTTGGATCGAAGATTTGACAGGAGTTTCTCAAGCACAAATTTAATGGAGAATATTTTTTGTTATATAATATTTGTCGCTAGGATCAACCGTTTAGGAGCTATATTGATTTGAATGAATAAAGTAGCGTTGCGCCTGTATTTTTTAATTGTCGCAATTTTTTGACACGCTCTTGCTCTGTTGGTGTAGCTCATATCGAAAATTTGCCGACAGTTTTGTTATCTGAAGCAGTAGATTATTGATAGATATATCCACGATTTATTGTTTTTTCCAGTCAGGGAGAAATTGATTTTTTTTTTTATATTTTCCTTAACGTTATTAGCCATAGGAGTGAATTCATCTAATGAAATCGGATACATAGTTATTAAAATGAATAAGCTGCTTATCAGAATAAACTAAATTTTAAAATATGACAGGATGTTCTATCTATCAGTGTTGGACAATAAAAAAAACGCGAAGATAAGCAAGACATGTGAGCATCACGTGGGGGCTACATCCTCTGGTCGAGGTCACTGCTGTACTTCGCGGTCATGGTCACCTTTTCTTTTCAATTTCTCTTATTTTATTACTAAGGTATACCTTCTTTCTCTTTTTCGCTATTAATTATATATTTTCTGAACTTTAAATAATCTTAAGTTTTTGAAGCATAGATTCTATGCTCTTATCTTTTTCTATAAAGATATTCTAGAAAAAAAAATACTAAAACTTTCTTATCCTCTATTGATTATATTTTATATTAAATTTATGTATTTTTGAGAGCTATTGATAACTAAATATTTTGTTTAAATGAATGTGGTCTTGTCAATTGTATCAATGTTTTATTTTTAAATTCATAAAACATGTCAGACTATAACGACAATAAACTCTCCGTCATTTACGACTTCTTCAACATTTACTTGACAAACTTATACCTTCCGATTTATTACCAGAGACTCATTTGCATGACCGTAATCAGACCTATTTGGACGTAAGGAGTTGTGATTTGTATGCCTTTCAATCCAATATCTTTCGAAAAATCCTCAATCCTCCTTACTTTGTCACTAACTTATCTATGAAGATCTTAACGTACCATATGTTGCTGATTTAGCCCAAACTAGATACCTTCCTCTCGTAGTAAACTCCATAACCAATTAAATCCGCTGGTATTTCATCTTGCTTTACATTCCTTTCCAGATAATCATCAGAGGCGTCTGAAAAAAAGATGGCCACGGGATCTTCTAATATGGAACTGCTATTAATGAAGTGCTACTAATGGGTAGTTGCTTTATTAGCTATTAATATGTCTTAATAAATAACATGGCTTAATAAAATTAAAAAAATAATATGACGTTGGATTTTTGATGAAATTTCGCACAAGTTTATATCATTATTATTTTATTTATTTTTTTAAATATACTATAACAGACACGTACCAGAATTTTATTTTAGAACAATGACAGCCTAAAAAAAAATTGTTTTTAGGAAACATAACCCTTCTAATTCTAATTGCTAAGCGTCAGACTGACCCTATTTAAAGATTCACATTACAAATACTACGCCGAGTTGCAATTACCTTGAAGATTATTTAAAATTACGTTATTGACGTCAGGCTTGGCAGGTTTTTGCGTTAGGCAACGTCAGTTTTGACGTAAACTGGTTTGCTGATTTGACGATTTTTTATTTATGCTACCCTTTGTTTGTATTGCATCAGCATGCATATATTTAAGTTAACTAGGCCTTAGATATATATCTGTATGCATGTTTCCGTTATTGCAAATATTTTCTTATTATAATTTATGAATTCATTCATAAACGAACGTAAACGTTTCAAACTTCTTTAAACTGCATCATATGACTTGTGCGCTTTAAAGGAACTGGAAATCTGACGATGATAACTATATTTCGCTTGAATTATTAAAAACATTAATAGCAAAAAATATTTTATTATTTTTTATAGGTCTGTCCTATTTATGATTTTTTGTTAATAATTCAATTAGTTGGCTGAACTTTAGAAGTATTCCTAATGGAAGAGGTGGATCGAGACGTTCAGAGCAGACTCAGAGGTCGCGACTCTACCTCCGCAGTGAATGACATCTGCGCCCTTGGAAACTAGCCAGAAGTGGATATGTCCGGTGAAATATCTCGTTTTTTTTTTGTTTTGTTTTTTTGTTCTTACGGCCTCTTCCTTTTCGATTTCGTAGAGTGTTCAGTTACCCGGATTATTTTTAGGGCGGGTCATTGTCGACGAGGCCAAATCTTGCGAAACTGGCGCCGATCTTCGCGGCTGATGTTCTTACTTTGGCGCATTTCGTTTCCGCTGTTCGGATTTCATCATTATTTTTTTGGCAACAAGGTGTACTTTGCGATATTTTTTTCTGGAAGTATTTATAATTAGTAAATTTCTTTTGCAATGTGCGTTGCCAAAATGTTATTTCTGAGTCGCAGACTTTTAAGCTCCAAGTTATTTCATTTCATATCGTATGTTATATTGCATTATATTTTGGAATATTCATGTAAACGTTAAGAAAGAATTTGTGCCTTGTCGGGCATAATCGCCAATAATTTCCTTGCTTCAATATAGGTTTTCTTATTATTTCATCTTAAACATTGTTTAAAACACCAATAGAACTGCTCGAAATATTTTTTTTTTTAATATTTGCATTAACTTGTAGTTAAAAATGTGCGGGTTGTTAGATTTTTAAAAATATATTTTGATTGTTATGTCATTCCTCTATTGGTTCTGTTTTTGATCATTTGTTGTATCATTTTAAGAATTATAAAAATTGTTTAACTTTTGTTGAGTCTACTATGTTAAGTATATTTTAAGCAGAGTTAGCCAGTTATAATTACCTGCTTTTTTATTTCAGCTGACGTTACTTTTGACAATTGAAGTCATTGTTTCACCTGTTGTTATCATTTTAGTGCACAAAAATGTCAAGAGATAGGGCGAATTAGCTTTAGCACATAAAAAGATGAGTCAACTCAAGGGAATGAAATTCGGAACTTGCAATAAGGTTTTAACTCAATTGTTTGTAGGATAGAAAATAGTATACAAATAAAATAAAAGAAGAAAGATAAAATAGAATCAATATTATAAACAAAATACTAACGTCCGGAAAGGTTCCAAATAGCAGAGTTAACACCTTCCACCAATGGCTTGAACTCTTAGTTAAGAAACAAAAGAAATACTTTTTTTCAATAAGTAGTTTGTAGTTATTGTTTTCTAACTACAAACTATTACCAAGTAAAAAAAAGGAGTAGAGATTTTTAACTTTTAACTACAAATGTTTTCGTCAGTGTTTGTTGCAGTAGGTTTACTTCTTGACTTATTGAACAATTATCACCGCTTTGATTTCGATAATCTCAATTTTTTGAAAGAGGTAAATTCATTATGTTTCCTTCTTGGATATCCTTCCTTTCAGATATTTAGGTTCCCCTTTTATCTTAAACAAAACTACATACAAAAGAGATAGGTTTTAAAAGAAACTGTGTCCCAAATGCAATTTTAAGGTTATGTCGAACCAGCTGAGAGTTTGAAACCAATTTGTGTTACAATTCATTGGAGATAAACGGTTTCCCAGGCGTTGAGGGTTCATTAGTTGAGGATTGATGGCAATAATAACTTCCCCCATCCTTTTCAGCTCCGACCCAGAATGGAAATTTTAAATGCCTTAGGAACTTTTCAAAAGAGTTTTCTAGTTGATTTGAAAGAGGGCTGCTCTCACAAAGGCTCAAATTTGAGTTTGTTGCAGCTGAGCCCCTGAAAATCGGCTGAAAGGGACTTCTTTGGTGGTGGTCACGCTATCTTGGAACCAGTTCTTTGTATGGATTGAAGGGAGTTAGCCTTCTGCTCGGAACATCTATAGACACGCTCAACAGCGAAACATCTAAATGAATGAATGCATGAGGCGCATGTATTGTTGTCAAAAATAATTATAAATCAGACTGTCCTCTGAATTAAAAATATAAATGTGTTTATGTTTATAATGTGATTATAAAGTGAATGCAACAGTGACAATTCCATTTCACAGTTTCTTTTTTGAAATCAAACCTTGCTGATAACCTCCACAAAAAATTCAATAATTGCTCGAATTTCTCCCCAAAAACATATCCCCGTTTGGGTGCAAAGATTTCTAAAATTTCCCTCAAAGGGGAAGATTTTCCCCTAATCGGCAGCCCTGGATTGAATATACATTGGACATGGCAGGATATACAAAAAAACTATAACTCGAATGCTTTCAATAGTTAAAATATACTTTGCAGACCATAATACAAATAATTTCCTTCTCATTTATGAGTTTCCGTGAACTAAAAAAAAAACAGACCATGTTTACTGTGTGAAAACCTGAAAACCAAAATAGATTTATCTTTTGAAGAAATTATGTAAAGAACAAAAGAAAAAAGACAGAAGGAACATATTTATAAACCAAATTATTGATATACAAAAATTGAAAATGATAATTCAAAAAAATATATAACAAGGAAACTTTCTTAAGATCCCCTAGCACTATGTGTTTTTATTACTTTGTAAATAATTTATAAAATTATAGTTTTATCTAGTAATATTATCTAGTAAGGTTGTAAAAGAAATAAATGAATAAATTGTATTTATTCAAATTCCATTTACATCTTCGGGGAATTATTCAAATATGTAAATGAGTATAAAGAAAAAAGACTTTTATTTATTATTCTGTGCGATTTTACTCATAATAACAATTCTCATCTACCACATTAATTAGTATAATGTATATACCTAGTTTAAATTACATTAAAATCAAATTTGAATTGTGAATTTAAATATTTGATCATGATGTTAGTGATTTTCGTTTCAACGTCTTAGTAATTTTCAAGCTTCTGTTCACAGAGCGTGTCCTTGCCATTTATAGGTCATGTTCAATGGAATTTACAATTAGCGAGCTATTAAAATCATACACTAATTTTCCACAATTTAAACGCCATTCTTATCTCTCAGTGGATCCTGAACAGTTGACTCATCAGATGTTTATTGAGTTTCGACCTGTCCACGTTTTAGAAGTTTGTTTATTTCTGTCCCTACGGTGTTTTAACTTAATAAATCTTCAAATGTGAGTTCTGAATCTTTCTTGAAATTTTCCGAATGTCAGGACTAGGGGTTTTTATCTACCATCACTCTGATAGGTACAAGACAAGGTTCCGTCAGATCTATGGAAACTCCCAGCGAGGGCGCATGAGTCAGGCCCTAAGGGCCATGTTTAGGGCGGCTGTAACTGAACACTAGGGCCAAAATAGTTTAGGTCGAGTACTGCTCTGGGGTAACACGACACCACTCTCCGCTGTCGTCATAGGTCCCGCTCTTTTATTATCTTTTGGAGTTGGCTTACAGTTAAGCCGGGAGTGTGGGTGGTGGGTCAGGTCTCGTCGGGTCAACTGTGTCTTGTCAATAAGGAAGTACAATGTATATTCAATCCAGGGTTGCCGATTGAGGGGAAATCTTCCTTTTTGGGGGAAATTTTAGAAGCCTTTGCATCTAAACGGGGAAATATTTTTGGGGGGAAATTCAACAACAAACAATTCGAATAATTATTGAATTTTTTGTGGAGGTTATCAGTAAGGGTTGATACCAAAAAAGAACTGTGAAGTGGACTTGCCTCACACTTTAAAACATAAACATAAAACACTTTAAAATTTTATTTTTTTAATTCACAGAACATTTTGATTTATAATTATTTTTTATAACAATATTTTGTTATAAGCAAATGAAGCTCTAGCCCTCCCAGGACCTGGCAAAATTTTTCAAACGGCACTAGAACTTGCACGCCCACTTAGAGAGAAGATATCCCAAGAGTGGCAAGCATTGTGGGATCACAGCCCACCGAGTAAACTCAAGGCTATTAAGAAGGAAATAGCCAGTTCCGCAGAGAAGAAGTGATCCTTACGCGATTAAGAATTGGCCACTCCAGAATAACACATCTCCACCTAATAACCAAAGAGGCTCCTCCCAATTGTGAAATATGTGGCAATGTTTTATCAATAAACCATATGTTTACTGAATGCCCATACTACACCGAAAAGCTAGCCGAATCAGGAATACCTCAAAACATCTCAAAGGCGCTTGGCAACGACGAAAAAATTATTGAAAAAGTAATAGCCCTCCTTTATAGAGAAAAGCTATATTACAAAATATAGATAAATTTCCATCGAGACGACCAATAACTCGTCCAACAGACGATTGTTGATGACCAATAAGTTTTACGCTCCAAAACTCTCAAATAAATAAATAAATAAAATAAACAATATTTTGTAATTTTTAATACGCTTTTATTAACTTCACCTGTATGTAACGGAATCTTGCATCGTAATTTTCACCAATTTCCAGCTATCTGATTATCTTGAAAATTTGCACACGTTTCAAGAACAATACAATAATTGCACAACTTTGTTTTCATATTCTTAATACCCCAAAAAGGGATCTGCCTTGCAAAAGGTGGAGTAGTAGGTTTTATGTTTTTAATTGGACCAGATGGGTCCTGAAAATAAAATATAAAAAATGAAACTAAAATTGATTAGGGGGAAATGTTTTGGGGGCAAAAAAACCCAAATTTTCTGACCTTTTTTTAAGATTTAAAAAAAATAATATATATATGTATATATATATATATATATATATATATATATATATATATATATATATATATAAATATAAATGTTTTAAGTTGAAGAATTTGTTATTTACATAATTAAAGTTCATTAAATTGTGCGTCGTAAGACATCTGTTAAGCTGAATTTGATTTAGGTGTGCAGCAACAATCGATTGTCAAATTCGGTTTGATATTAAAACGTGTTTTTGTTTTTTTAGTTTTTCAATCTATAATTTATCATGTTTATAACATGGGGTAATAAATCCATTGGCTACCTCACTCCAGCTGATGTGGTTACCCGTTTTTTAATTACTCAAATATTTTTTGTGTGCACTTGTAAAAATGCCTTACTTCATCATCAATCTGAAAATAATTGAATATAATAATGTCAATTCCACTAGTGTAGATTTTGGCTATAATGAATATTTTAAAAAGTATCAATTTTTAGTTGATCGCAATACCGAATGACATAAATTACATTAAATAAACGAATTATATCTTAATTTGTAAAATTAAGTATATTGTTCCGTGAAGGGCGAGACTAAAACATTAACCGGCCACGCCCACTATGCCCAACTGGCGACTTGCATTACATTGGGCTAGGGCAATTGAAAGGGTTCGTAATAAATGAAATAAGTAAATCACTAAAATAAATAAATCACTAAAATAAAATAACAGCAGTATAAAGCCTAGGAAATCAAAATTTGAACTGATAAGAGGTTAATATACTGATAATACGGTGCACTCCAAAATGGCTACCTGACCTGGCTATTGAGAGGTAAGCCCCCTCCACTTGTCTATAACTCCATGCCCCTAGGCTAATAGTCCAGTAAAAAAAGGCTCTAAAAGGCCGTTTAAAAAAAAAAAAAAAACCGCGGAACTTTTATTCTCAACGGATCTTTATGTTTTTGGGGTGCTGAATCTGAATCTGAAGTTTGCTACCTCGGCAACCATCGGCTTCATATTCAAAATCGCAAAAACCGCCAAAAAAAAAAGCCGTTATTTTTGTTTTATTATCTATAACACGATAACGAAGCTTTTTTTAAAGGAAGTCTTCAAATATCAATTTTAGTTGGAACTAGTACCTACATAATGAAAAAAAGAAATCCGAAATCGGACCATTTTTCGCGAAGTTACGTTATTGGGAAAAAATGGAGAAATTGACCAAATTGCCGCGAAAACACGTTTGTCGTACTCTTTTGGCTATAACTCTGAAACTATTTGTCCGACAACATTACTTTTTTCATCTTAAAGCTGATTAAATTTACTATAAGAATCTATAAATACTTTCGGAGTTATAATATCCCCTATAATATAATATCCCAGATGCCTAAAAACCCGTACTTTTGTTAAATCCATGGTTTTCGGCACATTTATCATTATAACTCCGAAAGTATTTGTCCGATTCAAAATGTTTTTTGTTTTTTTTAATATGAAAGGTGGTTAAATTTACAATTAGATCCTATATTTGAATTTTTTTAATAAAAATTCTTGAAATACACAAGCTATCACGCTGAAAATCACTTACTTTTGTAAAATACATGTTTTTTTGGCACAATATTCGCTATAACTCTAAAAACATTTGTCCGATCCAAAATTTAATATTTTTAGCTAAAATCTGGTTAAATTTACTATTAGATCCTATATATGTAACTTATAATTAATACCGTGAACTACCCACACCAGTCTACTGAACATGTCGTAATTTACATATTTTGTTAAAACATACACATTTAGCGTGCTAGCTTGGGTGATTTACAGGATTTAATATAATTTACATATATAACATCTGATAGCGAATTTAATCAGCTTTGAGATAGAAAAAAGAAATTTGGGATCGAACAAATATTTGAGGAGTTAGAGCGACAAATGTGCCAAAAAGCACTTGGATTTTACAACAGTACGTTTTTATTATAGGGCTGGCATGTACATTTTACGGGATTTGATTAAAATTTTATTTATAGATTATTATAGTAAATTTAATCAGCTTTAAGATGAAAAAAAGTAATGTTGCATCGGACAAATAGTTTCAGAGTTATAGGCAAAAGAGTACGACAAACGTGTTTTCGCGGAGCTGTGGGACTAACGGCAAGTTGGTCAATTTCTTCATTTTTTCCTAATAACGTAACTTAGCGAAAAATGGTCCGATTTCGGATTTCTTTTTTTCATTATGTAGGTACTAGTTCCAGCTACAACTGCTATTTAAAGACGTTCTTTAAAAAAAGCTTCGTTATCGTGTTATAGATAAAAAAAAACAAAAATAACGGTTTTTTTTGGCGTTTTTTTGCGATTTTGAATAAGAAGCCGATGGTTGCCGTGGTAGCAAACTTCAGATTCGGATTCAGCACCCCAAAAAACATAAAGATCCGTTGAGAATAAAAGCGCCGCAGTTTTTTCTTCGCAAACCCTTATTTTACTGGACTATAACCCTACCCTAACCTATTCTTCAGTTTCCGAGTAAAACTGATTTAGATCAAAAATTAACAAACAAACGACTAGTTCACTGCGAGACTAAACGGAACCAAAATAACTAGGATCGTTAATTCGAGTCCTGGAGCAGGTTAAGTGAGGGTAAATCAAAGAATTAATAGAATCATTCCCCACATACAAGAGTCAATGTTATATTATAAAATATAATATATTTTTAAAAATCCTTTATATATTAAACCTGGAATATTAAATAATTAAAAAAAAATTAAAGTCCCCTTGATCCTGTCGGCTAAAGAAGGAATAACAAGGAACATGTTTTAGGCGTTGCCCTTATAGAGCATCCATCGACATTCATATGTTTTCTATTTTTGTTTCCCTTAACTGTGATTCATTTGTCCGAAAGAGGTAAGTTTTCAAATAAAATAGCTTAATCCTGCTGACCGTCTATGCCCTTATGTTCTTTATTTTTCCGCTTTCCTCTATGATTTTAAATAATTTAAATAAATTAACAATTAATGATTATTCGAAAGTTGAAAAAAAAAATGGAGGTTTCATACGTGACTTTTTCATTCAACAAATATAGCTCCTAAACGGTTGGTTCTAGCGACAAAGATTATAAAAAAAAATATTCTCCATTAAATTTATCAGGAAACTGACATCAAATTGTAGATCCGACTAACACCAACAGAGCTGGAGCCTGTTAAACTACACGTAACGCCCTCTCGGTCCCCAAAAACGTATCACTTTTGACCAACTAGGCCACGGGTAAACATGTTCTATATTAAATATAATTAATTTTTAATTTAATCATAACAACTTAATTTTATTACTTTCATGTCTTAACTTATTGTTGTCATCAAAATAATGCCATTGATATTCCACAACTGCTCGTCGTTATAGGCTACTCTTACTAAACAAGCTTTCAAAGCTCCCACTTAATCATGAAAGAGTTATTTACGTGAAAGAGACTTGGGCGTACGGAGTTGAGTTTTGGAGCTCCATTAAACCTTCCAAATCTTCTTCCATCCAAACCTTATATCGAAAATCCTTCGTAAAATCCTCAATGTTTTTTACGAAGTCACAGTCGAATTTATCCATTAAGGTCTTAATGTTCCATAGGTTGCTGATTTAGCCCAAACCAGATACCCATCCTTCCATAGTAAACTCCATACCCGCTCAAATCCACTAGTTTCCCAACTTGCTTCACATTTGATTCCCAATACTCCTCCGAGGCGTCTAAAAAGAAGATGGCCAAAAGATCTTCTAATGTTAAACTTTTATTGAAGTGCTATTAATTAGTAGTTCTTTACAAGTTATTGACATGTCATTATAACCATTTTCCATAAGGATACTTGTATGTATTGTATACAGATGTAAATATCAATAAATAGTTTTAAAAGATTAATAAAAGAAAGGATTTTCTGACTTTCACTGTGAGGCCAAAAAAATTTTTTTTCTTTCCTAAACAAAAATTATCGTTTTCCTAAAACTAGGAAATTAAACAAACAATTATGGCTATATAAAGAAGAAGCCCAGAACGCCAGCTGTCGAGCTGCTCCTCAGTAGGGCAATCACGTAGCCCACTTCCTTGTGACGTCTTCTTCGTGACTCAGCGGCGACCGGGGCCAACCTCCTGTCTCAGGGCCTGTCGCAAACAGTTGGCCAATCTGACCTAAAGGTTATAGATGCATCCCTATGCTGCTTAGTGTTTATTACCACTACATTATTCTAAATCCTGATAACATTTAACAAATAATTTAGAAGTGAGAAAGCATTTAATGGATGAATTTGGCTGTACGATTACCATTCAACCCTACCTTCTCATAGCTCAATAATTTTTTTACACTAGGTACATAATAAAAGGTGCTTAAATCACAGAAATTAAATTTTCAGTATGACCAGTTTCGTTCTTACTTTATTACTTCAGAAGTAATTTCAAACTATCTATGAATGCTACTGTTGGCTTAAGTATATATTTTTTTTAAATTTATCGGAAAAGGCATAACTATTATTCTTCGCCTTCACTCAGAGTTGGGAAAAATTGGATCATGATTAAGCCTGTCAATTGATTTTTCAATAAACTAAATTATTAATAGACTAAAAACGGAACTGAAAGATTTAATCATGATTAAATCATATGATTGACTCCAGGAAATTAGTTGTCAAATAATTAATCATGATTAAATTTTGCCCAACTCTGCCTCCACCACAGCATCTCCTACCATTAAAAACATGATTCCCTTCAAAAAGTCAATTCAAATTCAATACAATATTTTAATATGAAATTTATAACCCATGGGGTTGAAAATATTGTTGGGAACATTAAATGAAAAAAATTATAAAGGTATGCAATTATCATATCAAGGCAATTAAACAATTGTTTATTGGATAAGTGATTTAGGAAAGTTCTTTAGAGATTTCTAGAAGTATTGTCTATTTATAACACATGAGAATGTTATTGTTTTTGGATTGGATCTTCTTATATTGTAATAGATCATAGCTAATTTTGTATTGCTTTAAATATATCAATGGTTGTTGTGATGAAGTGGATAAGTCAAATTACCTTGAAAATGAGTTAACTATTAACATTCAAATCAGGATTTTTAATGTCTGCATTATAAAAAATTGGTTAAGTTGTGCTTCTTAATAAGACATTAAAGTATCTATTGTGGTGCAAATGGTATTTCTAAAGTAATTACAGGATTCAGGTTAACAATCAAAAATGTCCTACTGAAAAGATTACAATTTTGACTTATCTACTTCTTCTCATCAGCCAGCGATATACTAAAGTGTTTTTATACTTATGTAACATGTAAATATGTATATTCTAGCCCTTCATATACTCAGGGTATATTCCAGTCGATCGGCCTCAAAGAATTCCACAGCTATTTGACTCTTGAGGACAAATCATGCCCCAAAGCTGAATCTCTGCTCCAAGAAGGGCTTGTTGCATTGAAGACAGCAACCAGACGCTATGCTCGTCGGCAGATTAAATGGATACGTGGCAGGTTCCTCAGGTCTGCTGACCGTCAGGTATTTTTCAACATTTTAACAATCATATCCTGTATTAAAGGATAGTTAAAACATATCCTATATTTAATAATTTACTTTTCTATTATCGTTCAGAAGAATTATGAATGAATGAGGATCATTATCTATGCTTATATGGTATGAAGAAGCCAAGACACGTTGTTGTAATATATATATTATATTTCATCCAATCCATAATTTCAGTAAATTTGACCATTACTTCTTATTTGAAGAATTTGTAAGGCTAAATGAGCTTCTTTGAAATTCAGCGCTAGTGTAGTTCAGATCTACCATTTTTGCTATACATTTCTCCTTTGTTTGTTGTATGTATAATTTTAAAATAAAATCAGACTGAAAGTGCAGGTTAAACACAGTCCTCAGACCTAAGTATTTGTTCTCTATGTAATATATTTAATACTTTTATCATATTCAATATTTCACTATCAATCAAATCTGGTCCTATTTCATTAGTGATTGTATATTTATTTTGATTTTTGATGATGAAGATTAATTCCTGATATCCCTGGTAAGGCGTAAGGCCATTATGAATTTTTGTCATCTGTCTCTGAGGTGTGCCCTATCCATTTCCACTTTATTTTGTGGACTTCGGCATCAATATCTGTCTATTCTGTTCTTCCCCAGAGCTCCTCATTGCTAATCAATCTAGGTCACCACACTTTTGTTAATACTTAATTCAAAACAAAACCAATCTTTAATATGAAATTATACTTTCTCCCATTTATTATTTTATTTTTAAGTCCATAATTTTCTTTTCAAAGATATGCATGCATAAGTTATGTTTTGATTCTGTACTTTTTTTTTTTTTTTTTTTTTAATGCAACAATTTTATTTATATAAACCATTTACAGGTACCTCCAGTTTATGCATTAGATGCTACCGATCCCAGTGTCTGGGATGAGAAAGTGTATAATCCTGCTGTATCAATCGTCAAGTCCATGCTTGGAACAGGCCCACCTCCAGAACAGCAACCGCTTCCCAAAGAGAAAGTCGAAGCAGTAAAAAATTTAAAAGGAGAAAGGTTATGCAGGGTATGCATGAGGATATTTATTGGTAAGTTATAAATTTATATATTGCTGTGAACTGCATTCAATAGTTATATGATTATCAGTTCGGATATACTCTGTGCAGGTGACCACCAATGGGAGATTCATCAGAAATCTAAGAAACATCATGCCATGTTGAGGAAGAAAAAGAAGCTGGAGGACAGACAAATAATTACTGACATTTCCAATTGTTAATTATCGCTTTCTATAAACATGGACAATAATGATGGTTTGTTTATTTTATGTTAAATTGTAATAATTTGATTATTCTGAAAAAAAATTATAACAATCTGATAATTTGATTTATTATCTTTAAAATTGAATGTTACACCTAAATGTATACCTCTAAAGTTCTTAAATAACTGGTTCCTGAGTAACAGATTTTTTAAATTTAATTACCCTGGGATTTAATTGAAAAATATATTGTTAGTTCCCACTGGCCTTTTTTATGACTTGAGTTTGAAAAATGATATTTATGTAGTTCTTTTCAAAAAAAAAACTTCTAAATTTCTATTTTAAAGTAGATTTAAGTTAAAATGTTGACATTAAATAATCATTGTTTTGTGATATAAGTTCATTTTGAAACAATGATCTAGAATCAACTAATTTGAAAATCAACATAAAAAAAATAGGAAATTTTTGAGTAATCTAGTGAAAATAAATTAATTAAATTTTAAATCAGTCTGAATTTTTAATTGAATTTAATATATAAGAAAAGTAATCATCATTGAGTGAATTATGTAAAAAAAAAAAAAAAAAAAAAAAAAAAAAAAAAAAAAAAAAAAAAAAAAAAAAAAAAAAAAAAAAAAAAAAAAAAAAAAAAAAAAAAAAAAAAAAAAAAAAAGTACATTTACATAACACGGGTATCATATTTGTTTTGAATACCTTAGAAAATACTCAAATTCAAATTTCCTGATGAATCTAAAAATAAAAATATTTCAATGAAAAAATTGACTTCAGAGAAGCCTTTCAGATTACTTTTTTAATTCAAACAATAGCTTATAATTTCTCAAACTCTTAACCTTTTCAAATCTAATTTAGATGATTTAAACAGAGTGGCTGTGTCTAACTACAGATATCAGCGAAAATTTTGTATTTATTTTTCAACCACAAATCTTAAATAAAATATTTAAGTTATTTTTTTAAATTTTATTTTTTTGATGATAATTTAAACATTAGGGTTTTGTGTGTTGAATCAAAATCTGCCATCATTTTTTGTATTAAAAAACTTTGCATGCTTTCTTTGATTCATTGTATGGGAATGTTCTACTATATACTTTTTGGTAATCATTAAATTCATGTTTTCAATATTAATTTAGGAGAGAGTTGTAAGAGACTTGTTCAGGCAAATAATTCTGTTTTTTAACAATTGCAATACATTGTTCTAATACAAACAATGCATATTTCATTCCGTAACAACTGTTAACCTTGGAAAACTACTCTTAAAAATAATTACACAAAGGCTACACTGAATAAAAAATAAAAAAGATTTTATTTTATTTTAATTAGGCTAAAAGAAAAAAATATTTTACTTTCTGACAAAAATTTCATTTAAACTTAGTTACATACATTTTATGTGTTATATACAAAAGAAAAAAAATAATTAAAGAAAAATATCTAGGCGATATTTTATAAAAAATGAGTTCCCATGCCAGAATTTTTATAAAATATCGCCTATTTTTCACTGTTTAAAAGGTCCTCTCTTCAGTAAGGTCTTCTACAAATAAAAGTTTATGAATTTGCTCAATAGTAGAGGGAATCCTGTTTTTTTATGAAGCTATATCATACCACTCACCATATGTTATTCACTATACCTATATCGAAAAACCCTTTATAATACGGCCAGATTGCTAAAATTGTTATGATACAATCCATACACAAATAGTTGTTAAAGTATAAATATATAATGTTTTAATAAAAAAGGCGGTTACACAGAAACTACACTGGGGTACTCCAAACCCGAGTTTTTCAAGAGACACTTCAAAAATTAGTTACAAAGAACCTGACAGTAATGAACAACTATTTGGGACTGTAAAATATAGAAACACTCACCCTCCATGCACAATGTCTGTAAATTACATAGAATAATTCGCAACCTGTACTCCAGTGTAGCTTTCCAGAATCAACAATTGCTAACTATAAAAAAGTTAGCTAGCAGCACTATCTGTAGACAGAAGAAGCCAATTTTAACATTGTCCCTAAAAGGTACCTATATTTCAAATGGATATCGATTGTTAGATGCTTGATTTGGAAAATTCATGTATCATTTAAAAATTTACACATTTTTTAAAAATATGTTTGAAATTACAATCACAGAAGTTATATAGTGTCTTTCTTTTTTTTTTTAATAGGCATTCCATGCTGCTATGCACATGCAGAACAATGCTCATTTATACGGATCATCAGTTGCAGGCTACTCTATTTCACTTCAAGTAATTTTCAGCTTGGAAAAACCTATTGAAATTTTATTTTATTTGATATAATTCATTGATAATGACAATTGTTTATTTCATAATTTAGTTTATCTCTTGATCTTGTTTGTTTACATGTCCATTGTTGACAAAAACTATAGATTAATTATGAAAATAGCCACTAGAAATTAGCTTTTACTTTTTGAAGAATTTATTTTAAAATGTTTTGACTATGTTTGATATACTTATCATTATGGGTCAGCCATCATGAGTTCAAATTTTGTATTAGTTTATAAGTGTGGTACTAAAAAGACTTATCAAATTGAAAAATAAAAGATCCTTTCTTAGGGTTACTAGGGAAGGAAAACCAATTAAAATAAGTACTTGCATTTATTTGAAACAGAGCCCCAATTTAAATATTTTATATTGTAACTATGTCTCACCATATTATTTTTTTCACTAAACATAAATATTTGATAACTATGTATTATATATATATATATATATATATATATATATATATATATATATATATATATATATATATATATATATGTATGTATGTATTATCGCTTAGTAGTTGTTGCTGGAAATTTGACACTGAATTAAGTTCCTATTGACATGGGCCTGAACAATTAACAAAAAAAAAAAAAAAAAAAGTAGAAAAAATTAAGAAAAAAAGTATCATTATAGGCTTCATTGAGGAATTAAGAAAAAATTACCAGTTATCATGATATCTGGATGTAACCATGTAGTACAGGCAAGACTGGCCAACTTCTGTGAACCAGAGGGCTCCTTACCACCACAGGTAAAGGTAATGAGGCTGCACATTAAGTAAACAAATAAATGTTGGGAGCATATTTTTTGGAAATATTTATCACTTCCTTTTCAATAATTCCAAGAGCAAGTGGATCACATCAGTGAGGTCAGATTTGGAACAACTAGGGATCCCACTCGGTAAAACAAAGGACCGACTGCTGTTCCGACAAGCTGTCCGACAGGGAGTTTTTCCAGTATCCCTTACCAGTAAGAAGACCACAGGGACCAAATGTACAGAAGAGAGAAAGCTGGCTCATAGTCAGAAAATGAAAGAATTCTGGAAGAGAAAGAAGATCCCCACCAAAAAGTAGCTAGGAGCCCGTGGTCCGTAGTGCCCAAGTTTTCAGTCAGTAATTCAAAACATTCAATTTTCTGGAGTGGCATTAATGATCAGATAATTTTTTTTTTTTTTTTTTTTTTTTTTTTTTTTTTTTTTTTTTTTTTTTTTTTTTTTTTTTTTTTTTTTTTGTGGTGGGGGTGATGAAATTTATGACTAGTAATGAAAAAGCAACCTAAATTTTTATTTAATAGTTTGTAGTGTCAAGTATATAGTCTATTTGCTTAATACAACCACTTATTCAATATATTTTCATAATAGTTAAGATGAGCAGGTAGGTACAAGTTTAAACTTTTTTTTTCAAACTATGAAGGTTAGGTTCAAAGAATGTACAACTGTGAAGTATTAACGTGGGTTTGGGCAATAGCCCTCCCTCCTTCTGTTGAGATATTTTCTCTCACCAGACCTGTCTGATATCGATTTTGATCCAAATTTTGTTGTTTAATATCAAAATTTCTTTTTGTTCAAATCTTATTTTATATCTTGAGTTTAAAAAATTACATCCACATGGTACTTTCACCTATGCATTTCTATTTTAGGATGGATAAAACAAGAAACACTAATATTAAAGAATAATTATTTTTATATAAACACCTTTATATCATTCAGGATCATTCCAGTTAAGGCAAATTGCTTATGTTAGGACTTATTTATTACCTACCATATAAACTCAAAAAATTACTATTTAATGTTCTAGAATAAGAAAATTCTATTTAAATTAAAAATTGAAATAGGCATTAGTTTATTGAAAAGTTAAATTGTTCAGAAGTTGGTCAGGGGTGTAGTAAGGTGAAATAACTCATTCAGCTATACAGTTATTGCCTACATTGCAAGTATTTTTCAGAGCACCTATCAACTTAGAGGCTTACTAATGTTTGATAACTAGTCATAGCAAGCCTCCAAATTGGTAGAAGGATGGAGTTGCGGCTGACGCTTGGAGCATCCTGGGATTGCGCAACTGGAAACAAACATTTTATTTACAATAACCAATAACCTAAGTGTGTTTTTACTTTCTGACTGCACTCCTCACAAACTTGTTTAAATTTCCACCAATATCAAGAAAAAATATTATTAAGACGAAATATAAATTCATGTTCTAAAACTGTTGACCCTCCTCGATAAAGAAGTTTTTTTTTGTTGTTTTTTAAAAATAATTTTATAAAGCATAAGTGTTCACTGGATCAAAATCTGACATCAATTATCAACCCTAAAATTATGATTTTTTAATATTTACTTTTTTAACTTGATCTACTCTAAAATAGAAATATTTGGTAAAATAGCAAAAGATATGTGGTTGTATTTTTCAAACTCGCTATATGAAATAAGATTTTCAACATGTTTTATGTATTTTAATAAAATAACAAAATTATTAATTTTTTTAAAAGTAAAATCACCAAAACATGTTTTTATCAAAATTAGAGTCAGAGAATTGGGAAGGTTCCCTTGCCAGTATAAAAAATTATAATAATGCAGAGTTAGATATATCCAACACACTATATATGGAAGTGGATTGTACACGGAGGTAATAAGAATCTTATATTGTTGATGAAATTGATAAATTGAAAATGTTTTAGCACTAAGCTATGTAAAATATATAATGTAGCAATACATACTGAGCTTGCATTTGGATCTCACAGCGATTTGATTTCAAAGGTGGATGTATGCTTATTTTGATAATCATTCCATTGTATATGGGGACATTTTATAGTTCTTAAACAGTTTTTAACCAACAATTTATAACATTGGTTTGAACAAATAGCTCACTCACCTGCTGTAATAAATACAATATACGTGGGATTTGAGGAACCCTTTTTTTTTTTACTTATTTTTTTTTTTTTTATTGAATTTAATTTCTGAAAAAATATTATTTACTTTCTCATTATGATAATTTCAACTTACATCATATTGGAGTCCAGTTGACTTCATTAAAAACTTGCAATAAATTCTAAGACGAATTGTTAATTTTTTAAACTGTAAAACCAAAGAAGTATAATAAAAACTATATTAGTTAATTGAAATTGAGAGATCAATCAAATTTTAGTATGTCCAATATATCGCACATGTATTTCAAAAGTAACACAACTCAAAAATACATATTTTTGAGTTAACATGAGTAGAAGACGATTGAACTTTATTATGATGTATTAAGTTCAATCGTCTTCTATGAAGTGTCAACAATGTATTGAATTAACTTCAAATCTCACCTGATACATCTCACTTATGGTACGGATTAAAAGATAATTCATGTAAGCTTTGGATATTTCATAAAAGACTGTGCGATTTTATGTTTTTTTAAAGCAGATTTTTGAGTTTTGTCACTTTTGAAATACATGTGCGATATGGATATATTTTCTTGACTGATAACATTAGATGTTTGATACGGTTCTTGATGTTCAGTCAATATAACAACTACATTTTGGAATTTATTGTTCTCATCATGTCCTACAGTGAACAAAAAAAGTTACTGTACTAATATAAGTTAAACAGGTAAGTTTTAACTCATTTATATTAATTTGGTTATGAATTTAAACAAACATAAAGATACAGCTGATCTTTTACATTATATCATGTAAGATTCTGAGATTAATAAAATTGTATGTATAATATAAAAAAGAAAGTGAAAATAAAGTAATAATGCCTTACATTACAATACTTTGATAGTTTATTTGTTTTGTTTTTTTAGATTGAATCAGCTGATAAACATGGACCTATACACTTTCTAAAAAAGATGATTCCTGTCAGAGTACAGGTTATCTTGGTCATCATTACATCAGTATACCACTATAAAGCTCTACCACACTGTGGATTAGATTAGCCTCTCAATAGATATCAAGGAATTCTGGATGATATGGATACGATAAACCAACCTGTTAAGAATCCAAAAGCACCAATCTAGCATCTCATTCACTTTCTAAACATCTCTCCCAACTACTGTAAATGCAATATACTTACCTCGGATTTCAGGAACCAGAAAACATCTTGAAATGAACAGGAAAACTGTGCTGCTGACAAAGAACCTTTATTAAGACAACAATTTGGTATTTTTTTGTTCTGCCAAAAGCATTGTTAAACAAACCTTCTTCCACCATAGTCAGCAGAAGTATTATAAGAAAATAATGACAAGTGATATTTAAGGACTGCTACTTCCCCCTCTTACAGAGTGTTTGGTCAGTTATCTGATTCTGTTTACTTGCTGCCATGACTACCTCCAGAAGCAGACTTAAATGTTATTGTATTATAAAAAAATTCAAAATGTCTCCTCCATTCAAATGACCTTACAGAAACTTTTGATTCTTGCAATGCTCTCCAGGTCATTAGAAAAAAGTTTAAGGAATCTGACAACTCCAACAAAACAACCGATTGATTTATTGATTTTATTGATTTATAGAAAATTAATGTGTATGAGTGTTACTAAATGTCTTCTTTTTTTTTTTTCAACCATGGGACCTGTCAGACTGTCTATCACTGATTTTGATCCAAATTGTTTTGAGATTCTACATTAAAAAAAAAAAATCATTCATATTTTTTTCATTTGGTCCAATGATGCAGGATAATCATTTTATGGGTGAAAAACCAATGAGATTAGTTTACTCAATGATTTCAACATTTTTAAAAATATTCTTGACCACAAAGTAATGACTTTTTAAAGTCTACCATTTTCAGTAAATCAACCCTAAAAAAGCAATGACTTGGAGATTGGACCACGAGGGTATAATCTTTCAAATAAAAATTAGATCAAAATCAGAAATGGACCTTCCGGAATGTCACCTGGTTTGTTAATTGTTAATGATTTGTATTCTTATATTGCACCAATCTTTTTTTGGTTTGTTTTTAATTTAAAAATGCCTTTAATTTCATTATGTTTCCTGGTTCAATGAAGTGTTTTAAAAAATACAAATATTTAAATAATGAAACAATTAATGTGTCTGTTATTATCTTAAATTGTCATCCTTTAGAATTGAGAATTATTAAGCAACCCAATAATTGTAATTTACCAAATATTGATGTTTATTCCTAATGGTTGACTATAAATAAATAAATAACTAATACATTAATTAATAAGATAAATTAATGTGAACTATAATTGAAAAATATAATGTGTGTATAACTTATTTGGTTATTGTTTCAACTATTATACATCTAATAAACTTTAGAGCAATTATTTTAACTTATTATAATTTGTATTTCTGATTTCATTACAACTTAGATAAAAATTTACTTTGTAATATTCTTACACTTACTAAAAAATAAAATCATGTTTCTATAAAATGGTGTTATTTTTAATCTCAGCCCTGATAATCGTTATAATATCCAATCATTTGTACTACAAACTAACACTTCGGCAAAATTATGTGATTAAATAGCAACTAACATTCAGTATTATTATGGTGATATTTGATTGAGGCTAACTCCTTGTTCTTCTAGTTTATGACCAATAATTAAAACTTTATTTTAAGTACCTATAATCTTAAATATGCTGTTAATATTAAAATGATATGTATTTTAAACATTGACATGAGTTAATTAAATTTTTTTCTCATATTCAGAATTTTTGTAGATTTCACTTTTTTACCCTCAGTAAAAAAAAACTAGTTTTAATCATTTTAAATCATAAAAAAGTAATAATTATGAATAAATGGCATTTATTTTTTAATTTTCTTTTAATCATGCAATATGATAAGAACCAAAATACAAACAATGACATCAAATATACAAGTAAAGAAACCTAAAAAATATTTACTCACATATTATTAAATAAATTAATGTTTTCAAAAATTACTTGTAGGATAAAATAATATTAAACCTAGGGAAAGGCAGTTGACAAGTGTTTCACTGCATAGTAAAAGAATAACCTTTTCTACCATTGTTATGTCTGCCAAGCAATGATAAAGGATGATCTCTATAAAGACTATAAACCAGGTCAGAAAACCCAATTGGGTTCTAAAACCTTGTTCCATTATGGTTGTAACCTAACCTATATATTAAATAGCGAAGAGAAAAACGATAATTAAAATCGAACATGTATATCCATATTCCAAACAAATATATAATCTAATGTAAACTAAAATTATAAACAAATAAACTAATAATAGTAGTATTCACAAAACTTATATTACAGTTTGAATGTTTTCATTTGATTTGCATTTTGATTATTAAGTATTCGCTCATATACGAAATTGTAGTATGTAAAACACTCCCATATAAATAAATAAATATTAAAAAAACTTTATTTATAATACACACTAACCTTAAGAATGAAGTTGACTGAAAATAATTATTGTAAATAGACAAATCCTTATGGAACCATAAATCTTGACCTATACTAAACTAACAATTTTTTTTTAGTTACAAGATAAGGTACTGTAGGATATAAAGCTCTTTCAACATAACAATATAAATGTCTACATAACTGAATACAAAACTTGATCCCAAGTGCAAGAGGAGAGTTATTACCACAAAAAAAACTTTATTTTTATTTTTATTATATGCATTTTTTTCTCACAACTTCACACTTAAAAAAAAAACTTATTTTTTTTATACTGGTATAACTATAACTTTTATTTTATTGTTATAGTGTGTATGTTTCTCAGATTGTTATTTCACATTTATTATACAATACTATTTATTCAATCACTGTATCTAATACCCTACTTTGAGTTGTACCAATATCAAATTAAAGCAATGATACGTTCTCTGGCTGTAAAGTCATCTCCACACAACCATGAATGCCACTGTTGTTGACAAAAGAGAATAAAAACAATTTCTGTTAAAGGTGTAAAAAAAAATAGAAACATTGTAACATTCATTCACGAATCTGATTCGGCATAGTGAACACTGTGAAGGGGTATATATATATATATATATATATATATATATATATATATATATATATATATATATATATGTAATTTTTCTTGATATAAATCAATATTATTAAATATATTATTTTATTTTTTGAAGAGAAAAGATTTGACCTGGTCGGGATTCGAACCTAAGTTTCCACCTCTCTAGCGTGGCGCCTTATCCAACTAGGCCACCGGGGTCGTATCCGAACCAGGCAAATCCTCTCTCTTCAGTGATCCATAACCCCCGGGCACTCGCAAATCGCGATGTGATTCCGGGGATGAATGTTCATCCGATGATGAATGTTCATCCCCGGGGATGAATGTTCATCCCGGGGGTTATGGATCACTGAAGAGAGAGGATTTGCCTGGTTCGGATACGACCCCGGTGGCCTAGTTGGATAAGGCGCCACGCTAGAGAGGTGGAAACTTGGGTTCGAATCCCGACTGGTCAAATCTTTTCTCTTCAAAAAATAAAATAATATATATATATATATATATATATATATATATATATATATATATATATATATATATATATATCCCTTAAAACTATTCTGAAAAAAATCCATAGACCAAAAATTCTACATATAACAATAAACTGTTTATGGCAATAAATTTAAGTACAAATTTACTTAATCAAGTTTAATTCTGAATTTATCCATGATCATTATAGTTGAGAAACATTAAATTTGTAATGCCAATTAAAAGTGTACAAATGAATCAATAAGTGTACTTTTCTTAATGTTCAACATTTAGTAATTGCCCAATGGATGACAGTGTCTTTCTGACTTATTTTAAGCCAGGTTAGTACATTTATAAATTGTCTAAAGGGTTGTCCATTGGAGAAAGGTGTCCACTGGGAGAGGTTTCACCATATCTTTAAGTTTTATTCAAAGAAAGTATTAATTTAAATTATATTATTTTTATAACCATACCTTAAATTTTTTAGATATAAAAAAATTTAGTTTAATTATAAAAACTTTGAAATGTCCCTTTATAACTACATTCCCTCTTGACAGGCAATATTGTAATTGTAACATGATTTACATGGATTGAAGGCAAATTAAATATTAAATGATAAAAAATGTGTTTTATTTAACAAAACAAAGTCAGTATGATTATATTTGAATACAATCGATTTCTAATATACCATTATTAAAGCTATAACAAGGTATAAGACTCAATACAGTTTTTTAATTGAGTTTTAGTTATTAATCTAGTCTTAGAACAGTAATTGGTAGATAAAATCTATTTATCTGAACAATTAACAATGTGTTTCCTATACTACTTAATTACATTCATCTTAAAATATGTTATTTTTTGTTTTAAAAGGTACTTTCAATCTACATTACAAATAACCTACACAAGAATTTTCAGCAATGATGTACATATATAAAATGACAAATGTTTATATGATTATAAAATACACAAATAATAATTACTATAAGATTACATTCTATATGGGGTTTTCATATAATATGAACACAGATAAAAAATAATTTAGGTAAATATTTCAGTGATAAAATATGTTTGTAACAAACACAATGAAAGACACGTTATGTTATAATAGAAATTTATAACAAAAAATGTTAAGAAAGGTTTTACATAATTTAATAAATTACATTATTATTATTTTTTTATAGAGTATATAATGCTAAGATTCTAGAAAAACACTATGGTTTTCCTTCATGAATATATTCAGTCAATTTCACGTGAAAGGAGAGAGCTAAAAAAGGAATCTAGTAATTTAAAAAAATTAAAATGTGCACTTGAGAAAATTTCAATAACAGGAATTATAGTAGATAATCATTTTGGATTTCCAGTAGCCAAAAATTTATCATTTGAGTGATTTTTTTTATTCAAATTAATTATAGTTAGCAAGAAAAAACATGCACTTTCAAAATATTTCCTTGTCACATGGGTAAAATTACTTGAGGTCTGAAAAAAATTCGAAAGCAACAAGCAGTATCTAAATAATTTAATAAGGTAAAAGCAATTTATATCATTCAATAAATTTTAAAAACAAAACATGATTTCAACAATTGAAAATATAAACTTAAAGATATTTTTTATAAATATACTTGACATAAACAACTTAAAATTCTTAACTGTCTATAGTTTTAATTTATATTGCTGAATACTAAAGGTTAGTATAATTATTTAGGGACTTATCAATCATCAAATTATGATATTTATTGTTCTTCAAATAACTTATACATATAAAATTACTCTATACCTTCGAAGATACATCAACCTCTCCAAATTGGAGTACGAGGTTCCTTACAATCAGAAGACTCAAAACGAATTGGTATATTTAGACATCACAACCCAGATAATACTAAAGTCAGCTACAACAGGAATCAGATTAAGATTAAATACTGCTTAAGCCCTTATATCACAATAATGTCCATATTATATTTAATAAATTCACTAAGAAATGTGCATAAACTTATAACTGAACTCAAATGATACTCAGCTATTTAAAAACCCATCACCCTAGAATAAATTACAATCTGACCTCACAAAATAATGCTTAAAACATTCATTAACAATATTAAAGTAATCTCAAATATGATAAGTCAACATAACAATATAAAAATATAGTGAGTTTTTTTGGGCAAAAACACAGTCTCAAAAAAACTATTAAGTTTAAACAAATTAAGGACTAAGACATCGTCATTCAGACTGACTAAGATTTTTATAGTTGCTAGGAGCATTGTTTTCATAAAACGTTCTTAAAGCTTCCCACTGAACTGAATGAAGAAGAATGTGGGCTCT
Source organism: Euschistus heros (assembly GCA_003667255.2). NCBI lineage: Eukaryota > Metazoa > Arthropoda > Insecta > Hemiptera > Pentatomidae > Euschistus > Euschistus heros. The sequence continues at coordinate 3,121,284 of RCWM02000083.1, forward strand.
TTTATTTCTCATGAACTCAACAGCTTCTTCTGGTCCCCAGCCGTTCTTAACCATGAGGTAGCAACCCACAAGTGTGGCACTTCGAGTCCTGCCTGCTTTGCAGTGAACGTAAACACTTTGATTTAAATCCCTGAATTTTTTAATGAATTGGACTCCTTGAATGATTTTACTCTGACAAGGAGCTTCAAAAATATCCCTTGTACTCAACTGCAGGAATTCCACATCCCTGCTTTTCCATTCTTCGCTAGTATTGGAGAACATATATAATTCATAGTCTTCATTCATAGAGACTACTCCTCTGACATTTTCTTCATTTATCAACTGGTCTGTCATACTTCTAAATGGAAGAGCACCCAGAATAACAGTCTCATCTATTCTGTCATACCAATTTCTACTGGTTAACTTTTCCATAACCACATTATAAAGCAAAGTAGGATAGAAAGAAAGTCTGGCAAACATTTTGTGAAAGTTTCCTAATCAGATAACAATGCAAAAGGTATTCCAAGTCTTTTTATACACACCTCATAAGCAGCACATTACCCTGTCAGCAGAAGATCTCTGGTAGTTCGGTCAAAGGAAGCTCAGGTTAGAATAAATCTGGTATTAAAATACAAAAAGATAATTCCAACCTTAATACTAAATGGGACAAAGTACCATCACAGTGTTTCTTACTTTCATAATCAATGTGATATCGATAGCAAACAGATAAAATGGGGAGCAAATAAATTGACCGATTTATAACATAAAAATATTTTAAATATTTATGATCCAATTGATAAAAATATTTCATTACAAATGTGTATATAAATGTATTATTAATACTTTAAAATAATAGATTCATTTCAGCTATAAGCTAAAAATATTTAAAATATCCTATAAATATGGTTATTGCGCGTGTGTTTTATGTGATATATAATTCTGAAACTTAGATTTTTGATTTTACAGTTTAAAAACCAAACAGTAGTTAAAACAGTTTCCTCTTTTTACGAGGTAAGGGGGGGGTTACCTAACTTATCATTCGTTAAAACCATAGAAAAAAGACGAAGCAGTTTATACTGGTTAGTAAATATGAATTATTAATACATATTAGTATGAGAAAATAATTAAAATCATAAAATATTATTTTTCGCTTCTGGTTGGCCGAGGTCAACTAATGTGATCGCTAATTGCGTAAAAGACTTCAGTTTTCACTTGATGGAAAATTGCTTAAATACGTCGGAACATTAGAAATGAGCACGTTTTCTTGTCTCTTGCGGTAGAATCCAAATTTGGACTTTGTGACCTCAAAGATAAAACTGTAAAAAAAAAAAAAAAAAAAAAAAAATCAAATGCAAAAATGAGGTACTTACCTTAAATTGCCAGCAAGTTATTTCATATAGAGTATTTTTTTTGAACCCAATTTATTTTTGTATCAGATTTATATATATTATGTATGTGTGATTTACCTAGTATAAGCAAACGCTGAAAAATAGCATCTTTTATGGAGTTTTGCACTGTGTTTCTGAAACACCTTTCTAGGTGGGGAAGTTAAAATTTGAAATCAGCACGCCAATTATAAAGCATAAATAATAACTATTTAGAAATTCACGTCTAAAAATATAAGATTAAAAGAAAATAAATATTATTGGAGGAGTGTAATAAACTTGTTAATAGCATTCAAAATTAAGATAATTCCATACTGAGGAGTTTTCAAGAAGTGGTAGAGCCTAAGGATTTCACACTAGGTATTTGAAATATTATAGGCCATTTATATTGAATATATATTTATTTAATGTTTTTTATTACATATAAATATTTTTGAACTGGACACTTTCCATACAACTTATAAAAATTTGTTTTTAAACTCCTGTTTAAGAATCACTTGAGGTATGCATAATGGTATAGAAGGATCAATACAATTAGGATTGATGAATTAATTGTCACTTCTATTGGAATTATTTTATTAGAAAACTAGTTTTGAATGCTAAACATTCACCTTCAGTTCTAAAATAGTCAAAATTTTCAACGCATGTAACATAGTGCTAATGTGTTGAAAATTTTGTATGTTTTAGAATTGAAAATGAATGTTTAGCATTCGCAACTAATTTTCTAATAAAATAATTCCAATAGAAGTGGCAAATAATTCAAAAATAAAGTTTTAGTGTACTTGATATTATGATTTTAGGTAATATGATAATATATTTTAGGTATAACCTTTAATGTGACAGTAACTTATGCAAGTACTTTTGACCGCCACATAATCTCTTTTTTTATTTCTTTACAATCTCATTTGAATTTTAATATATTATTAAATAGTTAAATATTTTATTTTCTCTTTTTTTTTTTAAATTATAACTTTTGATTAAAAAAAGAAGAAAAAAAAAAGAGCTATAGAGAGTTATGGGTTTTTTTCCTTTACCCCCTCCAACATGGTATTTTTCTTTCTCATCTTCCAGTTAAGTAGAATGTATAAATAAATATGTTTAAGTAGAATGCAGAATGTGTAGTGAGGTGTCTGTATTGTTGAAATTTTGAATGTTATTAATAGGTATCTTGTGAGACTTTAGTTTCGGAATGATAAAATAACTTACAATATTTTATTTTTAATTCTTTCTTTTTAATTTAATTCTTTATTAAACTTTAAAATGTTGGTAGCCCAAAATACAACATATCTATTATGCTTATAAGGAATATTTAAAAAAAATAATCATTAAAACTGCATGTATTAATAATTTTATATTAATATAGTTTTTATTCATTCTTAAAAATATCTATGAAGAATACTTGGTGTTTTGTATTTTTCATATTAAAATTGGTATTCATTTTAGAGATTATTTATTATATAATACAATAGTATAAAACATTAAAGAAATCTTATTTTGTACAGTCAACCTGTTGAATCACAACCTATCCATCTAGATGAATGAAAATCAATAGAATTTTTCTGTCTTCAGTAATAATCTGTAAATTGGACTAAATATGTTCATTGTTGTATTTCTTTATTATTTTACACAATTTAATTTACTTTATTCATTAATTTTTTTTTTTTATTATTATTATTATTTTTCCCTTAAAAGTTCTAAAACAAAACTTTCGTTGAATGTATTATTATTCTAAAAGGACCTCCCAGAATAGTTAAAGTGATATTGTTATTAAAATTATTTTTTAGAAAGATGGAACTAGGAACTGGAGAACAGGCCAAACAAGAAGTGATACACTTTGCTTGGTGTCTTTTAAATAAATATTAATTTCACTTAATAAGATTACATTTATTATTTAAAAGATTTTTCAGAAGAGTAAATAATAATAGAAAAAAAAAAGGAGATTTGGTCAGAATCACACTCAACTTTATAGAAGCTGGGTGTGCCATAAGAGGATCACCCTACTCCAGGGTCGCTCCTCCAATAAATAATAGGATGAATAATTTGACTCAACTGGATTATATTTGAAAAAATCATGCTTATTTATTTCATTATTTTTTAGAATAATCCGTGATAAAATTTCATTTGTGTTTTTGGACTTAAGAAATATCATAAAATTATAATAAAAGCATCAGCACTTGATTTGTCTGTTATATATGTTTAGCATGGTACGTGCATTGTCTAATGACTTTTAGGGGACTCCCCGAACCCTCGGGTTATCTCAGTTTAGATCAAGGATCATACATGTTTTTGGAATAGGAGGTATACATTTACATTAGTACGTGCATTCATTTAATAATAATCTACTATATATTTGTCAAATACCACTCACTCATTTAACACGAAATCTCAGAAACCACCGAACGGATTGGAATGAAATAATATATAGTTATTAATAATAATATTATTATTAATTCACATTAGACTCTAATGTGACCATGAAGCGGGAATGTAATACTAGAAAAATTAATATTTATTAATAATATTGTTTTGTTTTTTTTTTTTAACGAGTAACAATAAAATAATTGTTATGAGAGTTAATGGATGGACATTTACACTCTTGAAACCGAGTTAATCCCTGTAAAACCATGAACCATGCTAAAAACTTTAAACATTGGGTAGTAGTATATACAAATGTAAATTGAACAGATATTGACAAATCATAGATAACTCATTAACAAATTTAGAGTATTTCTCAGGAAAATTAATGACAATTTTATAAAAAAAAACGTATACGTATATTTTTTTATTAAAACATTTTTGGTGTTAATACTTATCTCCAAAATTCAGCACAAAAAACTTAGAAAACTTTGATGGGATTATCTGAATTAACAATGAAACAATGAAATTAACAATGTTTTTTTTATTTCAGGTTTATTGGTAAAAATACATTTTCAGGTACTATATAACTTATTATTGTAATTTCAAAAATAATATATACAAATAAAGTTTTTAAAAATTGGAAAAATGTCAATTACGAGGTATTAAACTGATATAAGGCCCATTTTCACAACGAAGAAGCATTTCTGGACTTGGTGCTAGTTCCTTCTCAGATATTATTTTATAATTCAATACCAAATTGGAGATAATCACCTTCATATCCAGCATTGCAAATTTTTGACCTGAAAAATTGAAACTGAAATTTATTTTTCCATTTAAATTTAAAGTTGAAAACATAGAGGTTCAACTGGGATTGGAAGCAGAATATTATGTTGTGGTTCTAACAAACATACATATGTTACAAAAAATAAAAGATTACCAATGCAGTTTCTCGATCCAGCTGAGAATGGTATGTAGGCAAATTGATGTTTTTGCGGCTCAAGAAATCTATCAGGGTTAAATTTATCTGCATCAGGAAATAAATCTTCTCTTCTGTGCATTGCATAAATACACATGTGGACTTGTGTTCCTTTCGGAACTAAATAGCCTTCTGGAAAAAAAATTTCTTTATTATTATACACATCAAAGTAAATAGAAGCTCGCATTTCTGTAAAAGGTATTATAAAAGAATTTGTTAAGCTTGAGTTAATTATTACAGTGATAAAGCATATAAGTCTATAATATATAAAAAATATATATATTTAAGTTGTATTTAATATTCTAAAACTAATAGGGGATGTAAAAAAAAAAAAACTGATTTTTTTTTTCTTTTGTAATGTTTCTAAACTTCTCATGCTAGCTCAAGTTGTCAAGTCTACTAATTGTGTCCTATCTTGAGGAAATTTAGAGTAAAATTTCTGGGAAAACCATTCCTTATGAACCTGAGGCATTGAATATTTTAAATTAAAAATGTTGGCTGTATTTATCAAAGTACAGTCAAGCAGCATGGAAGTTTAGTCCAAGAATTTAATTATAGTTTAGTATTTGTGTACAAAAAAAGGTTAATAAGTAAAATGTTGTTTTCCAATTTTGTTTGTTTTCATAGTGCTATATTTTATTAATCTAACAAAAATAATCCAGTTTGCATTTAAATTTTGATAAGAACATTTATCTTTAGACCCTTATGTCCAAGGTAACTATCATAAACCAACTGCTAGCAGAGGAGTATAGTCGTCTGGTACATATATACATGTCATGGTTATTATCTGGCATTTTGACCCTCTAGTTGAGTCAGCATGCTCAAGCATTGATCACCAGTTTTCTCAATTATGTGCTGTTCATAAATACCTCTGATTATAAGCTGAAGAACTTTTCTTTTGAACCTGAGGAGAGCTTGCTCTTGGGCTCTACTAGTACTCTGACATTCTGTGCCATACTTAATTATTGGTTGAATGATTGTTTTGTACAGTATTTCCCCAAAGAACCATGTATGTATACATGGCTTGTAAATACATGAATATGTGTATAATTTTTTAATTCTATAAAATAAAAAGATGTAATAAGTAAGTATAATAAGTCCTTACTCAATAATATCTCACAACTGAACCCTAATAGAGTGGAAATGTGTGGTAGATATGTGGCTGGTAGAAGGTTAATAGTGTCGATAAATGTTTTTTATTTTACAATATTAGAAACAAATATTTAACCTGTGTTGTGGGGTTACATTGAGTTATTGATTATTAATTCATTTTATCACTTATGAAGAAAACTTACTTGATGGAAGGACAATGTCTTCAGTGGCCTCCCGACCTATTATTGGAACCGATGGATATAGCCTAAGACTCTCTTTCATTACTCGCTCCAAATAGACCATATTGTTATAATCCTCTATTGATGGCTCTTCATTTCCTTGGAGTATACTAGACACTTCTTGATACAATTGTTCCTGTGAATCATTTGTTTGTAATAATCCATAGAGCTTTCATTAATTATAAACCAATGATTTTGCAATATAATTACATTATAATAATATAAACATATAATAAAATAAATGGTTTTTAAATTTTAATGGAATTAAAGAATTGATAAAAACAAATAAAGTCATGATAATATAAAAACCTTTGGTTTCATACCTGTACATCAGGATGCATTCCAAGGAGCCATGTTGTGAATGTTAAAGAAATAGTCGTTGTATCATGGCCCTAAAAATGGGTTTTGTTATTATTAAAGGCAACTTACAAAATCATAAACATTTATCTTGATTCTATCAAATTTTAATTATTTTTAATAGCATAATGAATATGACTTTAAAGAAAAAAAAATGGTTAAAAAGCACTATGAAAGTTAAAACTATTTAAAGAAGAGATAGGTAGTCAAAGTGTGCAGTCATAGAATAATGTATTAATTAAAATAATGTACTGTGCCGACGCTTCCGCTTATATTGCATGCTTTCATCAGGGCTTGAAGAAAAACAAACAAAAAGATACAACAAAAAAGGCAGTGAGTATTATAACAGATAAGAAAAGAATGACAATACGAAAACAAAGAATAGGAAGTTTAGAAAAAAAAAATAAAAATAAAAACAATTTAAATTTAACATAAAATTGAAATAATTGAATATTTTGTTATGATAAAGATAAAAAATATATTACAATAAAAGACAAGTGGATAAGTTAATAGTAAATACATAAATAAAGAATAACATTTCTAAGTTGACAATATATCTTAGGTTTATAATATATCACAATACATCTTATTATAATTCTTCCTCACATCTGCTCCCTTATTCTTTTCCTTTTCACTAACTACATACGTTTATATTTATTACACTTTTTATGCAACAATCTTAAATCATTCCTTTATTGCTATGTACTATCTATTGTTATACTTTGTATCTCCACTCCTACTTTGTTGCTTGCGAAATATTTAACTGCTTACATATTTCCATAAATGTTTGACATGGATCCAAACCAATTTATTTTTGAATTTCCGGTTAGTTTGCAACTTGAGGTCTTCCAGAACGAGCATCATCTTCAAGTGTTTCATCACTTTACCAAAATTTAGAAAACCACAATTGAGCTTTATGCTCAGAGAGTACCTTCTCACCAAACACAGAACATATTTTTCGAGCAGCCTCGGGTTGCCTTCAAGTCAAGTTTAAATTCATATAATAAAATTGACCGAATTTGAATTTTGACACTCACCATTTTAATATATTTCTTTAAATGTTCAGCAATGACTGGATTAATTCCAGTTAGGCATTAATAAAGGTAATTCCAATTTCAAAGGCAGTAAACAATATTGTTTACTTTGGAAAAGGTCGAATTGAAAATAGAATTATAACAAACATGGTACAAACCAAATAAATCTTAATTAATGAAAAAAGGACAGAACTTTTGAAATGGCCTAGTAGTAGCTTCTCCTGGCATAAAAACAATGAAGGGAAGAAGAAAAATAAAAAGATATTTAGATCTCTCATCCAACTCTTTTTCAGCCTTCTGGGAGTATTTCTAGGTTTATTTGTGGCCATGTAATGTATCAGTGTATTACATATTATGAATATATGTTTATGAAGTTTGTTGTGAAATAAAATAAAATAAGGAAAATTAATAAAATAAGATATTCAATTATTTTGCTCTTCCCTATAGCTAGGTCCAGATAGGTTTAATGATGGTTTTATATAAGGGATGTTAGTTTTCAAAGGAAGACTACCTTGTAGAACACTGGACTCGATTGGGAAGCAGTTGGAAAATTCTGCTCCACAGCAGACTCGAAAGAAGAGGTTAGAGAGTTATGTTTGAAGAATTGGGAAAAAAGATCGATGTAAATGGTTTTTGAGCATGAAAAGCAAACCAGCAAAAACTCCATCAATAGGTTGTGCTTCGTCCAGAAATGCACTGGATCAATATTGTTTGCTTTCAAGTGCGGAGGATATGTGGTCAACAGCTGTAAGGCCTTATTGAACAATGGAGTGGCTTGAGCAGAATCCAAACTGATGTGAGGGAATATTCAAGAATGGGTTGGATGTCCAGGTTTTTAAAAATTAATTGTCTAATATAAAATAAATTATTCAATTTATGAGCATTGTACAGCATCTATTGTATGTAAATTCAACTTAACTTCAATTTAACTTATCACTATTTAATGAAAATAAAATACATTATATTCAGCAATCAAACTAAGATTAAAGTTATGGAATATTTCTAAAATCTATATCACTTACGATCTTACCTCAAACATGAAAGTAATAACTTCATCTTGTATGTCCTTATCCGTTTGAAAAGCAGGAGCATTATTCTGTTTCATTTCAAGAAGAAGCTTCAAGAAAGCTGTCTTCTTTTTTATACCTGTCAACATTAGATATAACTATTTTTTTTCTACTAAAATCAAACAAATAAGGAAACATTCAGATATCACTAACCATACTCTGCATCTGATGCATCAGTGCCATTTTCGGCAGTTTTGGAATTCTGTTTTTCTTTTATCACCTATATTTTGTATAAATGAAGTTTTAATTAATATACACATCTATTTTGGTTAAACCAAATAACAATAGAAAATATTCATTTGATTTTAATCGTTACCTCCCTCGGCAGTGAAAAAAGTATTTTAAGAAGATCTGTCTCTTCCTTTTTCCGCCCAGAGAGGGTGTATAATGGTTCCATGCCCAGCAAAGGGTTGGCAATTCTCTCCATTAAAATAGTTGTCATTCTGAAGATAAAACACATATAATTATTATACATCGCTAATTTCTCTCCTAAAATAAACAATAGGTATCTGTTATTGAGATAAGTTTTGTCAAAAATCATGTTTTGTCTTTTAAATCTGATTTTTATAAATTTAAATCTGATTTTACAAAAATTTAAATAGATTTTTTGTCAATAAAATACATAATAATGGTCTTGGGTAAGGTTTTGCTGGATAAGACTGTAGTATTTCTTGGCCAGTCATTGTGCAAGTTGGTCAGAATCCCATTCAATAGTCAGATTTTTACCATTTAAGAGACCCACTTTTATAGAGCTGGGTGTATATGTACTCATTTGTGATAAAGAGGAGATGATAAGGAAGAACTGAATGAATTGTAATAGAAACTGAATGAAGCAATTCTGTTTAAAAAGGAGCAATTTAGTTTATTCTCAGTTTTTAAAAAATATTCAAAAATGGGTTGCCTCTTTTTCCATTTAATTTAATATAAATCATGATTATTTTGGATGATTTAGATTGGATGATTCTAATTGGGAATCATGATGGAAATGAAATGTTTTAAAAGTGTACTTAGTAGTTTTCTTGTTTTTTAAATGAATTTCATGTTTTAGTTTTTATAAATTATACTTAATATATGTTTAAATAAAATGTCTTTTTACTATAAGATTTTATTTCAAATTTGAAACAAAAAACAATGTAAGATCTATATAAAACAAAGTTTATAGATCTTGTTTAAACTTTGATTTATAGTTATTGTCTTTTTGATTTATAGTAGCCAGAGAATGAAGACACTATTGCATAGTTAAGAACATTTAGGTATAAACGATTTCTCCTAATTTCTAAATAATTACAGATATATGATTAATATATGATATGTCATATATAATAAACAAAATTCAGGTCTTACCTGAATATACTAGTTGGGTACTCTGACTGTGGGTTGGTTTGTGCATTCAACTTGGTTCCCATGGCAGTCTCTAAAGAAAGATAAAAATTATTGAAAAATGTCACAAAATATTTATAGCAAGAGCAGTTATTGTTATATACTTATCTCTGTTAACATTTAACACAAATACACATTAATATATTGAAACCAACAAAACTATAACAATGTATTGTCAGAAACATATACCCTAACAATTATTTAAATAAAAAACTGTTCTCTAAAAACTTTATCCCTTATGCTTTATTATATCAAAATGAACATACAGTATTACAATCCTATAACACTCGGGAAACACATACACATTAAATATTAAATTATATATTCAACATTAACACGTCTCCGAAATGAAGAGAGTTTGTGGACCTTTATTGACATTGAAACACCTAAACTCTTTACAAACCATCTTTCTTCTGTTTTTATACAATACACTAATTACATACTGAACATGAAAAAAATATAATCTTCATTTGCCATTCTATTATTCATTGACATCACAACATGCTTACTTCACTCCGACTCAGATTGCCAAACAAATCAGAGAGTTACCATAATAATAGCCCCAGGCCATGATATGATAAATGTTCCTGTAAATTCCTCAGAAAGTGTTCTTGGCATCTATTTGTAACACAATACTCAGAATGACAGAATTTCTTTTTTACAGAGGGAATTTTTATATATTATAATGATACCAAAACCAAACCAGAGTACAGACATTCCTTAATAATACTTTCATTATGTTCTAAAATCTTTTAAGAACTAATCTACAAATGACTTTACCAAAACACATAACAACTCACCATAAATTTGGATTTTGCACACAATATCAATCGCAATGAGTGATGGACTACATTTCAATGACACCATAGTAAAAATTATATGCAAAAAGATTATTTTTGGATGTAAATCAAGCATATGGTAAGATTTGGCCTCAGGGATTTCTCTTTAAATTTAAGATCATATTTCCTCCTATCAATTAGGTATTTATTCTACATTAATTAATTTTTGATAAATTTTTTTTCTCTTTATCAAGACTCAGAATTTTCATCAATTCAAATCTATTTCACCAGAATAACTCAAGCGTCAAAGCATCCTCCACAACTCAACATCATATTCATTTATATTTTAGTCAGCTCAGAAGCTCTCACAGAGTCTACATGTATGGAAGGTACAATAATCCAAACGAGATATGAAAACATTTTGAAGACCAAAAAAGTAAGTATATACTAGTTTTTACATTTTTCTGTTTATAAAGTTTTTTCCACTAGCTTCTTAAACTGTACGTACTGAATTAAATTAGATATTAGCCCTATTATATGCAACATTCTGGTCAGTTTGTTTTTTTGTTGGCAGAATTACAATTTGGTAGTATTTTTGTAAATGTTTTTTTTTTTTTTTTTTTTTTTTTTTTTTTTTTTTTTTTTTTTTTTTTAAGTCAGATATCAATCAATTTCATTATACAACAAAAATGCTGGTTGTGAACTTATTTCTACCAAAAAGCTAATAAAAAAACAGATTGGGTCGGACCCGAACTGACTGTACCGCCTATTTCATCTCCAAGCACTGCACCATTGGAGGGTTAAGACATTCATAAAAATTTACATGTAATTTCAGATTTTTAGAATAATAATTTATATAATGATTTACCTGCTACTGCATCTAATGCACAGTTGGACATGTATTCTGTCAAGTGGAATGGCCCTTTTCCTACTTTATCCTTAAAACAGTCAACAAGGACTTTAGAACATTTATTAAAAATTGGAACAAATTCTTCCAGGATTTTGAAGTGAAAAGTTGGTGTAATAGCTTTTCTTCTCATATGCCACAGTTGACCTAAAATCAGAAAGAAGCTATGGAGAAAAAAAAAAATTCATTTGGATTTGTTTCCTTAGAGAATAGTATATGATTTATAAAAAAATATAATTTTACGAATAAATATAATTAGTATCATCAAGAAAAGATAAAATTTTGAAATTAATTAATCATAAAATAATATAAGACATAATAATACCATAATTTTATTTATTTATAATGTGGAAAATTAAGTTTAACTATTTTTTTATGATCACAAAGTGTATCATATTTTTTAATATGATAGAAAAAGAAACCCTGAGTTAAAACAGAGATCATGTTTTGAAAAGAATGTTCTTTTGATATCATTTCTTTAGAAATTGGTCCAAAAATAATGGGAGAGAATTTTAGCCAGAACAATTAGAGGAAAATTATATAACATCTAAAAGGTTTCATTGAGTGAATACTTAACCATTTTTTAAATGAATACTTTTCATAGAAAAAAATTCTTAGATTCGCCTGGTCTGGAGAAATGAGGACTGGAATAAGTGATTGAATAGTTTAATAGATTGAAAATTTCCTGCTGGATTTGAGTTATTTTTTGGAATCATAATTATTCAACATAAAATGTTCAGACAAGGGAAAATTATTGTGCCTTAAGTCTAACATGAGATTAACCAAAAAAACAAACAAAAAAATTGACAAAACAATTGATACATAGTGGAGTTTCAGAGGTCAAGTGTTTTTTTTTTTCAATTTTTTTTTTTTATTATTTTTTTTATATTTTTATAAGTACTAACACAAAGATATTTTGAAAAATAGTTTGGTGTCCAGCTCACATCTAATGGCTCTCCATGAAAATTATTAAAATTGGCAGTGCAACTACCCAAAAATCACGGCTTTGGAAACAAGGATTTTACTACTTGCTATTGAAGTATCCTCTCTAATCGTATAACATGGAAAATTATATGAACCCGTTAAATAAGTTTAAAATTGTTAATTATTCTTTTTTTTTTTTTTTTTTATGCTTTTATAATGAAACTTTCTGAGAGCTAGATTTTGTTAAAATATTTGTTAAAAATATTTAGACATTATAATTGCTCTAGTCTTTCTTGTTATATACGCTATATTCATTCTACACTCTATTTTCTCAGAAATAAATTAATAAATGGTTCATCTATTTCAGGTTCATTGATTTTTTTCTTAAATAAATAAATACATTTTTTCGATAGAAAAAATATTAGGAAGCAACAGTATATCCGAAATTATTATGAGTTTAGTCACTTCCTGAAGAAAGGGATAAAAGGAAGTTCCTAGATATGTCCTACCAATCCTTATTTATAACTCGTGGAGGCAGTGATCCAACATAGAGGTTATGAGACTGTATACAGATATAGAAGAGGTAAGACTAATAAAGATAAAAAGACTCTGTTGGGCTGGACAGATGGCTTGTATGGAGACCTATGAAATAGTAAGAAAACTCCTCGATGTACAACTATTTCGGTCAAGAAGGGTTGGTAGACTGAAGCTCAGATGGTCAGATGATGAGGCAGCAGAGGCTCAGGACGTCTTACACACCCAGAATTGGAGAGCAGCTGCTATTAGAGATGACTGGTGGTTGAAACTGCAAGAGACCCCGTTCTCATGCGGGATGTAGAGCCATTCAAGTACGTATGTATGCAATTCTTATTTATGCATAAGAACTGATAAGAAATAATGTTTTTTATAAAATAGAACAATGAATCTTAATTTCAATACTGAATGGGAACATAGAGCCAATATACAGACAACAGTTCAAGCCATCATATGAAGGTTTAATGACAAATATTTTATGTATGATATACTTTTATATTTTTTATCAAAGGTGTTCAATAAAATTGAATTTATTTGGAAACAAAGATAATTAACTGTATTTTACTGTACTGTAGAGGTTGAGAATTTATAAATGTAAGAAATGTATTATTATTTATTTTCATACCTGTACTTATAAGAAGACCAGTCCCAAGCCAAGGAGACAATTTATTATAACTAAGTGATTTTGTAATTAATGCTTGGCTTGACAAAATCATCTAAAACATATTGAATTCAAAGAGAACATTAATTATTTAAAGCTATAAAATGTTTATTCAGTATATTTCTAACATGATGCAGAAATATTATTTTAGCAATAATTACTCAATATTCAAATTTTTTTTTTCTATAATTTTAAACATTAGATAAAATACATTAGTATTATGTGGTTATTACAATTAATTAAACAATATTATGTGGATAAATAATAAAATATAATTCAACTTATTTTTTTTGTTACAAATTTACTTATATTTCAATTTCATTATGACGTTTGTGGATATTGTCTATATATATATTTTTTTTCTTTCCCTCTTACCTTCTCCAGAATGCATAATAATATTCTTTTTTTTTTTACCAAAACAAGTATCAGTAATCCTAACAAATCTTTTTTTTTTTTTTTTTTTTTTTTTTTTTAAAGTGAGAGATTGCAATAGTAAACAAAATGAATTAGTTGTTAAAACTTATTAAATAAATAAAACTTATTAGTTGCTTACCTGTATATCTTCTGGCTCTGCCACAAAAACATGAAATTCAGGTCCAAGCTTAACTCGAAACACACTCCCATACAATTTCATACATTTTTTCCAACATTCAGGGGCCTCTAATAGAGAATAAGAAGAACTTTATAAATATTTATTTCATAAAAAAATCACATAATTATGTGATATATAATTATTATATATTTAGTATTCTGTAATCTTAATAGGATTGTGAAATATTAACATGACCTTTTATACTATACTGAATAAGTATTAAATCAACATTTTTTATTTAAAGTTCAAAAAATGTATGATAAAAATATTTCCAAAAAAGAAATACATCAGTCCATGTAGATCATAAATATAAAATAATGCAGATAATTTTAAACTTATACCTAAGTTAAAATAATAATAGTTAACATTCATACAATGATCTAGAACCATAAAACCATTTTCTGTTTTATTTTTATGAACTCTTTAATTTTATTATTTATTTAATAATATTTTTGACATAATCTTAAGATAACAAATGAATATAGAAAATAGCGAACCAACTGATGAAGTTACAGGCAAACTAAAAGCAAGTGAACGTAATACAAGGCAGGATTGACCTATATTGCAGTGTGTGGAAAAAAATAAGAAATACCTCATAATTATTAGCTCCATGATGAGTAGGTAATACAGAAGCGGAATGAAAAAATATTAATATGAATCCAAAGCATTCAAAAGGAATGTAGAGTTGTCAGAATGCATGCAAGCAGATTGCTTTGAAGCAAGAAAAGAAAGTTATTATTGACACAAATTGAAGGAAATAAAAGCTCAAAAAATAATGATGAATCCTACAAAAGGTGGTGGCAATATTTTTAGAACTTTCTGAAGAAAGTGAAAAATGCAACCAAAAAGACCGCATACAGTTATTATTCCATGCTGATGATTTGTATAATATTCTGCATGATGAAGCGACTGTTGGAGGAATTTTAGGTAACATCAAAACAAGTCTCTAAGCAATGATGGACAACCCATAGAAATGTATAAACCAGGGCATGAATTCCATCTGGAACAAGAGGAACTGATAGTTCAAATATAGCAAGAGAAAACCATAACTAAATAAAGGAATGAAGCTTTATTAGTGTCAGCATACAATAAGAGGAGAAAGTCAGCAATAGGCAGCAACATTTGAGAATGTATTTTCCTTATCACTGCATAAACATTTTTTTTATGTACCGTTACAGGTTCCTTCAATATGCTTGAAGGAAAGTGACTATCAAAGCAGTTTTCAGCCTAGTATATCCACCATTTATACAGGGTGTCCTGAATTTAAATGACAAAACTTCAAGAACTTATAGGGGACCGAAAAACTAAGACAAACAGTCCTTTAGAGATTTGCTCGTTTTTGCATAGTTTTAGAGAAAATCGCAAAAAAAAAAAAAAAAAAAAAAAAAATGTTACAGGTAGCGATTATCACCTTTCAAAGTTCGTCAGGCTAGGCAGTGAGATATGTAAACACTTAATGTTATCCTTTACATTCTTTTATTTGTTTACATTTTGGCTTCCTTCTAGGATTATAATTCCTAAATCAGTCTTCAGTCAGTTACTCATATATTTTTGTGTGAATAGCATCAGCCACAATGCCGCATACATATTCTAATGTTGAATAGGCTGATATGATTTTCCTGTATGGTTTCTGTAACAGTAATGCTTTAGAAGCGGTGCGGGAGTATGCGTGCCGATTTCCAAATAGAAGAGTGCCTAATCGACGAGTCTTTTCGTTAACTTTTAATAGACTGCGAGAGACTGGTTCATTCTTAATACGTAATGAAGGCGACCAATTCCAGGCAGCAATAAGAGCAGATTATCGGAGAAGAAATTGTGTCCAACGCCACTCCGATAACAATCCTGAGACTAGCATCCGAAGAGCATCTGCTGCATTTGCAATATCGCGGCAAGCAATATGGCGAACTTTGAAAGGTGATAATCGCTACCCATACCATCTTCGAAAAGTACAGAATTTATTACCTCAAGATTATGTCATGAGATTGAATTTTAGTAACTGGTTTCTTGACAAAATTCTTATATTATTATAAGGTCTATTATGAGATACAAATCTCTCAGAAGATGAAAGAATATTAGAAGACAATTCGGTTATGGATTTTAAAGCAGCTTATGAAACTATAGTAAGGAATAAACTTACATAGGCCATGCCTGATGTAAGTTTACTAAGTAAACAAGATCCACCAGTAAAATGTACAACGTCAAATATTATCAGTTAATTAAGATGTCAGGTATTAAAGCCATTTGGCGGTGCAAATTGGCCTAAGATAGGGACCCAATAAATTCTCTTTTGATCTATATTCTTTTACAAGAGATCATCAAATAGAATTGGACTGATCTTGGAAAGAACCATATTTAAAAATATGACACATGACTATTATAAGCTGATGATGTTCTCATCATAGGGATATTTCTTCAGAACAGTAGAATTACTTTAATCGAAGTATTAGATGTATCCATATCCTTTTACGTAACAGGGTGTATACAAAATTTTAAAAATGACTTTTTCTAATACAGGAACCGCAAAAACTATAAACGCATTTATCATTTTTATTGATAACAAAAAATATGTACTTTCCTTGAAACACTAATTTAAGCTTATTAATCAAAAATAACCTGAATTGATTAAGTTGGTCCAAAAATCTCTATTGAAAAACCTACATGTCGGTGTCGTACGAAATTCTTTTTATTTTAAGGCATTGGGAAAATCTTGTTAAACTTCCGAAGTTCTTGAAATCAATAAAACTGAAGAAGCTATTCTGGACGAATGAATAGGCCAGGCGTTCGTTTCAAATATTTTGTTGAGAAGAAACGTCCTTGTTAGTTCTCAAGGCGGCCATCATTCTAGATTGATTAGATTCTTCAGCCAGCTGTAGGATTAAATCCCTTCTTAAGCATTCGTGATATTGCCCAGGAGTGTGTGACGTGTTTAAAAATACCACGTGTCACCATATACACGCCATAGTTAATGTAAAAAGGAGTAATAGACTCGTACCACATGAGATTACGCCCCAAAAACGGTCAAAATCTTGACAATATCGAACTTCTTCCACAAGAAGGAAAATTATTTATTGTATATTTGTCACAGTTTGCACACCTTAAACAATAAATCAACACGTAGCACATAAATACTTATCCTTACTAGTTCCCATAATTTCAAAATTGAAAATGTTTCCAACTATTGGGTACATGGTAGGTCCTGGAATCTTCATCCCAATCCAGACCATTCTGTCGGGGAACAGCAGCCATAGCAGCAGTGATGCCAACACGAAAGACAGAACCAGGAACAAAACCATCTGTTATCTGTAAGCATTTTATATTTTATAAACTTACATTTGTTAGAGAGAGAAACAAATTTTAAATTATGAAACCATTAGAAAATGCGAAAAGTCAAACTAGTATATGTAATAGGCGTCTTGGGCAAAAGGAAAAACAGCAAAGTGGAAATTCATCTCGCATTCATAGAGATCTACTAGGAGGATCGGTCCATTCTGACGACCGAAACTTAACATATAATAATCATAATAAAGAGTTTTAATTCAATGAAATTAAAAAATTTACAGTTTTGTAACACAAGTTAATACATGTTTTGAACAAAACAATTAACTCTCTCTACAAGGTTGATTTAGCATAATAAATTAAAAGTAGAATACATTTATAACAACAGGAAAAAAAAAAAAAACCTTACTCAAAATATAAAAATAATCACATTCTTAAAGGTAAAATAAATGAATTTTGTTCAATAAAATTTATTACATTTGAGGATTAATTAACTTATATATTACTTTGATTCTTTAATTTAATTTTAATAACACTAATAATTCAATGAATGCCTTATTAATTAATTTATTCTAATAGTTTATGCTAGTACGTCTATGTATGTAACATGTATCATCTTAAGGATTGTTTGTCGTAACGTAAAGGGATTTCCTGAGGGTTTTGTAAAGTTGAAAACGTTCCAGGTGTGGTGGTGACTGAGTTGTTTCATTGTTTGGAAATCTAAATTAAAATCTTAATATATAATTTCACTCTAGGTCATGGAATAGCTCCTTATATGCTAAAAAGGTCCTTATCTTTAGCTCGGTAATTTTCAGATTCCGCACACACATAGAGTGCAGTACGTTGGCCTTCTATTTGTCAGAAGAATGGCATAGTTCCCTCACGTACCACAGAAAAAAAAAAATTGAGAAGAACCGCCACTGCCGGCAAGTGTTTTTTTTAATGGTTCATTCAAGAACTACATCAGTGCACACCAATATCAGGAGACAAATGAAAAGGCTAAAGTGTTCTAGAAATAAATCACAGGGAAAAATGATTTTAAGGCCAGCGATGGATGGCTAGATCAATTTAAAAGTAATTTTGAAATAAGGTTCCTTGCACGAGAAAAAACTGTCATCAAATCATTCAGCTGTCAGACCTTCCATAGAAATCGCACCTTCCGTGAAATTCCATAAATCCGTGGAGTTTAAACTTTAAACGCCATTTCCCTAAAGTCAAAATTTTCGAGATGTTAGAGTATTATACGAAATGCAATATATTTTATTGGCTTTAGGGTTGTGCAGTCCCTAACCTAACTTACTGTTGCGAATGGTAAAATTTGATACTGTCTTCCCTGATTTGCTTCTGTTAATTATCTCACATCCGAAATGTATTTCCACCTCTCCTCTGTCAATTTAACAACTAAACTTATTACAGTTCAAAGGTAACGTAATTATGAACGATATGGTGTAAACAACACAAAATCGAATTTTTCGGAGATGTTGCAGTATTCCACGACAGGTGCGATATATTTGCGTATAAAATTCAATAGTTGGATCCAAGTCCAGATAAAGTCTACAACTCCGAATAAAAAAACTTCTTGTGTACTTCCGAATACCTTCTTTCACAGGCGTTAGGATTCGGCCCTCGGTAGAAACAACATCCGCTTCCTATGACATTGTTTGTCTGAAAACAAAAATACTGATCACTAGATCACTATAATGCTTAGAGGAAAAGCTCTTGAATATGTAGATACAATTGATTATTTTATTTTTTCCCAAAGAGAATAGTAACTCTTCGTTTGAAGGGCATAAGAAAAAGTAGTAGTATTAAAAAAACAATAAAACTTTCAATTTAGACGGTTGATTTAAAAAAAAAAAAATGAATATAAGTGTTTCAAGCAAGATTACAATCTTTGATAAAGGTCTTTCCTATGATTATAACAATATCATGATTCAATGGTACTCACTTGTAAACACTGCAGTTGATATATATATAGGTTCGATATCTAAATATATCGATGTACGGTTTCAACAGACCGGGCTATTTCTCCAGTGTCACTCGTTCCTTAATAAATTACCAGTGCTCTTGACCTAAAACGGTCCTGATTATATAACTTGAAAAAATTCTATTCCATTGCCATTCTGTTGATAAGAATTCATGGTGGAAGGGGAAAAAAAATTAATTAAAAAAAATAATGCTAAATAATTTGTAGATAAAATAATGAGTAGTTTATTTTTTAGCTTCTCATACAAAAATACATAAAAGTTGATTTAATCAAAATTTTCACTCAAATTAATTAGCAGTCATTGATATAATTTTATATTTACAGATTATTGATATAGTTTTAAATTTATTTATTTGCATCGTTGAAATAATCTTGAGTAGAAATAAAATATTTTTATTTATAGAATTCAACGGCATTTGTCCGTGAGGCCATTTGCATTTTTTTAAATTGGTTATTTAATCAAGTGGCTGTTATCTTAAGGCGCAATTCTAAAGCGAAAAGTGGTCATGTTCAATCAACATTTAAACTTTATTATTACTCCTTACATATTGTTTTTTATTATTTTCTTACAGAGTATCATTAATTTGTATTAACAAATTAAAATTAATCACGGTTAATATTTTTCACTTCAAAAAGAGTTCTAAATTGTTTTCTTAAAAAAAAATAATAATTATAAAAGTAATATTAATTTAGTTTCCCTCACAAATTTCTTGAAATCGTTTTTATTTTAATATATTTGTGCAGATTTTGCCATGAATACATATTTTGAACTGAAATTGCATTGTTATCTGCATGTCAGCATTTGACATTTAAATGTTTTTATTTTTCTGAGGAGACAAGAAAATATATATAAATCCTCCTATTCTTTTCCCCACCTAATGGATGATTTTGTGTTTGCCCGGGTTTGCTTTCTTAATATTCGCCTTGTTTTTTTGTTTTTTAATAATCTTCTTTCTATTGTTTTCCTTTTCAACACAATTAGTTACATAAACTTGAGTTAGTACTTATGCATAGAAATTTTTTTATTTTTCTAAATAATTTATATATTTGCATATTTTTCAGTTTTTATTACATATAATTCCCAACCCTACTGTTTATAATACTTTTTCTTTGCCATGAATAATTATATTGAGTCTAGTCATCTCCCTGTAAATTATGTTGTTAAGCAGCAATATTTATACATATCAAAATTACCATTCTTAGAAGGATTGCAGAAAATAACAAACTAGTTCATATTTTTATTATGTAACTTCAACCAATTTGATAAACTCGAAATAAAAGGATCTGTTTATTTGGCAAGACATGTCACAATGTGCTTGGCTACAGGTTTGGTGTTGCATTTCGTTTGTTATATAAGAACGGCTAGGTCCGAATGGTCTGGTTATTTTAACCAAGTGAAAGTTAAATTTATTCTTAGACTGAATATTTTATTAAAAATATGTTAAATTATACTGATGTTTATTGTGAATAATAAGCACATATAAATAAGCTGATGATAACAAGCTACTTTTTGTATTTCTTCAGCTTTAAATATTCTGGGATGTTATTTTGTTGAATCAAAACAAATCAAGGACTACTGTTGTATATAAATGAGGGGGGAGGTAGATGAATTATTAAAAACTTCCCCGAGAGACAAAAAGAAACGAAGCAGCATAACCCCATCCTTCCTACCTGCCGGATGGAATGGCAGGAAAGGTCTCGTCAACCCTATCCACATAATTTCCTAAAGCCTTCTAGATATGTAGCGTATCTTCTATTCCCTATCTTCCTCTCTTCCTCTCTCTATCTCTTCTTCAGTTTCGTAACTATATTTTTATTATGTTTTAGTAATATTATTAACACGCTTTTTTGAACTTGACCTGTAATTAATGGAAGCTTTCAACGTAATTTTCACCGATTTCAAGCAATCTGATTGCCTTGAAAATTTGCACAAGGACCAAAGAAAATTCAATTATTTCACAACTTTGTTCTAATATCCTCATTAGAATCATCAGAATTAAAAGAAAATATTTAAATATGTGCGCTGGTTAACGCAACTTGAAGGTCGTTCTTCTTTACCAATAAAAAGAATTCCCAATGGAAGATAATTGAAGGATATAAATGGTAATGATTGTGGTACCACAGATGTCGGCAAAACATTTTTAAATGGAAAAACCTGATTGCTTTAAGTTAACAGGGAAAGTTTCATGTAATAGAGAATAAAATCGTGGCTCTTGATTAAAGACACTTTTGATATCCTTTGTAAACTAAAAATTAAGATAATAAATCATAGTTAAAAAAAAAAAAAAAAAAAAAAAAAAAAAAAAAAAAGCTTAAATAGCAAACAAAACTAAAAAGTATAAAACAATTTTTATTTCATAAGTACTTTGAGTAACGTCAATAGACAGAAAGTCAATTATGATTGATTAATTTGACATAAAATTAAAGAAAAACTTAAAAATAATCCAATTTATAGTAAAGGGGTGCTTTATATTAAATTTAACAAAAAAAAATTATTGATAACTATTTATAATAATAGAGTTATTATGAAAATAATAATAATAATGAAATCTCAAGTGTGGGTCAGTCCGTAACTAGCGTTTGTTGCATACCACGCTTTTTACTATAAATTGAATTATTTTGTTAATAACTTAAGTTGTACTTTAAAAATATTCCAAATTGATTAATCATAATTAATTGTCTGGTTTTCTATTGCCGTAACACAAACTATTCATGAAATAGAAATTATTTTATACTTTTTACTTGGGTTTGCAATTAAAGCATATTTTTAAAACTATAATTTATTTATTTTTTGTCTCATTTAACGCACAGATTCTCTTCCCCTTTAAAATAATATTTATTTATAGGAGAGAGTATTCCATGGTTTCTAATTCTTAATCAGTTGTTCTCTTGAAGAAGTGGATAGGCGAAATTACCTTGAAAATGAGTTAACTCTTAACATACAAAGTAGGATTTTTAATATCTCCGTTATAAAAAAATGGATATGTTGTGCTTCTCAATAAGGCTTTAAAGTATCTATTTTGGTCATTTTTAATGGTATAATAGTTTTTAGGCTAATGGCCTAATGTAATATTTTAAAAGTAGTTACAGGGTTTAGAAACACTATAAAAAATGCTGCAACTGATCAAAACTGTTACATGTTTATTTTTTTTGTTTAAATATGCTGATATAGCTTTAAAAAAACAACATATATATAGAAATTCAATATTTCTAAGTCATCATCTTAATATTTTATTAATTTCATTGATTAATTTTGTTTAAAAGAGTGAAAAGTTGAATTACATTTCATTTTGTTGAATGGATTAAAATTTACATTTAATTTTGAATGGTCATTTTATTTTTCAAACATTATTTAAAAATGCATTGGTACAGTTAAAATATGAAAATGTTTTTGATAAACTGTTTTAATCACAATTACTGTACACGTCCTTCATATGAAAATTTTTCCATAAATAATTATTTAAATTTGTAATAAAATCAAAATATGTAACTATTTAATATGTAATGTAAAGATTCGAAATACATTTTAAAAGATAATGTAGTTGACTGAATAGAAGCTGTGATTTAATAAAGTTTATGGTACTGATTAAGAAGGCAGTGAATAGAATAAGAAGTTATTGTTACGGGCCACTGGGGGCATGACTAATCAAACTACAATTTAAATAGCAAACACTGATTTATTTACTCAGGTCTAACTTCTATCTAATTACACTAATTTATATATTATAAAATACTTATCCTTAATATCTTTATACCAGGTTTCACAATTGTACATAAAATTCTATTACACTGACACACAGAGACTGTTACTACTTTCACTGACACTGATAACCACTGACACTAACTCACTGACTGAACTGACACTTGACTGACTGATCGTGACTGACTGATCACTGATCGCTAGGGGCTGGCCTATTTAAACCTACGTCGAACATTCCAGGCTGTTTTGGCCAGGTACAAGTCTAGACCATTCGAGGCCACCCGCCGCGAACCTTCGAGGGCACCCGCCGCGAACCTTCGAGGCCATCCGCCGGCCTTTTCGGCTACCTGCCCGCCCGGGCCGCCCACGGCACCGCCAATCTCTCCTGACCGTAACATTATATTTTGGAGTTTAGCATCCAGTCGAAGAACATCTCTTGGGCCCAAGGTAACATTAAGAAAGAATCATTTGAAAATTAATAGTGAATTTGTGGCAGACTGATTATTCAAAAGACGAAAAATAGAAGGTTTTACAATTCAATTTACTTTGAGTTCATGAACTAATAAATTTAAAGAAAATTGTAAATCGGGTTAAAAAAACTTTCAATTATAAAATGAGGGTATAATCTTTAAATATATTTTTAAGTTGGCATTAAATCTGCATAGTGATAGTAAGTTAATTTAGTTTTATTCAATGTTTTAGTTTCATTTATCTAATAAAATAGTTCTGAAATATTTTTTTATACACTGCGTATGACGCGTCCAATTGCAAATCGTAGGAAAACCAGATTTCTAAATTTTTCACCAGAAGCCAAAAACCGTAGCAATATGATGCCCAATATGATATGAATGTATTTTTGCTTGTATAATTAGCAGAAAAATAGATAGTTTTAGTTGGGCAAGCATAATAAGGGCCCCTGTTGACCAGTTTTTTAAAAATTGGTTTTTCTTCTGTACCTACTCCGTTTTGCATCAGTTTTGGGGACTTTAGCAACAATTTGAGATATGCTCCTTTTTGATGATGGAATAAATACAAGTGTAAAGTTTATTTATAGAATTGAAATGATGGAAAAAAAAATTATTTTACGTTCAAAAATGTTAATTATTACCTTGGCGAACAATAATAACAGATAGTAAAGTAATAGACGATATATGTACATACATGGACTAGTCTATGTTACCACAATACACATTTTCCTAAAAAAAAATATTATTATTCCTCATCTTACTTCTAGACAGACTTTTAGTAAATAGTCATTAGAAAATATTTGTATACATAAATGCGAATATTTTTTAGAGTATTGAGGAACAAAATAAAAACAATAAAGTATTGAACTACGTAAGAGTATCAATATATCATTGACTGTGGTTTTTAGTAGGTAACTTAAAAATTCAACGCAAATAGCTATCTAAAAACTTTTTTATAATGTTTAAAAACATTTATTAGTTTAGTTTAAAAAAAAAAAAGAAAATACATATAAATTAAAAAATGGACTAGTCAATAGTACTTATGATCACAATAACAGGTAATTTTTCTAAACAGCTAATTTTGTTTCTTCCACCTCGTTTGTGTCACCTAAATCTGACAAATAATATGCACAATATGGCAGCCATATTGTGAGATTCCCTTTTGGTACTGTGATAGGCATGGATTTACTCCCTTTTGCTACAGTATGTAATTTTTAATTGTAAAATTGAAAAATTTTCCCTTCATCCTTAAACCTAAAACCTAGTCAGTCTTCTTCGTGGCAAGGAGCTGGATCGAACGGTTTATAAAACTCAATTTCGATTTTCGGTGGATTTGCTACGTTTTGCAATTAGGCGCCTCATATATACTTTTTTACATCTGTATATGTAATTAATTTAAAAAAATATCCTTCGGATAGTTCTTGTACCAACGCTTTTTTTACAAGCGAATTGACCACTTAGGATCACGCAACTTATAAATATATTTTCTTTTTCTTGGTGCAGTTTCCTCATGCGCACGCTGATCTGTTTCCGCTTTTCTTCCTTCCTAGCTCTTCCGGTTTTCGTAGTTCTTGCGGCTTGAATCCCTCCCAATTCATTCAATACGTTCCTAAATCTATTTCTGTCTAATAGTTGGTCTTCTGAGATCTTTAATCTTTCCATTTCTCTTTTTGTTTCCTTAATTCATGCTGTTGTGGTATCGAATATCCGTTTGTTAAGTCTATTTCGGTCCATTCTGTAGAGGTGCCCGAGAAATGTCAACCTCCTCTTCTTCATAGTCTGGGGGATTTTTTCTACTTTCTGATAAACCTCTTCACTAAGTTTCCATCCACTTTCAGTTTGAACAGCACCTATAATTTTTCTTAGGATTCTTCTTTACAAGACTTCTAGTTTTCACCACGGTGTTGTAGTGTTTTATTTTGACTTTCCTGGATAAACATTTCTTATTATAGATGTCTTTTGTACCCACATTAATAATATTTATTTTTTTTTTTAGCTACTATATCTATATTTTGTATTTTAAATATATTTTTTAATATTAAAACGCCTTATGAAGAGTGCACAATTTTTACTTACACAACATCCAGGGAATCACCCTTTCAATACTAACAACAGAAAAGGTTAAAAAATTTGTATCGTTCCTATTTTATCACCATTTATAATAGTTTTTCTAATATCATTTAATTATTTTGTTTTAACATTTTTTTTGAGGGACCAGAAAAAAAATAAGCTTAACCAAAGACCGATTAAAAATCAATGAAGTATTGATTATTGACCACCACATCATTGACTTCAAGGCTGTGAGGGTGCTCCTTACTGAATTAATTCTTACACCACTTAGCTTTGCTGGGTAGCGAAATAAGACTTCCAGCTAAAGATCAGGAATTAATCTCTGAACATGAGATCAAGATTTGGATATATTTAATTTTTTAATAAGAATAATGAAAACAAACAAATTATATTTAAATTTCGGTTCTACAATAAATGTTATCCACGAACTTTTAGAAGAAAAGAAATTGTTATAATCCAAGTAAGTCTTGGTAAGCCCTAGGCTTTAATCTTCTTGATATGGAGGTTCCTAGGTTATACTCCAGAGCTCCAGATGTGACGTGGAGAAGCTCATGGTGTCGCCTTGTGAGCCTGTTAAAAAAGACCTCTTCGAGCCGATCAACTCCCAGTTCCCAGTGAAGCTGGGAATTCCTTATAAACCAGGGTGCGTTAACCGCCATACGCAGTATTCTGTTTTGGAATGTCTGTAGTTTCTTTTTGGTTAATTTTGAAGTGTTGTACCAGACAGGACTGGAGTAAGTCAGTAGGGGCCGCAACATGGTTTTGTATACTAAGATAGCAGTTCTGTGTCGAAGTAATGATTTTCTATTTAAAAGATGGTACAAAAGTTTAAGTCTTGCGTTGGCTTGTTGTAAGATGTAGTTAGTGCGTAATCTCCAAGTTAGTCTGGTGTCAAGGTGTACTCCTAGGTAACGTAATGCCTGGTCTTTAGGATTCCAGGGAACTGGGAGGTTATCGAGTCGAAGTGTAATCAGGTCAGTGAGGTTGAAACGACGTAAGGTGAAGATTTTCGCTTCCGTCTTCGATGGATTTAGCTGAAGTTTCCACTTCCGGAACATTATCGATACACCGTAAAAGCCACACTGAAGTTTCCTGATGGCTTCGTGAAAGTCGTCATATTGGGACGGGAGTGGTGTGTCATTAGCGAATTGAGCAATAATTGTGTCCTCACCATAACGGGGATTATCTGAACAATAAACATTGAATAAAAGAGGACTGAGTATGGCACCTTGGGGTACTCTGGCCAGGATAACTTTTCTCTCGCTGATAGAATTGTTTACTCTTACCTGGAACGTCCTGCTGGTCAAAAATGATTAATAAGAATAATATAGTTGGCTGTTAAGAAAATAAAAAGAAAGTAGTATGGAAGGCAGTCAGGAAAAAAATATATATACAAAACACGTCCATTAAAAAACTTTTCATGGAGTGCACTCCAACCCCAGACCATCTGTATTTTAATCATTTATGGTCAGTTAATACAGAATTTCGTTTTAGAGGAAGTTTTAATAATGGATGGCTTCCAGGAAAATATTTTTGGAGCACATTATCATGAATATGCGAATAAAAAAGTACTTTAGTTTCCTTGGCGTATGCTCAAGGATCCTGGATATGACAAGGTCATGTACACGAGCTTCGTGAGACCAACCTGCTGATTGAACTTAATGATGGATCATTGTTAATAAATACCTGTTTCTACTTCTTTATCAAAGGGATTATCAGTATCAGAAAATAAACTAAACGTTCTTGAAACAATCCACTATTTATTTGTGATTCCGCAACAGTGGAAAGAAAACTGCCCCTGATTCGAACGGTTAAAAGTAGAGTTGGGCCGATCAGTCCTTCATGGTTTCGGTTAGAATTCGGAGGAGCATCGGCAATGTTCAAGGCTCTGTACATGAAGCGACATGTTTTTGTTTTTACAATATTCTTAATTATACAAATGGGCCGACATGTAATGGGGTATTTGTATTTAGAAAAATCAATCAAAAGACAATAATTTACTATAGTTATATAGTTAAATAGTTATAACAATTTAAATAGTTAATTGTGAAATTTGAAATTCAATCATGCCGAAAAAGATGTCGTGTCTAAGGACTTTCGTTGACAATTCTATTATATATTTATGAATATATATTAGATATATTATCGTAAATTGCTAGACAAATCACGAAAATAGCTTAAATGTAATTGTAAATAAACTTGTATGTATATTTCTAAAATTGCAGTTTCCTTTTCATGTCCCTACTTACATATTAAATATCAAATAAGAATTAATATTTTGTAATTGTGATGCAAAACCGAAATTGTGATCCTTCAAAATTATAGAATTTTAAACTCTTTTTTCAGTATTGTAGAAATAATCGAATTAGTTTTTTTTGTTATCATGATATTTTTTCTTTGTTTAAGTTCGATAATTGATTATTTGATTTCCTATTCTTGTATTAAATAACAAACTGCAAAGAAGATTTTAAAGTCAAAATTATAAGCATTAAGGCTCATGTTTTCTTATCAATCAAAGTATTTTTAAGCGTAGAAATATTAATGAATAAAAATGGCCGATAAGTCGAGTGAGCAACTAATGCGTGTGGCTACAGTATTGTTAGGTTTGGTTACTGCTTTATGATATAATAGTCGTGGTTAATTTCATTTCTTCACTCATTCGCAATTATAAAAAGAAAATATATATTTACATATAAATGGTATTAATTAAAAATAAATGTGCGCATTTTAATGTTTCAAAGTAAAGTTCCAAGTTCAACAAACAACAGACACCTGCTATTTGATTGTCACCTTGAACTCTGAACGCAGTATCCTTGGCATGAGTAAATTCTTACTACTAATGAAGCATAGGCAAAGCTATAACATCCCAGTACACTAGAACCATTATAAACAGAAAACAAATGTGATAACCTTTTGACCATCAGCTCAGAGGAAAAAATGCCTGGTGATTATATTTGATAACCCCTTTAACAACCAGATATAATAAACACATAATTGAAAGCACGATGATTTCAAATAAAGAAAAATCAAGTTAACTGTATGAATGCGTTGAGCTAATCAACAGTGAAATTTCGAAACTTAAACTCATAATAAAATATCAGACTCAATATAATAAAAAAAAAAATTATGATTGTTTTATTCTGTTTGGTTTCTTTTTTTTTGATTCCTTATTTCCATTCCAGATTAAAACTTTAAAAAAATAAAATTACAGTTAGTTGAGATCCATCGACTGGCAAAATTTTAATTCTGCAAGTATCTTTGTTTATAATTTAGTACGCTCAAAGAGGAGATGACCCTAAACCGGCAACATTTCAATGATTTTAATCACGATTAATTCAGGTGGTTGATTACAGGAAATCAGTCTCAAATAATTAGTTACGTTTAAATTTTTCCTAACTCTGAGGAGGTCTGCAGTGGCATCAGACTTACAAGAAAATGCTTATAACAATAATAATGTATTTAGTTAAAATTAGATATTTGCAAATATGTTTTTGTTTTGTAACAAATAAATTATAATTGATGTTTTGTGAGAATTTAGGATCGTGAACGTAAAAATATTAATGCAAATAAAGATTTGGATCAGAAGAAATAACCGCATCAGCTGTAGACTGACTTATGCATCTTTTTCAAGTGATTAATATTTTGAACATCAACAGCCAAATTTTAAAATATGTTTTAGAGCAGACTTCAGCATTGCTTCCAGTTAGTTGTTATTAAACGTATTCTGATTCTATCACGTGTAATGAACTGTCAGTGTTGATTGATTCACAGCTGCTCCATAAAGGCCATTATTATTATGGCCATAGGCAGCTCATCAACGTCAGGACACCGTCAAATGCAATTCGCACGCATGCCGTGCGACACTCGGCAAAAAAATCATACTATATAAACCATAGGCATTGTCTTAGTGGTAACCTATCCAAAGATATTTTAATATAACAATGGTTGAAGTGACCCAACAAAAAAAAAATTAAATTATACTTGAATTCAACTGCTGTACTCACATAATAGTGCTATTCTTGAATCATTTTTATAACAACGGTTCATGTTAACGGCCATGGAAGGTGCGTAATTGAGTCTTGCATCCTTTCACTTGTCTATTTTAAACGAACTAAATTTAGCAGAGCGAATTGAAACAAATTCCAGTGTTCTTCCAGCTGCTCGTCTCTTTCAGAAACATATAATGCCTTCTTCTTTCGTCCCTGAGTTACAGATCGACCAATTTCTCGTTGTTATCCAAAGAACTGAGAGAAAAATAAATTCAACTAGTTCATATGATTGGGTAGCAGATATTTCTACACGTCCTATCTCTCGACATAACATGTAATAACGCGTATATTAAACAAACATGTTTAATTATAAATAATGTAAAATATTTTTAAATAATATAGAAATTAACATTGAGTGGATATAAAACATAAACAATAATTAATCAATGGAATTAGAAGTTAATTAATAAACATAAAAAAAAATTGAAAAGAAAAAAATATATAAACAAATACAGCTCTATATAATCAACATGATCCACAAATGCATCAAACTCATCAAAGTAGTTGTCAAAGAGCAGCCATTCTTTGAAGGCGGCCATTTGACTCCATTCAGAAGGACTTTGGATATTAATTTGTGCCGGTACCTGTCCAGTTCTCTGCAGTCATATCATAACTGCTCTTATGTGAAATGAACTGACAACGACGATGATCAATCATTCGTTATAATAAAAAAGCAAAATAAAATAATAATAAAATTATAGCATTAAAAAATCATGATAGATATTAGGAAAAAATGCTATTTGGTTTCACTTAGGACTAAATTTTAGAAGCTTCGCTGAAAACACAAAAAAATAAATGTAATCAGACATCAGAAACATTTTATGTTACTTTTTTGTTATTCTTAGTGAATTTTCGTTGACCCAGAATAAAGATTATTTTTCATTGTATGTTCATACTAGATTTCGAGCCCAAATACGCTATTAAAACAAATCCAGATAACGCTATTAAAATCAGTACATGCTCACATCTACAGTGTTTAGTTAAAGCTATTACTAATATTACTAATTTATTGAATAACAAACAATAAAGTAATTTATTTTTAAAACAATTTTTAAAAATAAATATTTTAATTGGAATAGAAATAAGTAATTTATATTCATATCGAGAATCGAGAATCGTAATGTTTTGCCTACACATTACTGCTATGAATACAGGTTAGAGATATAATGCAAATCATTGATGCCATCTGATTCCCAAGGCCCCAGACACAGAGCCTGAAAGATCTCAATAGAGCTCCACTAATTCGTGCCCCACAAATAGTGTATCCAGTCATCTGGATGCAACTGGTGGTTCACCTTCTATTACTACTAACCTTGAGCAGAATTTAAGTTATTCGAACTATTCATGTAACAATCCATTCTAGCTTTGTCGGCTTCCTCATCTAGAGATACAAACTAATTAGATTACAGAACAAATAAATGGAAAATAAAATGTAGACCAGGTGGAATTTACTACATTTTCCCCCTTTCATATCTCAATTCATTATCGACTATCACTATGAATATCTCAATATTCATATCGACACTTTTGAAATCGATAATTTTGATAACCCCGATATAAAAGAAATTCCGAGAATGTAATGTTGTAAAATCAAAAATACAAAGGAAATTAAAACTAAAGTAAAACAAAGGAAATTAAAAAAAATTTCCCGCTGCAACCTTGTAATGTTTATAACAATTGTTACAACAAGATAGACCAGACATTAATATCGGGAGGACCATGTTATCTCTTCAAGCATAGTTGAAAATAAATGTCTTCAATGTTGGTTATGACTTTGAAAATGTCACAACTAATAGTTTAGTGAGGTCACAAATTTTATTTAACTCTCTATTTATATTTACGGGCAGAGGATTATGAAAACGAATAAGTGCAGAAAAATGATGAAATTTTTCACCTGTTAACTAAAGCGTTAAATTAATACAAATACAATAATATAATATTTTTTATTTTTTAAATATAATGAATAATTTATATGAAAAAATTTTCCATTGACATTTCTTTAGGCAATATAATAGGAACTAATTAGATAGACAATTAAGGAAATGACTTCAATATAAAATTAATTAACATAAAATTAACCTTCTTTTTTTAATTCATTCCTAATGCTATTAATTAAAGTAGGTTTTCTTTTTTACCAAATAAAAAAAAAAAAAAATGACAAGATTCATAATATGAATTGGTGAATAATGTTGAAATCCGCTTCCCATTTTTACCGAAAGCTCTTACAATATGTTCTGACATTCAGCAGGCTTATATCTGGATAGTGTCTGATGGTGGAAAAAAGCGAATAATTAAAATTTTTAATTTGTCCAAAAAATCTATTGGCAATTATTTTAAAACACTTACAACAAGTACTCCGTAAGTGGTGTGATTTTCATACAGCCTCGCATATAAAGCAATCATCTAAGACGAGAAAAAAAAAAAAAAAAAAAAAAAAAAAAAAAAAAAAAAAAAAAAAAAAAAAAAAAAAAAAAAAAAAAAAAAAAAAAAAAAAAAAAAAAAAAAAAAAAAAAAAAAATTGGCGAATAATTGCGTAATTAAGAATTTTTGGTTTCTTATTAAGATACATAGGAATAGTGCAAAACCAAAATGGCCAAATCGAAAGATCTGTTCACTATGGTGATAAAAAAAAAAAAATTGATTTTTTTCCTTTTGCAATTTTCTTAAAATACTCAAAAACTATGATTCTCATAGGAAAAAATATTCTTATCTTCTGTCAGTTAGATAAAATATGCTATAATTGATACCATTTAAAGCCATGTAGCTTAAATTATATAAAGATATAGCACTTCAAAGTTTGACAACTGCTTCTAAAAATCTCAAAATTTTAATATTAATAATTTGTTAAGCTAAACATCGGTTATGATAATCATCCTTGAATTGGAAAAACACATAAATTCATATTTCTCCAAACAACATATCAAAATTTCAGACTGGATAACTAAACTTATTTATCATATTTAGTAAATCATTTAGTTACGATTAAACGAACGTAACCATATTTGCCCAATATTTTTATTCAAATTTTATATTTTTGTCTTTTTTAACAGCTTTAGTCGAGATGGATTGTTTTGGATATTTCTGACAGTTGTTTGGTCTAAGGTCTGGTATAACATAGCCAAACCTGTCTAAGGTTTGGTTTAACATAGAAAACCTGAAGGCAAGAAATGAATCTGAGAATGCAGAAATTGAAAATCAAGGCATTTTACACTATCTGCCAAGGTTTTATGGTTAGAACTGGATGCAGTTAAGGAGGTATTATACAACAAATTTAGTTGAAAAATACAGTCTTATTCAATTGTTCATGATAACTGATTAAATCGGCCTTTTTAGAAATATTTCAATTATCACTTAAATATCAGTTCTGAATACACCTGTTAAGAGGGGCTAAATAATGTCGCATTTTATTACATTAATAATAAAACCATATTTATAAAAACAATTAGCAATTTTTTATTTTTTTATTTGCCTATGTATCTATGTGAGACGGCTCGCGCGATGGCTCAGTGGGTAACGCACTTCCAAGCTCCTGGAATAAGGCTTAAGGCAGAAAATTTATATTCCGATAATTCAGCAGTAGATCAACTTCGAGGTTGGGAGACCCTCCTGGGGCACACTCGGCCTTTATAAAGTTGGTACCCTTAGATGGGGGAAAAACCTGGCGGTTGTCTGGTGTTGTCCTTAATCTCCTCCTTTAATAGGAGTGTGTATCGTCGCTGAGAAACCGTGAGAATGACAACTCGGTAACTCGAAAATGACAGCATTAAAAGAACCCGATTAAACGTTTTAAAAATTCAGTTTCTTGTAGAATATATTTTTTGAATGATTTGACCATTGTTTAGGGTTCTTATATTTACCTATACTCCACAAGAAACTGAATTTTTAAAACTTTTTTTTTTCGATTCCTGAAATGTCATTTTCGAGTCACTTGTTCTCACGGCTCAAGCGACGATATGACAAGTAATGGCACCAAAGTACTAGACCCTGAACTCCTCATCGGTCGTAGTGGTGCAGATTTTATGTTTCTATGTAGTTTCATTTCTAAACTACTCCGATTTACATGGCTTATTATTGCTAAGGAACATTATACCTCGCATTTATTTTTATAATGACACATTACAGAATTTTTATTTAATAATTTTCATTGAAATGTTGAAGGTGTAACGAAGTAGCTTCAAGCTCTACAGATATCATATTTATATTATGACAGATATTATATTTATATTATGACAGATCCATTCCATGTTCTGCTTAAAAACAAGAATATTCCACAAATGAGCTTTAGAGTGTGGGATTTAGAGCTAATTTGGTAAACTTTGAACACTTATAGAGGATTATTTATGCAATTTTATCATGTAATAACAAAAATACAGATTTTTGATTTGTGTCGCTGACAAAATATATGCGCGGTATGTAAAATTGGAATAAACTAAAAAAAAAAAAAAAAAAAAAAAAAAAAAAAAAAAAAAAAACGAAAATAGAATAAAGTCCAAGGACCGTAACGAACTTACACTGAATTTGAAGATAGCAGACCCCGTACGCTCAGATGACAGGCAAAGACTGCCTTGCCTCACCCATCAGATCCCCACTCTAGTCTCTTACTATCACTATGTCATTTGAGACCTGTGTTTGGGCAGTAAAAACTTAATGAATACGTAACGAAATGCTCCAAATCATGAATTTAAACTTTTAACTGAAACTAAGTAGTCCTTTTTTATCAAACAGCCTATTTGCAAGACAACAAAATAGACATTACAAACTGAGACAATTCTTGACTGAAGGTAGGGAGATAGAACAATATTTTTATATTTTCATCCACACGGCAACGTATCCCAATTCGACGGGCAGAAAAGACTTAATCATTATTCATTTGAAAGATTTACCACTGCTCATTCCTGACGAGGACATTTAAATTTTGTTTAAGCAATTAATCATCAATGGAGCAGAAATGAAAATGATCAATATCGTTTCAAGTGATACAAAATATGACCCAAGATGTTTCTTTATTGAAGATGGAAGAACTCGAGCAAACGTATAGACTAATAATGTCATATTGCTGGAGTATTATTTATTTATTTTTGGATCCTTATTTTTATATAACTTTTTCCTTCCTTTCTCCGTTAGTTTTGATTTTTCATCCTTCATTAAATGTTTCACATCATTCAACTTTCCGGCCACATAAAAAATGCACTTAAAAAAATTCAAATATTTGCTGCCAAATTGTTTTTCGATTTTCAATTACTTTTTAAACTAAGATTAAACAATTCCAGTATATAATAACTAATAAATATGATGGATAAACCAAATGTATATTTGATAAATAAATTTTTAATAATTATACAGATATTTCCGAAGTCTTAACCCAATATAGTCCATCTTCTAACTAGAACTTCGGCTTTGACTTTTAATGGCAACCTTCTTATCACACCAGCTCTAACCATTTGATTCAGTTCTTACCACATGTCAATAAATAATTGTGCTCAAAGTTTGCATTCATGCTTTTCCTAACAATAAAATCAAAGTAATAATATAAAAGAATAAAATTATTATGGTTGTAATATATATATATATATATATATATTGATACAACAACAAAAAAAAGAAATGGATCTCAAAGAAAGGGAAAGCTATTAATCTATAAAACAGTAGTAAGGCCGATAGTCAGCTATGACAATGAATCGTGGATATTAACATCAGAAAACGAAAGAGTTTTAATAGTCTGGGAGAGAAAAGTTTTAGGTCGAATATTAGGTGCAGTAAGAGTTGGAAATGCCTGGTGAATAAGGAAATATAAGAGCTATTTGGTGAGGGAGGCATTGTATCTTATAACTGGAAGGGACAATTGAGATGGTTGGGACATCTGGGGAGAATGCATCCCAGTTGAATCCCTAAGAATATTCTGTCTGAAAAGCCAGGTGGTGTACGGAGGCGCGGACTACGATGGCTGGAAGATGTTGAGACTGACCTGAAGGATCTCGATGTATATCACAAGAGACGATATGGTATGGACAGAGCCGAATGGAGCAAGCTATTGAAGGAAACTCAAGTCATATACGGCTTGAAGAGGCAAAACAACGAACAATGAATTAAAATATAAATATAAAAGAAACAATTGCAATAAAGTTATAATCATTGAAAAAAAGTTATGAAAACATGTGTTTTCACCCAATACAAATCTGTATTAAAAGAAGAGGTATGAAACACTTCGAACTCTGTCCCACCTGTTGAAGAAATATCATTTCACACTATCAATGCACCACTTCCAAATTGAAAGCTCCCAGTTCATAACAATCACCCAACCTTTTGTGAACCGCCCATCTGCTGAAGAAGAGCTCAGCAAAGTGACTCACGTGAATACATCTCGTTGCTCCATTTGTTTGCAGTACACATAAGGTTTTTTAGAACAAAGTCCAAACTGTCTCTTCGATCTTCTCTACACAGCAGTGGACCTAACTCTGGTATCTGAGTTTTATAGTTCCCTTAAGCAAATCCTTTTTTTTTTTTTTTTCTCCGATCATTTTTACTCCCCAAGTCGCACGTAACTAAGCAATCTCGGCAGCTGTTGAGAACCGATAGTTAAGTGTGCGTGGAACAATGAACTGGTCATTTCTTAGCTGAACTTGCAACCAACCTTAAATCGGCCTGCGTTTGCACAAATCTTTTTTTCGCTTTTATGCCTGATTACTACCCAAACATTAGATTTAGGTAAATCCATTAGACAAGCCTTCTCAAGTAGAGACTTGGGAATACATAAATTAAGAAGAGGTTTACGGAAACGTACTAGGAAGTATGCTTTGAGGATTTTGACTCCAGTTTAAGCCAGAGGAGGAACTGCCATTAACTAAAACGTTTTTATCATGGTCGGAAACTTCTATATTTAAATTAATTTTTCAAATACGTTTTGAGTTTCATTTTCATATGGATAACCAAACAACCTGAAATGATAATTTCAAGCCAAAATTGTATTATTATCATAAGGCAGCATACTTTTTTTAGGAACACTTTTTTCCTGTTTACTAAATGGACAGAGAAAACCATGAGATAAGGTAAACAATTTTTGAGGGTCTCTAAAGAACTGGAAGGATGATATTATGGAAATAGTTATATCCCTCAGATTGGGATATAAATAACAACTTTCATTAAAAAACTTGGTCCATGGTCCAGGTTATCAAAAAAGGATTGATTTTAATTTAATTTTATAAAAATTATTTTTACAATCAAAGATATTTAAATTTTCAAAAATGGTAAAATGATTCTTAAATATAATTCAAAGTTTTTATTGAAAATTAATTAACAAATGACAACTGCCTCTGTTATTTGAGAAATTAGAAACAATATCAGTTTATTTATTCTAATGTATGCATCTATTTTAATATATTCTTATATTCTGAAGCTAAATACAAATTTGTATAATAGTGTCAGAAGACTGAATTATATTATAGGACTATTGCTGCAAAATAGCATATTAAATATGAATATCATGTAATTATCACCTCTAAGAACTTGATAATCTCATGACCTTTACAAAACAATACGGAAATAAGCTAATACAAATAAAATTATCTTCTTTATTAAATTCAATGACTACATTTAAATGTGTGAAACTGTTTCATCATTTGAAAATAAAACTGCATTTTTAAAACATTTTTTTTAAAAACTTTTTTAAAAATAGTATATCAATACATTATACAACTAAAATACAACATATCTAAAAATAGTGTTGACAAATTATTATCCCATCCGTTGTTTTGATGTGATCAAAAATAAAAAAACCTGGAGAGTAAAAATGTTACGATTTGAGGCCAAATGTACTAATATTTTTCAAGAGATGGAAGCACCCTGGGAACCCAAGATACAACATATCTTCTTTCTCTTTAAGGAATATTTTTAAAAAGAAATTATTAATACTGTATGAGTTAATAATTTTATATTAATTTAGTTTATGGTCACAAAAATTGTATAAAAAAAAGCTCAACAAATTTTGGTATTGTGTATTTTTCATATTCAAATTTGTAGTTATTTTTAGAGATTATTTATTTACGTTATAATAATAAAAGCATCAAAGAAATCTCATGTTGTACAGTCAAGCTCCAAATTACTCTGTTTTGATCTGTACAGAGGTGTCTCTGAAAATCTTGAAGCTAAACTAAAATAGCTAAGCAGTTGTTTTTTATAATTATCATTGTGACCTTAATGAATACATCTGTCTTCTGATTCCATGAAGAGTTGAAATGGCTTTATTTTTCACATCATCCAACAAGTATTTTAACGCATCTATCCTCAATAATGTAATTCATTCTCAAAGTTTACATTTCAATGCTCAAATGATTGTTCAGAAAAATAAATAATAAGTTTAGTAATAGGTAAAAATTTGAATTGAACATTATTTTATACATTGAAAAATCAACTCATAAACTTATATTGACTATTACTAATTTGCAGGAAAATAAATAACCACTTTATAAAAAAACATATATGCATTTATTTATTGTATTATGAATATTTATTATTTTATTTACCTTCAATATTTAGCACAAAAAACTTGCCTGAATGGGGAAAACTTGAGGGAATGGTCAGGTATAATGGAACTTTTTTTTATTTCAGGTTTATTGCTAAAAATGTATTATCAGGTAATGTATAACTTAGTATCATAACTTTTAAAATAATATGAACAATTGTAGTTTTTAAAACTTGTAAAAATATCAATTACGAGCTAATAAACTGATACTAGGCCCTTTTTCACAGCGAAGAAGCATTTCAGGACTTGGTATTAGTTCCTTCTCAGATATTATTTTATAATTCAGTACCAAATTAGAAATAATCACCTTCATATCCAGCAATGCATATTTTTGACCTGAAAAATTGTCACAGAAGATTATTTTTTTATTTACCTTAATCCACTTTTTTATCAGAACATACTGAAATTTTTTAACATAATCTTTGAAATTGAATTTTAGATTTCTTGAATCATTGATAGTGAAGTAGCTATCATTTGGTATTAAAAAACCCTAACTATAATTATATTTAGTAAGTGCTGCATGCATTAGCATTAAAAACTGAAAAATTGACATTTCTTAAAATTTAAACTTGAAAACGTATAGGTTCTACAGGAGTTTGAAGCAGAAAATTATTCTAATGAACACAAATCTTTTACAAAATATAAAAGATTACCAATGCAGTTTCTCGGTCCAGCTGAGAATGGTATGTAGGCATACTGATGCTTTTGCGGCTCAAGAAATCTATCAGGGTTAAATTTATCTGCATCAGGAAACAAATCTTCTCTTCTGTGCATTGCATAAATACACAAGTCGATCTGTGCTCCTTTCGGAACTATATAGCCTTCTGAAAAAAACCAAAAAAAAAAACCTTTATCAGCATAAGCAATCTTAATAATGGTTTAGACAAATTTGATAGGATAGGAACAGATCGAAAGTGGGAAACTGGAAAGAGAAAGAACTTCATTCAACTGTTGCTGAACTTGTCAAGGACAAGGACCTTTTCCCAAGTTATATGAAAAACGAGGTTTGGAAGGAAGAATTATAAATGTGTAGGAGGGCAGAGAAGATTAGAACAAACTTATTAGTTTGGTTTAAATCAGTTAGAATCAGAATAAATTAGACCATTAGAAGAAATATTAGAGGAATAGAATAGAATAAAGACTTATAAACTATAGGCATATATGCATGTTTAAATTTAATAATTTAAAAGAAAATTTATCTCAATTTTCAAATCCTCATTATATGATCATCATAATAAAATGCTAGCAGATAAGTAAAGACTTTTGGTACATTAATACATATATATGAGGATAAGTTATTATTTTTTTTATTTTATAAAATATAAAGATGTAATAAGTAAATATAATAAGTACAAACTCAATAAAACATTATAACTGAACCGTAATAGAGTGAAAATGTGTAAAAGATATGTGGCTGGTAAAAGGTTAATAATGTTGACAAATATTTTTTATAATACAAAGTACAAAAAAAAAAAAAAAAAAAAAAAAAAAAATTTTTTTTGCTGAAACTACAGTATTCCATGGACATTCCAAAATAAAAGACATTTAAAAGCAAGAACGGAAGATCCTCAGGAAGATTTTAAGCCCTGTTAATCAAGATGGAATTTAGATCAAAAGACCAGCTTCAGAAATTTACTAACACAAGAACACAATTACTGACACCTTCAGAAGAAGGAGAACAAATTTCTTTGGACACTTGTACCACACAAGCCCCAATCGACTCCCAAAAAAGATTATTACCATTACTTACTCCAGTAAAAATAAGACAAAGTGGATTAATGAAACACTAGATGACCTGAAGCAGATGAATATTAGTGACAGTGATATAAACGACAGGATAAAATTCAAAACTGCTGTAACAAAACAAACACTTAAACACCACCCACAGAGACTACTGGAAGAGCATGGACTGAAGAGCGCAAACAAAAACACGGTGAATTCATGAAGAGATTTTGGGAAAATAGAAGAAAGAAAAATGGGAACGAAACATCATGAACAAGTTTCAACGCTCTCTTTGCTGGGTTTTAATGAACAATAAGATAAAAAATAATAAAATAAAAAAAATGTAAGATCACATTTATGAATCTCACCTGTTGTGGATTAACTTGAGATTATTTATTAAATTTATCACTTTTGAATATAACTTACTTGATGGAAGGACAATGTCTTCAGTAGCCTGTCGACCTATCATTGGAACTGATGGATATAGTCTGAGACTTTCTTTGATTACTCGGTCCAAATAGACCATTTTGTTGTAGTCTTCCATTGATGGCTCTTCATTTCCTTGGAGTATACTGGACACTTCTTGATACAATTCTTCCTATGAATTATATTTTTAATAAAACCTCTGGGTCAATCATCAAAAAATTTATTCTTATAAGTTATTAACCAATAATTTTGAATATGGTAATGTATGTTATATGGCAATAATATTATGGTAATGTATTTAAATTTTAATAAAATTAATCAGAAATTAAATAATTCATAAAAATATTTAAAAAAAAAAAATTATTTCAAACCTGTACATCAAGATGAATTCCAAGGAGCCATGTAGTGAATGTTAAAGACATAGTCGTTGTATCATGGCCCTAAAATTGTGTTTAGGATTATCATTAAAGTTAAATAAAAATTTCATGAACATTCAGAAATCTATAAAATTTTATTTTTTTATATGTAATGTGCCTGTTCTATGTTAGATCAGTCACATTTCCCCTTATCACTACACAATGAAAATAAACTACGTTATATTTAGCAAACATAGATGAAAATACAATTATAATGCATTTATTATATCATTTAAGGTCTAACCTCAAACATAAAAGTGATAACTTCATCTTGTATGTCTTTATCTGTTTGAAAAGCAGGAGCATTATTCTGTTTCATTTCCAGAAGAAGCTTTAAGAAAGCTGTCTTCTTTTTTATACCTGTCAACATTGGATATAGCTAAATTTTTTCCTTTAAAAATCAAACAAATAAGGAAACATTCAGAAATCACTGACCATACTCTGCATCTGACACAACTGAGCCATTATCAACAGTTTTAGAATGCTGTTTTCCTCTAATCACCTATATTTCACATCAATAAAATTTTAATTAATATACGCATCTATTTCGGATAAACCAAATAACAAGAGAAAATATTCATTTGATTTTAATTGTTACCTCCATCGGCAGTGAAAATAGGATTTTCAGAAGATCTGATTCTTCCTTTTTCCTACCGGAAAGGGTGTAATATGGCTCCAGGCCTATCAAAGGGTTGGCGATTCTCTCCATTAAAATAGTGGTCATTCTAAAGGTGCAACACATAAAATTATTACGCATTGCTGATTCATATCTTAATATATATATGTTGATTATATTTGAGGAATATTGACTTAAACAAATGTTCATCCAGTATTTTCCTAGTCTTTACTACCATCTCTGTGAATATATTTAGTATGTAAGTCATTAATTTTTGTCTAAACATGGAATCAATTGTACACTTATTGCAGAATGTAGATTTCATTGTATTTCAATGTCCATTTCTGTATTTTCTGTTAATTAATTCTACAATACTCTAAAATTTTTAATTTTATTCTTGATTCAGGAGGATATTAATGTATTCCTATGCTACAACACTTTATCAATCTATCTTTTTTTTTTTTTTTTTTCTAAAATTGGTAGTTACTAATCAATCTTGAGGTCTGAATTTTTAATAATAGTTTACATAACCATAATTGATACTTAATAGTACTCTGTAAGATTGTTTTTAATAAATTTTAGATGTAATAAGCATTTTTTTTTTTTTTTTTTTTGTTTATTGGTAATTAAAATATATTAATTTTAAAATATTTTATTTTTTAATTTCATGCATGATGTTTCTTACAACATGTTTTTAATTTTAGCATGATAGAGAAGAGAATTAAATTCTAAGAAAGGGATTTCAATACTAAGAACTAAGAGAGGCTATTCTTTAAAAAAAGGAGTAATTTAGTTTATTTACATTTTTTTTTAAAACTACAAAACTTAGTTGCCTCAAATAAATCTAATGGGATGGGGAATCACGTTGATATTAAAAAGTACAAAAGGTGTACTTAATAGTTTTTATTTTATATTAAATGAATTTCATGTTTTATTTTATATTAATGATTCTTAAAATATTTTTAAATAAAATTTCTTTTCTCATGAAGATTTCATTCCAAATTTGAAATGGATCAACAGTCCAAGATCTTTATACAATCAGTTTTATAAATTTGTAGAAACTTGGTGTGGTTTGAGTTACCATTGTCAGGGATCAAAGACACTATTAACCCTTAAATATTAATGCTTATCCTAAAAATGTCCTATGCATTATCGTCTAATATTTTTTAACAAAAGAGTGGGGATAGCATCGCTATAGCCATTCCAAGGAAAAAAAAAATAATAATGTATTCAAAAATCGCCCGTTAAAGGGTTAAACAGTTTATAGAAAACAGTGCGTCAAGAAAATTTACTTAAAAAAAATTCTCATGACTGATGACAGATTAAAATGAATAATTAAATTAAGATTAACCTGAATATACTGGTTGGATACTCTGATTGTGGGTTGGTTTGTGCATTTAACTTGGTCCCCATGGCAGTCTCTAGAGAAAGAGAGGAATAATTGAAAAAATTCAAATTATATTCATAAGAGTTGTTATTATTGTATATTTATCTTGGTAAACATTGAACACAGAAAAAGATATAATATCTTGAAACCATTAAATAACAAAGTTTCATTAAAAACTATTTATTAAATAATATAATAATATAAATTTTATTTAAATAATTATATCAATTATTAAAATAAAAAACAGTTCTATAAAAACATTACCAACTTCTAAATGAAAATCAACCTACAGTTCTATGGCCCTACTATAACGAGAAACATAACAACATTAAATA
Source organism: Euschistus heros (assembly GCA_003667255.2). Taxonomy (NCBI): domain Eukaryota; kingdom Metazoa; phylum Arthropoda; class Insecta; order Hemiptera; family Pentatomidae; genus Euschistus; species Euschistus heros. The sequence continues at coordinate 3,164,517 of RCWM02000083.1, forward strand.
TTCAGCATTAACACATATCTTAAACACCTGAACTCTTTGAGAACCATCTTTCTCCTATTTTTATTTAAACACACTAATTTCAGCAATACCGAACATGGAAAAATTGTACTCAACAAGCAAACTGATGTCATAAAAACTTTATTTCACAAAATTATAGTCAAATCAATTCTCTTCAAAATAGTCCCCATTTGTAGTGATACACTTGTTCCACCTCCATTTCCGTTGTAGAAAGTATTCGTGGAAGTCTTCAGAAGTCAGGCTCTTTAGGCAACTTGTCTTTTTGTATTTTTATTGTTTCTATGTCGTCCCACCTCACCATTTTACATTCAAAAAACAAAAAGAAATCTGGTGAGAGGGGAGGGTGATTTAATATGATAGTAGAATTATGGGTCAGAAACTTCTGGACAATCAGTGCTGAATGCATAGGCACATTGTTATGATGCACCAACGATCTATCAGTACCACACAAGTGTGGTCACACTATACACAGAAGATTCCTCAAGTGCTTGAAAACCTTCATGTAGAGGCGGTACTTACTGTTTGTCCTTTAAGAAGAAATTCATTAATGATATCATTAATTTAAGGCTTTTTTTGAAATATTTTCTTGTGGTTAGTCTTTTTTTTCCCATTTCTTGGTTTATGTTGTACTTGTAAAACCATGATTCAACACCATGGATGATCCTGTCAAGAAAACTGGAAGTTTGTGCAGTTTTTCCACTTGGTGCAGCAATAAATCCTCTGCTTTTGATCAGGTCTTCACAACTTAGGGACAATATTTGCACACAATTTTCTTAGCTCCAAACATTCCTTAAAAATTGTGTGCATAGGTGGTATTCTAAAGTTTATTTGATCAGGAATCATATGGAGAGTTATTTGTCAATTGAAAGGCACAAGAGACTGAATTTGTTCAATGTTTTCATTAGCTGAGAAATGTTTATTATATTTGTAAAGAGATGTTTTCTTCATTTTCTTCAATAATGTTGTTTATATATTATTATTATTATTATTGTGTCCATAAATAGAGCTCAACAGTTCATGGATCTATATTGCATTTTATCAAGAATTTGATGATTATTCACAGTTTTATCTGCTCTTTAATTTTATTGTCGACAATAGGAAAAAGAAGACACCAGAGAAAACTATCTGCATCCACCCACGCACGCACCTGATCACACTGATGGTCTGAGGCTCACTGACCCTCAGACAAGCTGATTTATTTCCCCTCCAGTAAAGCAGCCAGTGCGCAAGAACAAACTGCTCAAGGCTGCCATTCAAGCACAGATTGTTCATTTATTGGACAAGCCTCGTACAAGAACAACAGACACACCTTCATCATATGTACAGCCTATTTCTAATATTTTCTGAAGTATTTGAAAAACTGCTCAACAAAAGATTTTATGGCATACTATATAAGAACTACCTAATACCTAACTATCAATTTAGATTTTACATATTTTATTAAAATGAGTTGATTTTCTTATTAAAGGAGGGGGGGAAAAAAGTTGTGTATTGGTCTCTCTTGTATGTAGGTTTTTAAATGCTAAATTTCTTTTCTCCTTTTTATTTTAGATAGCAAAGTACTATTTTATACACTATATGCCACAGTTTATCAACTACTATCAAGACTTCAGATTGACCAATTATTCTACATCTGTGTTCGTTAGTTGTTTGATTACTTTTAAGTTGTTTTATTATTTATCAGTTGTTTATCTTTAATATCCCATCTTAAATAAAGTTATCTAAGTTGAGATATGTTGCTTGATAATATGATAAAATGGGGATTTAGAGTTGATTAGAAAAGAACAACGACAAATTAATATAAAAAAAAAAAAAAGTTAGAGATGAGAAATAGTATTCTAAACGCATTCATCAAAATTTATATCTACTCTAAGATTTTTAGAATTCTAAGACTTACAGCTTTCATGACGATTTACAATAACATACAAAATATTTACCTGCTATTGCATCTAATGCACAATTTGACATATATTCTGTCAACGGAAAAGGTCCTTTTCCTACTTTATCCTTAAAACAGTCAATAAGGACCTTCGAACATTTATTGAAAATGGGAACAAATTCATCTAGGATCTTGAAGTGAAAAGTTGGTGTAATAGCTTTTCTTCTCATATGCCACAGTTGACCTAAAACCAGAAAAAAGCCATGGAGAAAAAAAATCTTTATTTTGCTTTTTTTCCTTAGAGAATTATATGTGATTTATAAATAATATTTTATTTTGTGCTGTAATATTTTTTCATAAATAAAAGTTAAAAATTTAAATTATTGAATTGTATATGTAAAATAATAGAAGACTAACAAGGAGGACACACTCAGTCTCTCACGGATCCTGTTGGCAATTTTTTTGGAGGTTCCAGGTCAAAAAATATTAGACACGGATTTGCAGTTCCGACCAATGGGCCCTAGAAGCCAAGAAAAAAAAATAAAATAGCATTAAACTTATATCTCGAGTTTAAAAATGATATTGACATGATTATTGCACCAAGATGTTTAGTTTTGATTGTGGATTTAAGAAAAAATACAGCCACTCCATAGATTTTGGTTTAAGTTAATTAAATTCTAAAAAAATTATTAGAAATAATTTTATTAAAGCAAACTACCTCTATAGATTTTTTTCACACAAAAATTGATGTCAGATTCTAATTCAGCATCCTAAAAAACATTGAAAAACGCTTATTCAACAAAATCAAAAAATATCATTTTTTTCACGCTCTTCGAGGAAAATGAAATTTTTAAACCGATTATTGGTTACATACCTTTAAATCGCCATTACTTTGTCACACAATTCACTGGTTGGTATTGCTGGAAAGAGGAGACCCTCAGCTTTCTTTTGATGTATATAAACATAAAATTCGATGAACATAAACCTATTAAAAAAAAATTGAAAAATCCGAAAATTTTTTTTTGATTTTTAGCTTGAGTTTGAAATGGATTGTCCAGATAGGACGATGAAACCAAAGTCATTTCAAGTGTATTACCACCCTATATTTCGTGTACAAAAATAAAGTTTTTTCTATTTATATGCATCAAAAGAAAGAACAATTTTGAATATATATATAATTTATATATATAAATTAATGGTTTTATTGAGAAAACTAACAACTTTCAAAAAGTTAGAAAACTAAAATTTCATGCTTATTTGATACTGACCATGTTATCAGTTGCATGAATTTCCACCACTTGCAGCCAATAAAGCTTCCATCCACCTAGTTATGCCCTAAGATTAAATTTCTGATAGCGTTGCCAATATACAGGTGCTATCACCTTGGCTACTTTTAACATTATTATGCAATATTTGTTCTCATTGGTTTAATTAAATCCTTACAAATTCATATTTTCTGGGTGCGCCACTTTTTTTGTAACACAGTGTATTTCTTATTAATTGTAATTTATGTTTGATATCCTTTCAAATTTTTTATTTTCAAAGAAATTCAATGAATAATAATATAAAATTATATTTGTTCGTACATAGAGATAGTTAATATCAACTTTTAGGATATGAAAGTTTCTGAATGTTAGAAAACTTATTTATTTCCATACCTGTACTTAAAAGAAGACCAGTTCCAAGCCAAGGAGACAGTTTTTCATAACTAATTGATTTTGTAATTATAGATTGGCTAGACAAAATTACCTAAAAACACATTAAATTCAAAGAGAATATGAATTAATGTACTTTATAGAATATCTGTTTAGTTTATTTCCAACATGATGCAGGAATATTAATTTAGCAGTAAGTACTCAATATTTGAACTCAATATTTTTAATATAAGTTAATATTTAAAATACAATTAAATAATATTATGCATGTAAATTAACTTAATTTTTACATGGATATATCTTATGGATGTGGGTCTATAATTTTTTTGTTGTAATGCTTTTTTTTCACAGTCAAAAATATGACAATTTGAGAAGCTCTTGCTCTGTTGGTGTGTTGCTTTGATCGAAAATCTGTCAACAATTTTATGATTCAAAATTTAATGGAGAATATTTTTTGTTATCAACTTGTCACTAAGACCTACCGCTTAGGACCTATATTGCTTTGAATGATAAAAGTCACATTGTAACGTTTTTTTCATTATCAAATATATAACATTACTTTTTACCCTCAAAAATATAATATATTGACCCTCTCTAGATCTGTTGGTGTTGCTCAGATCCAAAACTTGCTTATAGTTTTATCTGAAATTTAATGGAAAATATTTTTTATAGCTATATTGGTTTGAATGAAAAAAAGTCAATTTTCTCTCAACTTTGTTCATTCCAAGTAATCATTGATTCTTAATTTAATTTGAGTAAATTGATTCTTTTAATCCTAAAATGTAAATTGGGCAAAGCAGTAGATTATAGACAGGCATATCCATGATCTATTTTTCTCAATCAGGAAGAAATTGAGTTTTAGCTATTTTTTATTAAAATATTTATGAAACATAAAAAAATCGCTAGGAAAAAAAAACAACTCTAAACTCTGGTTCCCTTCAAGACTTGCTCATTTTACATTTTTTTTTTTTTTTTGTAAAAATTAACTTTTTCTTTTTTTTTTTTATTATGACCCCTAGGGAATTGGGTCTGACAAAATAACTTTGTGGCCCTTTTCTCTTTCCTTCTTCTCCAGAATGCTATTCATTTTTTTAGTTTTTATCTATATGTATAAAATTCATTATTTTAAATTTCTTCTTCATCTGTTGACTAGGATTAATATAATGATGAGAAATACAATAAAAACTGTTGGTAACCCTTAAAAAAAATATATTTAAATTTACAACTTTGCCATTGTTAACATAAATTTCGATGCGCAGGAGTGAACAGGTTGATGGGTTGGGTTCTAGTATTTAAGAGGTGGATGGAGGAGCGCTGAGTAAGGTCATGAATATAGGTGGGTTTTTTTGGTTTTCAAGGATTGAAATATGAGTGCACCTAGGAAGTATTGATGTCAGAAACTGGGTTAAAGAAACCCAATTTCAGAATACCTGTGAGGTATGTGAGAACATCTGGAGATCCCAAAAATAAATCTAATAAAACAGATCATTAGTCTTTTACATATGCTTACAAGATATGTTTACCTGTATATCTTCAGGTTCAGTCACAAAAATGTGAAGTTCAGGTCCAAGCCCTACTCGAAATACATTCCCATACTTTTTCATATTTTTTTTCCAACATTCTGGGGCCCCTAATAAAGAACGGTACAGTTTTATAAAGATATTTAATAAATATATGAAGTACATAATGAGCACCTACTCATATTATAAAAGTTTGATGTACATTAAAACTGATGCTCAAATCCAAAATATATTATAAAAAAATCACTATAAGGAATACCTTACAACTAAGGATACTTTCAAAATAATTACTACTATTAACTAAATGCTATGAGATAGGTCAGAATCCACCATGGATGTGATACCATGATGACATATGATTCTCACTCAAAATGGATTAACTTCTTACCTCTAGTCTTTTTCACTTGGGGTGCAAGACATATGGTTCTTAACTGTTTCCCATTTATCTAAAATATCCACTATTATAGTTTTTTTAAAACCTTATGAAGAGAGTAGGGACATCAAAATATTTACAAGGTCTTTGATTATATTATTATATCTTTGATTATACTGTATAAGTATTAAATCAACATGTTTATTTATAGTTCTAAATATATATAACTGAAATATTTTATTTATTCTATATTCCAATAGAAAGTTACCTAAGTCACATGTAAATCACAATAAAATAACACCTGAAAGAAAATAATTAACAGGATTACATTGATCTAGAATCTTAAAACCACTTTTTGATGAGTTTGTGAACTCATTTTAGATATTAAAATATTTGAACCTTTAAATAAGGCATAGATGGAAATAAATCAACCAACTGATGAAGTTACTAGCAGACTGAAAGCAAGTTGAGGTACATCAAGGTAGTAATATCCTAAATTGCAGAGTGTGGAAAAAATAAGAAATAACCATGTAATTATTAGTTCAATGTTGAGAAGGTATCCAGGAAAATAATGAAAAAAATATTTATATGGCTTTTAAATTATACCAAGGAGTGAAGACACATCAACACAAGAATGTGCGGAGAGTGATTAGAAGCAGGAAGAGAAAGGAAAACAAATTTAATACATATACAATTATTACTGAATACTGATGATTTGGAAACTATTCTGCATGATGTAGCAAATGTTGACGACATTAACCTCATGTTGACGACATATAAAGAATAAATTTGAGAAAAAATTATTATTTGATAATGATCAGTGGAGATACTAAAAAAAAAAAAAAAAAAAAAAAAAAACTGGATCAGCTCCACAATGAACTAATTATATTTCAATATGTCAAGATTTAAATGGTTTGATCATTTCACGAGGATGAGCAATGAAAGGTGTATAAGCGCAGAAGAATGTATATAAATATCCCTCAAAACATGGTACAAAATATGGAAGGGTCTAAGAAGAGATGATGTAGGATAGGATTTTTGGCGGTTGTGGTTTCTATTGCCCAGGTAGAAGACAAAGAAAGATGGCTGGCAAGAGTTGATCAGTCCATCAGCAGCTTTATTCTTCTGTGGGGTCAATACCATAACAAAAGGAAGGAAAATCAGTCATAGTGTATTTATAAATTAATCATTAAATTAATATGCATCACATAAACACTTATTCTTACTAGGTCCTATAAAGTCGAAGTTGAATATGTTTCCAATTATTGGGTACAATGTAGGACCTGGAATCTTCCTGCCAATCCAGACCATTCTGTTGGGGAACAACAGCCATAGCAGCAGTGTTGCCAACGCGAAAGTCAGAAGCAGGTAGAAAACCATCTGATATCTGTAAACATTTAGTATTTTATAAACTTACATCTTCTTGTTATAAAACCGAATTTCAAATTATAACAATAATTAGAGAATGTGAAAATATAAATTAGAACATATAAGTGTCATCTGGGCAAACAGAGGTGCAGCACAGGAAATTCATCTCTATTCCGCTTATAGAGAACTAATAGTTGAACAGGTAGCCTTACTAGAAGAAACAGTCCATTCTTATAATTGAATCTTAGAAAACATAATTTCACTCAACGACTTGAAACAAGCCCACCGCTTTACCTCGATTATGATCTTAATCTTCTTCCTTGGCTCTACAACCCTCGAGGGATCAAGGCCGCCCGAAGCAATCTCTGTCATTCAACTCGGTCCCTCGCAGCCGCTCTCCAGTCCCGGATTCCCAGAATGGTGCGTGCATCACTTACCACACCGTCCACCCAGCGAAGTCTGGGGCGCCCACGTCTTCTGGTGGAATGAATTTCCTCCTCGAGGATCCTTCTTGGCACAGAGTCAGTGCTCATCCTGATCACATGACCAGCACACCTAAGCTGATAATACATACTGATAATATATGCTGATAAAACGCACAATGTCACAATCATTGAACAGCTCAGAGATTTCCGACTTTGTCCTTATTCGCCAGGCTTGCTCGTTGGTATCAAAAATCGCTCCGAAAATTCTTCTCAACACTTTCGTTTCAAATTGGAGGAGTTGATTTCCTTGTGCCCTGGTAAGCGTCCAACTCTCTGACCCATACGTAAGCACCGGTCTAATTAGAGTTTTGTATAGACGCAATTTGGTATCGCGAGAAAAAGTAAAGCTCTTCAACTGTCGCACCAGCCCGAAATAGCATCTATTAGCTGTCAAGATTCTTGTTTGCATTTCTGTTCCTTTTAACATGCATTTCTTTTCCTGTTAACGTGCGTAATCAAGGAACCAAGATATTCAAACTCCTCGACTCTCTCAAATGAACAACCATCAATTTGTATATATGAAGGAAGAATCCCTTGTGAGTTTGTCACCATGCATTTGGTTTTTGCTTGGTTGACTTCAAGCCCCATCCTCGCAGCTGCCATTTGTAGTTTTGTGAACGCCTCTGCCATAGCATTAAAACTTCGCCCGATGATATCCAAGTCATCGGTATACCCCAGTACTTGAGCTGAACGGTTAAAAATCGTCCTTCTCACCTGGATCCCCGACTCCCTTACTGCGCCCTCTAGTTCAAAATTGAAGAGAAGGCACGCCAGACCATCACCCTGCCTTAATTCCCTAAAAGTCTGAAAATAGCTTGAGAGTTCGCCATCAATGCGTACAGAACATTGTACGGTTTCCATTGTCTTCTGGATGAGTCTCACAAGCTTAGGTGGAACTTTCATATTTATCATGACTTTATCAAGTTCATCCCTTTTCACACTATCGTATACTGCACGAAAATCCACAAAACCTGACCTTTCCAGCATTAACCTGAGTGAGAAAACTTGGTCTGTGGTACCCCTTCCTTTCATAAAACCAGCCTAGTAATTGCCAATCTCTCTTTCGGCGTGGGGCAGCAACCTGTGGAACATAATTCTGGACAGCACCTTATATGCGCTAGACAGCAGTGAGATACCACGGTAGTTACCACAAATGATAATGATCAGGTTCCCTATACAAACACAGCACAGCATGTTGGGTTTTTATTTGATAAACAAGGTATGGATAAGACATGGTGCCCTCACTTCACACACACAATAAGACCTTCAACTGTTAAACTTTTATACTCAATTCTGATGATAAAAACGAATTTTATTTAGTTAGATTGGTCTATATAGAACATTGGTCTCCTTCAACAGTTTGCTTCATTGGGTTCTTCCCAAAGTATCTCACCTCCAGCGGTGTGTACACCTGATGCCTCAACATCTACCAACCATCGCATTCGAATCCTCACAAATCTTGGTACACCATCTGGCGTCTTGTAAAAAATTATCTTGACGGTATTACTGGGACTCATTCTCTCCCTGTGTACACCCATCTCAATCGTCCCATGGAAACAATGTGGAGGAGATAATGTATTCATCTCCAAAAAGCTCTTGGTCTTTCTTATTCGCCTGAAATTTCCAATTCTTTATAACGAAAATTCGACAAAGAACTTTTTTTTTTTTTTTACAGAATTTTAAAACTTTCATTTTCTGCTGTTAAAAGCCACGATTCACTGTCATAGGTGACAATCGGTCTTAATACTGTTTTATAGATTAAAAGCTTTGCTTTTCTTTAGAGGTTCTTAAACTCAAGGGTCTTTTGTAAATCCCATGAAGAGTGGTTTTCAGCAACAATTATGACATTTATGTCAAATTATCAATGGTTATCAAACAACCAAGGTACCTTAATTCTTGATAACACTATATTTGGAACCTTCCCAGTTGAAAATTTATTTCTTCATCGTTTCTCTTCCCAGTTTTCATACAGGCTGTCTTTTGAACATTGATTTTCCAGGCCAATTTTTAAGCCCGAGTTTCTTAGCAGCTTCCATTACTCCTCATAAGGCATGAAGGATTCTTGCCGAGATCACGAAGTCATCTGCAAAGGCCGACATTTAGGTAAAATGGCTAGAAAAGGTACCAATGGGATTTGTTTCTAGTTAACAATGGGAATTGATGACTCCAAAGAAAACGTAAATAAAAGTTTAGTTTCATACATTTCAATAAAATATGAAAAGATACTTTACAACCGAAAATCAATGTCAGTATGGTTACTAGTGCTTCACACGTAAATTATTATATATTTAATTATTCTCTACAAGGATCTATATTCTCTATATGGATTGTAACTTGATATTCCTCAAGTTGGGAACACACGAACCTCCTCACCGGGAGCCATGAGATTCGTATACGTTCGGTAATAATTACCATTTTTAGAGTTATTAATTCCCCATATTATTATATGTTTATATCATTCTAAGAAAATTTAATGGGCCTCAGAAAATATCAAATGGAGCCAAAAATAGCAATGTTCAAGTGGGGTCTGGGAAACCCCTTACTACACCTCTGACGTGGCCACCGCGAAGTAAATTTCAACTGACCAGTTGGAATCTAGGGACTTTCTGTACCTCTAAGGTGCAGTACAGGTGCTCTCTGAGGCCTTCATCCTAGGAGGAAGTTTAAATATCCTTTGTTTAAATATGTGCCTTTGCAGATTAATATAATTGAACAGGGATATTATATTTTATTCATTATTTTTTATTAATTATAAAAATACCAAAGGATTGGGGCCTGTGTTTCAAGCGAGGCTGGGGCGGATCGCTACCCCCCGTTTCTCTATGCTTCTGTTCGAGAAATATCGCAATATGCTATATATATGATATATGCTTGCTTACTGGTTTGGTGTTGCATTTCATCAGTTATATAGGGTCGCCACAAAGAATAGAACTGAAAAATAATTTTACTTTGGGACCAAGTCACTTAGTACACACCAAGTAACAAATAAGTACACAAATATATAGAATTACATAGTTACATCTGGTCAGAGACATAATTAAATGAAAAATAATAAAATATAACAATGGTAATATATACATGGATATTAATTAAATATATGGAGAGGAAAATAAGAGAATACTCTACAAATGAAATGTGATATAAAGTCTTTCGGTACAATCCTTAGTGCTCAATTTACATTATAAGTACCTAAATATTATATTCAGAGTAAGAAAAAATTATATTGAGTGAATCTAAATTATGGAAATAATCATTGAAAGGAGTCCAGAAATGCAAGGGCATGATATATGCCGAGGCCGACAGATTAATTTTTATTATAAAAGGTGCGTGAGGCATGCTAATATTTTCTAGAAGCTGGTTAATGTCTAGTTGTGCCTAAATAGATAATATCTTACGTGTTTACATGGTCGGGCTGTCTACTGTTTAATTGTTATTATGTCTCTAAATTACTGTTGTATGTTTACATTACTAAAATTATTCTATTGGCATAGCAGTTTAGGAGACGATGACACATATTCAACAGACGAATGTAAAGCTACTGATAATCTTAATTGATAGTTCTTGTCGGGTACGATTAGGGTCGCCAAGTCTTGCAGTCACAGGCGGGAGCATTTTTGGTGAAATTAGAAATTTTTTGAAATTCATACTGGCCAAATTTTGATGTTCCAACGGAAACATAAATAGCTGTAACTTATACAACAGCTAAATAACACCCAGTAGGTTATAAGCCTGAGCAGAAACTGATGTAATCCGATGCGTTTTCAAAACTGGTGCCCTCAAACACTTCTTCCAGCACGTCTCCGGTACTTTTTTGGCTATAACTCCGAAATTCACTTAAAACCAAATTTTACAAAAATACATCTTTCGAATTGTATACAATGATATATTTTATTTTTTTAAATATTAATTTATTGAAATTTACAACTCAGGTAAATGTGTAGATAACGATTACAATAACATGTCAAAAGTTGAAAAAAGAACTACTCATCAGTTGCACTTCATAAAAATTCTACACTAGAGAGCCATCTTCTTTTCAGACGCCTCGGAGGATTATCGAGAATGGGTTGGGAAGCAGGCTGAGAAACTAGTGATTATGGAGCTTACTATGGATTGATAGGGATCTGTTTTGGGCAACATATAGAACACTAAGATCTTTATGGGTATGTTTATTGGTGACAAAGTAAGGAGCATTTAGGATTTTTCGAAGGATTTTGAATTGCAAGGATTGGATGATAATTTTTAAAATTGATACTGGAACCACTTACTTGTGGTACATGAAGGACCTTGGTGTCCTCAACGATTCTTCTCTACTATTTAATAGACATTTTTTTTGTTTACAGTTGTAGATTAATAGATAATAATACAAAAAGAGGATTTCGATATAGGATAAGTTTTATAATAGATTATTTCCAGTAAAATTTTTTCGAAGCACAGTATTATGAATATGTGAAAAAAACGCTATTTCTTTTCTTCGTATATTTCAAGGATTCCGAATAGGACGAGGCGATGAACAGGAGCTCCGTGGGAGAAGTCTACTGGTTGAGCATAATGATGGATCATTGTTGAGAAATTCCCATTTTTTTTCTTTATAACTGACATCCATCAAATATCTGTGATTCCACAACAATAAGATAAACCTGTCACTGATTTGAAGGGTTAAAATGCATTTCTGGACGCAATTGGTGTGACTATAGTATTGTTTCAGTTGCCATTTGTTCATATTTATAAAATGTTAATTTATAGAGAACAAAAACCAACTTAAAGATTAAACCTACAATTACAAACTTGAACTAAAAAGTAAAAAACAATATTTTAATGACTTCAATACAAAGAGCATTAAAGGAAAATCGACAAAATTATCGATAACTATATACCTGCCCGCAATTTATGATCAGTTATTTTTGGAGTTGGTGCAAGCAAAGAAGAGCAGTTTAATTCTGCCTTTTTCCAACAAACTTTCTACACTTCTTTATAATTATCAGTTTCTTTTCTTTTTCTGTTTGTTATGGTTGGCACCGACTTCAAAAATACCTGACCATAAATTGTCAATAGGTAAACCATAAATTTCGTTGATTTTCCTTTAATGCTCTTTGTTTCGAAGTAATAAAAAATGAGTAATCAAAATCGATTCAGAATGGACGGAATGAATAAGTAACAAACTTTAAAAAAAGAACAAAAAAAACAGTAGAATCGAAAACCTCCGCCTTTTTGAAGTCGGTTAATATATATATATATATATATATATATATATATATATATATAATATATATATATATATATATATATATATACATTTAATTATAAATATTTTTAATTGAAATGAATGTGTGCATTTAATTTTTAAAAATAAAGTTCTCAATTCGACAAACCTTTGAGATTAGACTATCACCTTGAACTATTACTCCGGTCCTTGGCGTTAGGAATTTCTTATTCAATAATTGAGAATAGAAAAAGCTGTTAACTCTAAGGCTCTAGAATCATAAAACACACCCACAAAAAACAAAACAAGTATGACAATTTAAGAAACTTTAGCCGGTTGTTATATTTAATGACTCGATCAATAATAATAATTAAAATAAACTAAATTGATAACGATCAAATAAAAACAACATGAAAAGGGATTTCACTTAAGGAAAAATCAAATTGTCTCCAAGGATCTATTTAGTAAATTAAAGCAAAACTTTTAGCTTCCAAGTATCAAAACTCAAAATTTCATATTGTATATTTTTTAATTTGAAATCTTCATAGTAAAATATCACCAGACCCACCAAAACTAAAAAAGTATATATTTTTGTTTTATTTGTGTTGAATTACACATTTCCATTTAAAATTAAATCTTTCAGATAATAAAGTATTTAATATCATTGCTGTTATGACCGCTAGCAAAGTGATTCCACATTACTTAGCATAAAAAGTCTCTTTATTACTTTATCTTTGTTAGATTTTAAATAAAGGCGATTTGAAAAAAAAAAAAAAAAAAAAAATTATAATAGTTCACTGCTGGTCCCCTCATTGCAGTTTTAAGACTGAAGACACAAAAATTGTTTGATTTTTGAAGAAAATGTGCCAACGTTCTGTACAGTCTGATTCATCCGCAGAAGCTTCAAAACGACAGAAAATATTTTTTAAATGACATTCCAGATTAAGATCAAATATTAGAAAAAATATTTTCTGATAATTAAAAGAAATTTTATTTTTGTTGAACAGCTAATAGTCGAGAATTTCGACTGGGGAATATTTGCGAAAAAATATATATACCAATTAAGCCATACAAAAATCATGCGTAAGCAATTGAGAAAATTTAAAAAAAATAATAAAGTAAACCTTAAAGCTATTAAAGAAATTGATTAGTAATATTAATAATAAAAGAGGAAATATTGGCGATAGAGAAAAAAATCAGACAAGAAAATTTTTTTCCCCTATTTTTTCCCTTCAGAGAACACGTGTCAAGGATTTATTTTAATTTATAATGCATATAGATACAGAAACCTGCGAACCCCATCACTAAATCGTTATTTAAACACGATTAATCGATACTAAAAATTACTTAAAGATAAGATATAAAATGCATTAAAATGCTAAGAAACAGAAAGAAGTGGATGTGTAAAACTACATATTAAATCAACTTAAAAAGAAATATGGGGATATGAACAAAAATTTAACGTTTTCTTAAGTTTCCAATCAATTCATCAACTTCATTTCGAGTTTTGTGAATACAAACATAGGGGGCTGTCTTTTTACATATTACATCTCGTCATATTTCATATTTACTGTTTTTATTCGTAATATCTTTGCTGATATTTAATGAATTTTTTCTATATTATTTCACACTTGAATTTCATCTTTAATATCTGATTTCATTTATTATAATTTTTTTTTAATAGTATAAGGTAAAGTGATCACTCTAAAAAAAAACGTACTACTGTGAACTTATTATAAAGAAATTCTATTATAAAAAGAATTTAATCGGCAAAATATTTGGTGGTTATTTTATATTGGTGGTTATTTCTATATTGGTTTGGTTATTTTGTTTCACGCTCATGTGACTCTCTGTATTTCATATGCAGTTTATTGGACAAGGGTGAGTAGAATAGATATGACAATGGCAACATTCAATTCTGTGACCAAAAATACATAGAAACCAACATAAAACTCGATCATTTAGCTTCATTTTATTTTTTTTTAAATTGCCAATATTTTCAAATTTGTTTTTTCATCTTTGATATACCGCACCGCGATCCCGGTTGGCAACTACCGGTTTTCAGTAATTTTGATCATATAGAACGACTTTCAGAAGAGAAACTGCGTCCGAAAATTTTGCATGTTCATGCGCCATTATTCCCTAATGGTATTACATCATTTCGGGGAAAAACAACTGCCTCCCATTTCGTCCTCTCTACTTCATCACATGGCTCGCGAAATATATTTCTGAACTGTAGTAGTAAAAAATCTGTGTTTGAATGTCAATATTGTAAAACTATTTAGAAACGGAATTGAGCTTTGGGGCTCCACTAAACCTTCCAATTCTTCTCGTATCCAACTCTTAGAATCCAAAACACTTTATAATATCCTTAGGGCTCCTTATTATCTCACTAACAGACTTATCCATTAAGATCTTCCATATGTTCCATATGATTTGGCCTGATACCTATCATTTCATTGGAAATTCCAGACCCACTCGAATTCACTTGTCTCCAATTTAAACTAGCCTCACACTTGATTCCCGATAATTCTCCGAGGATTCTGAAAAGAAGAATGGCCAAGAGACCTTCTAATGTAGAACTTTTATTGAAGTGCAAATATTAAGTAGTTCTTTACATGTTATTGACATGACATTGTTATCTTTTCCCTCAAATAATGTAAACAGTTGTAATATCAATAAATAGATTTTAAAAAAGAAAATGTAAAATTAATATAAATATAATCTGTGTATGTAATATCAGCAAAAGATTGGGTAAAAGCAGAATTCAAATTAAAGAATTAGTAAAACAAGCAGCAAAAGTTTGATTCAACATTTTTTTGGGGAAAACTAAAATTTTAAGTAGCATTAAAAAAAATTAAAAACTCATTAACCTTTTTAGAAATTAATTAAGAGAGTGAACCACTTTAAATATCAAGTTGCTTTTTAAATGGCCAAGAGTACGTATAATAAAACATCATTACCTTGGAATTCAAAATTTAGACATTATAAAACCTTCATAAGGCCAGAAGCACTTTATTCAGCAGAAGCATTAGCTTTAATAAATATAGAATTACTGGATGATTTCAAAAATAAAGAAAGAAACGTTTTGAGGAAAATTTTAAAATAATGGAGAGCAGTTGATTTCAAATAAAACTCTATGCAAGAAAATGGAACAGCTTTCAGATACTATAAGAAAGAGAAGAATCAGTTTTTATGGTCACATATTTACAATGAATGAAAATAAACTCACTAAGCAAGTATTCGACTTTTTAAAAACAGAAAGACAAAATGTAACAGGTTCAAGCAAGTTCAAGATGATTTAAATGAATTTAATATTACAGTGAATACAATAAAAAAAACTCTATACATTTTAGAATAAAAGATAAAAGATTCAGAATTTGTAGAGAACATTCTTAACTTGAAAATATACTGTATTATCAGAAGAGGGAAGAAAAGCAACATTGGAGAGAATGAAGGAGTATAGGAGAAAAGCAAAGAAGCATTCACGAGAAAATAATTGATTCCACGTACTCCAAAGTGGTGGTTGGAAATAAAAAAAGGACAAAAAAATCTGTTTATCGAATTTCCGATGTTTCGAATTAAAAAAAAGAATGTTTTTAGAACTGATGATGAATGTTTAACATTCGAAACTCGACTTTGAATAAAGAAATTCAATAGAAATGGCAAACAATTTATCAATCCAAATTAGAATGAGTTTTTATCAATGCTGCAATACAAAGTTGGTCTATTATGAGAAATCAAATAACGATTAAATAGCTAAAGACTTTCGTTACATCAAACCTGTAGAATTAAAAAAATATATATATGAAAACTTGAGAAATCTTATTAACTTATCGCACATGTTTTAACAGAACATGAATAGCTTATCTATGCTTTGTTCACAGTTTTGCAACCTAATTGATACAGTTTCGATTGAATACGAATCTAAAACCACGTCACTTGTATAGTTTACTTCTTCGCCGCTACCACCCGGAACAAGAATCGATCTTATCAAAGAATTCCTTCAACTAGTACCTATCAGAAAACATCAACAGCCACTTTTGCACACCACAACTGTGTGCAACCTTGCCGACCCGATCCAGTCTTCTCTTATTCGGCCGACCAACTTTAGTCTCGCCTCTTATATTGTAATATGTAACCCTCTTCGGTATTCTTTCATCATCCATTCTGAGCACATGTCCAATCGAAATCTACCCACATCAATCCCACGAGTGGCTGTCTCCTTCACTAGAAACCATTCACCTTGACCGTCACATTTATTGGCCTTAGGATCCTCCCTTTAGGTGCAGAACTGAGCCAAAGTACCTATTTTCTTTATTATATCAGATTTATTAATTTTTAATATTTATATGGGTTGTAATCTTAAACTATAATTAACTGGCTACTTAATCTGTATAAATATTGTCCAGTATCGGAAGTTAATTTAACTTCTTTAGTTTTTATTGTTTCCCGATTGTCCATCTGCCCTGATATGGATTTGGCCGAAAAGTTGGTAGATAAAATAAAATATGCTTGTTGATTTTCAAACATTGCCTACATTTTCTCTGACTGATCCCACTTAAGGTCTTATTCAATATATTCCTTCAGTCAATCAACACAGCTCTTTAATTATAAAAAGTATTTTGGGCGGGAGGAGAGGTGAAGCAGTGGTTCGTTCAATGTCGCTACCTTAATTTATTTTACAACATGAGTAAGAAAACAATTATTTCAAATGTTTAAAATTTAAATGTAGTTTATTATGAATTAAACAGTAGGCAATAGATGCATACGCTAAGATATCAATATTATGAGGTCGAAAATTTAATACCCACCTATCGTCATCAGTAGATTGTTGGAAAAGTAACTAATTAAAATATTTTCTAGTTATCTTATTCTTTGTGGGTGAGATGATTCTCTCTGCTCCAGAAAATAATCGCTCTGTTGTCACTGAAGTAGAATCAGTAGCAACATATTTCCAGGCCAGCCAACATAAAAATGTAAAAGTTATATAAAAAACATTCCCTTATCTAAACCAATTTGACATGGATGTGTCTCTTGGCTTGCGATATCTACCTTTTTGGTGTTAAGTTTTTTTTACAGTCAATAATATAACATTTTGATAATCTCGGATCGAATATTTGTTGATTGATTTCTAATCAGAAATTTAATGGAGAATAGTTTTTTTAATATAACACTTGTAGCTTGAACGTAACATTTTGGAGCTATATTTTCTTGAAAAAATGAAGTCACGTTTGAAACCCATTCTTTCTCTGAACTTTGGAATAATGATTAATTATTAATTGAACTAATTTGATCCTTTTAATTTTTTTTTTATTCTTTAATTAATATAAATTCACAACTGTATTAGAAAACACATCTAGTAAATAACCGGTATACAATGCAATATAATGACATGATTAAAACTTTTAGAGAACTACCCATTGGTAGTACTTTAATGAGATAACTACAGAAGATCAAGAGGCCATCTTCTTTCAGCCGCCTCGGAGGATTGCAAGCAACGGAATGGGAAGCAAGTTGTGCAACAAGTGGATTTGGATGAGGAGTAAGTTTATTGTGAAAGGAAAGGTATATGGTTCGTGCCAAATTAGTGATATATGGTATATTAAGGTCATTGTGGATCAGTTCATTTTTGACAAAGTAAGGAGCATCTAGGATTTTGGATTGGAGTGACTATATGCGGTTAGAATTCGATGGTTTGGTGGATTCCCACAACTCTATATCACAAATCCAAATAGGTCTGATAATCGTCATATAGATTAGTTTTTTGTAGCTTTTAATTCTAAAATGTAAATTGGTATAGCAGTAGATTATGGATAAACATATCCATAATCTATAGTTTTTCCTAATCAGGGAGAAATTGAACTTATTTTTTTTATAAGATTTTGTTAATTTTTTTTTTTTAACATATATAGTTGTATGTTGTATTTGTTTAATATAGAGAATACGATATATCGTAATGTACGTATCGATAAATTGTTAGAATAAATATCAATATTTCAATACATCATGTAGTGATGCCCATCCCCTAGCAAACACTATCAATACGAGTTAAATGTGTAGTGTTGCAAGTCATGGAGTTTATCTTATATATATATATATTATCATTATATTACACCATCTATCATAGAGGTCATCTATCACAGAGCCGCAGAACCTGATAGCTAATGCTTCCGTAATCATACAAACTCGCTAACTGCTGCATTCAATCAATGCCCCACTACTGACCTTGAGCAGAAACCGTAATTAAAACTGTCCACATAAAAAACCCCCTATTAACTTCGCTGACTCTGCTTTAGAGCTGAAAACGAAATAAATTACAGAGATAATAAATGGAAAACAAAATGCTGACGTGGATGTATTCGTAACATTTTTATTTCATAAATACACAAAATATTCAAATCAACACTTTTGAGATCCAGAATTTTGATAACTCCATCATTGAAGTAATAAAATATTCCATTCAAAGAATGAAGTTCTGTAAAAATGAAAGATCCCTATAACCCTGGTTGACAGTGACTGGGAATAAGATATTAAAAAAAAATAAATAATTCAAGCATATTTAGGAATTCATTCTCTATCCTTAATTTAATAATCATAGAATAGTATTTTTTCTTTTCTTTTTGATTTTGAAATCTTGTAGAGAATTATTTCCTCAACGATATTTTCAAGCATAGCTGTAATTTTTAACCTGGTACTACTACACTGATTAGGAGGTTAAATATTACGTTAAAACATAATTGCTTTTTATTTTGAATTATGAGTTGATAGACTAAGACTGCTTATAAGCCCTAGTGGATAATGGACTGCGCCGTAAGTACTGACAACTAAGGCCGTTGGATCATATTTTTACACACAATATCAAAAAACAAAAGATCAACATTTTGATTTAATAATAATTTTTATTCGGCAGAAATAATTTTATTGCTTTCATTGGTTGGATTTTAATTTCTAGGGTTGTAACTATCAATGAAAAGATAATCTCGGCTGTCACATTTTTTTTATTTCAATTATAATGTTATTGTTGTTATTGTTATGTTGTTTATTTAATAAACCTGAAATATCAGAATAAATTTCAAAAATCAAATCAACCATATTCACTATCTTATTTGCTTATTTATTTGCATTTATATGGCATTGTCTTCTGTTCCATCTCCAATTTTGAGCAAACAAATTGTAAATTCGTGGTCTCCTCCCGTAAGATCACAATTTGAGTTGTTCAAAATACTTGAAGATTTTAAACATCATTTTATTTACTCTACAAGTATTCAAAATCAAGGGTAAAATATACCGAAAATTTCTGGCAAAAACAAAGGTTATGACACCCAATAATTTATTGTTTGACCTAAGATCGTGTAGAGATTGAACAACTACTTCAATGTGAGCCCTATAACTCATTGCTAATTCAAATTAAGTAAATTTTATAATCAATTTCAAGCTCTATATACCGTACCTTTGTAACCTCTCATGCAGAATGGCGCTAGCCACTTATCGGTCAATTAACAAACTTAACTGTAATTCTGATATTATCGCTTTTTAAATAATAAATTAATTGAAAATCAGTAGATTTTATTATTGCTAAACCTCCCTCGAACTGTATAATTACTTAAAATTAAATAAAAATTGGTTTTGTATTTTCGCGGTCATTGATTACATACAAAAAATGGCTTGTCCTTTAAAATAATAGGGTAGGTATAGATAAAAAGGAATTAGAATTCATCACTGCATAAGTACGACAGATATTAAATTTTAAAAAATCACAATGAGTGAGTTTGATATAGCCTTAAATGAATTGAGACCTAGCAACTTCTCACTTTGAAACCCTACAAAAAAACAAAACAATTTCATTGGTCAAATCGTTACCTAATCAAAGGATTTATAAAAGAAAATAGATAATAAAAAATCAAAACGAGAATAAAAAAAAAACACAAAAAACATGATAAAACTATTTTCAACACTGGCAATTCAAAACAAATTGGATTTTAAATGTCTTTGATGTAGCCTTGGAACAATTTATATAACAAGATAACAACAGACATTAGTATTAGGGAGACCTTATCACTGTAAATAGAGTTGAAAATAAACATCTTCAAAGTTGTCGATGAGTTGGCGAATTTCAGAACTAATCGTAAAAAACGCATTAGGGAATGATTGCACCACTATTCTTTACTATATAAATTGTATATGTTATATACCATATACTAATACAATCATAAATTCAACATATTTATATTATAAAGGGTGACTAGAAAATAGATGCGGAGCCAGTAGGGGGATATAGGACAGGCTAATCTGAGTCGATTTTACTATAAGAACTAGTATCCAAAAATAAGCCGTTTTCGAGTTATGACGTCATAAAACTTTTAAAACGTTTTTGTGTGGGGTCACATGAAAATTTTAGTATCTGATCAAAATCCTGTACACACAATGAAAGACCTCAGAAACAGGATAATACATGCATCACAAGAAATTCAAGCCTCTCTGAGGAATTCGGCGGTAGTAAAATCAGCTATAATAAGAATTGTACATATGAGCATTAGAAATAGAGGGCACCACGTAGAAAATGTATTATAAAAATAAAAATGTAGTTTCAAACAAGTTATCTTATATTAAAGTATGACTTTGTATTTGTAGTATTTTTATTCCTTTTTCCTTCCTCCTCTTTAATAGTCATATTTTTTTTTCCAATTCTTAACCGATTTGTAATTGTTATGCCTCATTTGAAAGGTAATGAAACGTAGATGCTTTCTAATTATTTGGTATGAAAAATTTGTACGTGATTTTTTCTAGTGAATTGAAGTTTTTTGATATGAACGAAGATTTTTTTAAACAAAAATTAAACTATTTTGAAGCTTACTGCATGAGATAACGTTAATAATGTACATTTGAGTATCAATGGTAAAACCACAAAAAAATCAGATAAAACACCCATTTTTTTAAGTTTCATGACTTGTTTAACGTATGAAGGGCGTTAATTTTATAAATTCTTAAAAGTCAGTATAACTTGAAACCGGCTAATGTTCGGACAGTAGTTCTTATAGTAAAAGCGACCCAGATTAGCCTGTATTATCCCCCCTGCCGGCTCCGCATCTATTTTCTAGTCACCCTGTATTAATATACAGGGTCTAATGACCATAGTAAACCTGATTCTGTGTATAAATAGGTGAATTAAGTTGAATAACCTTCCTTTATAAACTGAAAGCTGTTGTAATATGATTTGATATTTTGCAGGATTTTGATAATGGCTGATGGTCAGATAAGCTATAGCGAAACATTTAAATTTCATAAAGGGTTTATATGAATTAAGTCAAACGATGTTTGGAGTATCGAAGGAACCTTATACCAAAAAAAATCCAAAAAATGTGAATTCTACAAAAAATATTATTCTTTAAAATAAATAAAATAAGCTATAATTTGCGACCAACCACATCTCTGTGGGTTAAACACATCTTGAGATACAGCACTTCAAAGATTGGCAATAGTTACCTAAAATTTCCTTATTCCAGTACATGTACACGAAAGACAGCTTTTATCTTTAAAAAAAACTGAAGTTGGAAAAATACAAGGGATTCTTGAGAATAGAATCAGTATTCCAGAATGCTTTAATTCCTTGGAATCGATCGATGGATTTAGTGATAACTAATTGATTAGTAAACATACATCGATTCTTCTCGCTAATGAGAATAAAAAAAAAAACTATTATAAAAATTGTTATATCGTCTTTAATAACGGATCAATTTTTCGTGCACCAGAGTAACACTGCTAGGTATAGAATTCAAAAACATTCTCTTCAAAATAAAGAATTGCTACAGTAAGCAATAAGTCAATTTTTTGTATATATGTATTCGCTAATATATAATGAAGAAATATAATTACAATTTTAAATAGTCGAAGCACTAACGAAATAAACTCGGCCAAACAACATTTCTATTTTATTATACTTGGAAGATTATTGTTACATACAGAATAAACATTACTTTTTGTCATCACATGTCCAGAAAGGTTTTCAAATCCTAATACATTATTAAAACAAACATGAAAGACTTTGGTTTCTTAAATAGGTTTAGTTGCTTTTTAGCGCTCATCTCGAATATATTATATAACACAAATTTATTTTTACATTGAGGTATCGGTATTGGGAATCGATTTTTTGCTACCAATACATCACTAAAAATACAAATGCACTATTTTTTGTATCATAAGATATAAATAAAGGAAATGGTAATATCAGCGGAATTCGGAAACGCATAATTCTCGGTTATATGGAAAATATGATGATGTTTTATCGAAGGTAAATAAACTTATGATCGGCGGACTACGTCCCAAGAACGCGAGGCAAACGACTACCCAACAAAAATAATGAGCTACGCGCCTATCAGGATGTCCTTGGAGTTGGTGGCGAATGGCTGAGGGTATGGACGTGCGGGAAAGATTTATTTTGGGAGATAATTTTCGCCCCAGGTCGTAGCAACAAGAATTTTTTTATCCTAAGTAACTATATATGTTTTTTTTATATTTATATTTTAACTATATATATATATATATATATATATATATATATATATATATATATATATATATATATATATATATTTTAATTACTGTGGGAAATTACTGTCATTTCTAATTGCTTTAGTCCAATTCAAAGTGGATTGTTTCATATATTGTCGTTGCCACGGTGAAACCTCGGCGAAATTTAATAATAACTTTTTATCTGAAAAAAATTTGTGCAATTCAATGCATACTAAAGGAACAAAATATGATTATAAAGTCTGTGTCTTGGAATTATCACATAGGTGATTTCTAGTAGCACCTTTTTGCACATGCGATAAACTGTAACACATAATTTGTTTCTTTTAAATTAACTTAAATCGTGTTACGATTCTTTTTCACATAAGTACTTTTTAATTGCAAATAGGAGGTGAAATCTTGTTTCCAATGAAATCAAAATCAGGTTTTACCGTGGCAACGACGACATACTGGCCTGTTTCGTGAACGAAAGTTTTAACTTCTTCACTAGGTTGTAAAAAATAAGTCCTTGTCAATGCACAAAACCCTTAATTCCAATTCTTATAATTAATTCTAGAATGTTATTGTTCCCTGTATTTACGTCAATCTTTGTTTTGACTAATCCTTTAATTCCTTGTGACTTGAGTTGGCTTTATGGGGTAGTTTAAATTTTTAAAACGTATTGTATGTGCATTGTCAGAAAATAAAAATGTCTAAGCGCAAAAACTGCCGTCAGAGAAATTAGTGCTATAGAAGGAAAGCCATTTATCCATTAAAAACAGACGCACTCTGATTCGTTGCGATGGTTTGATAAATATGATGCTTTGTTTTTGGTAGAGCTGTGGAGGCGTTTTGCACTTTGACCTTGTTGTTGTTGGGCAGGGTACTAAAAAGGAACAATGCGATTTTCGAACATAACAGTGCCTCTGCAACAACAACATTCTTGTTTCACAAAGGAAAAATTAACTACTAAGTAGTACAGCTATTGCATCATCTGATTATAGTTTTTTTTTTCTTTTTTTCTTTGGATGTGAAGAATTCTTTGCCTCAAAAACCATGGATTGGTACCAGCATCAAATCCAATCACTGGCAGAAAGATGGGTGAACGTTGTTGAAAACGATAGAATTTACTTTGAAGAGTAGAATTCTAAAATTTTAAGATAAGTAATATGAAATAAAGCCATAATTACTCACAAGGACGTTTTTAACAACCTAATATTTCTTTCTCTCTATTTTAGGACATGTTTAACCAAATATAAAGGAGTATGTTTTGATCAGTTAAATAGAAATGAGTGAGTAACGATAACGAAAAGTTTGATAATATCGTTGGAGACCTGCTATTTTAGTTTTTTATAAAGACTTAAAACCGGATTACAGTGGAAAAACCTTTTGTATGATAAAGATGAATTGATAGGAAGCAACGATTAGGTGAATGTAGAAATCGAAAATCAGGGCATTGGGTCAGGATCTGCATTGGTTATCTCGTGGAAGACAAAACGAAATATAAAATAAATTTCCAATTACGTCGAATTCGTTTATTAATTTCAGATCTTATATCTGATGAGATATAAACGTCATTACTGTCAAGGAATTTTTCACTACGGCTCAAGCTAATAATTTATAAATGCATTTTAGGGTGGCATTACTCTTTGGAGCACCGACGCTCCTTCATCTGTCGAAAACTATGACAAAACGGTTGGAACCATTCAAAAATGGAATTATTACAAAAATAGTGAAGGGAACGGCGTTCGAAAAGATATTATAAACCTAAAACACTTAAATTTTCAATCAAAATTACCACTGTCTGGGAATACCTTGTTCAATAAAATTATAGAAAGTCCAGTCCCCCAATGTTGGCAGAAATATGTAACCATGTGTGAATAAATTTAAGTTTTGGTTCTTAGGTTAGGCCGCCTCAAAGAAAAGATGAACCTCCATCATCGAATAATAAATAAATAAAATCAAAAATTTTCAAATTTAAATTTATCACTCAAAAATTCTTTAAAACGTAACTCAGTTACGGCAAAAAGAGAAAAAAAGTAAAATATTAAGCATAACAAAACAAGAAAATAAGGGGGGGGGGTAAAAAAAAAAAAAAAAAAAAAAAAAAAAAAAGTGTTGTAAAATATCTTTATGAATGATATTTACATAAGAACGTCGGTCACGAACACTCCTGTTAACGTATATTACTGATATCTTATTAAATTGCATTAGTTATAGCCTATAATTACACAAAACAATTAACTATTAGAATTATTAATTATTTTTTAAACATAGTTTGTCTATGTATATACATGTATATAATTTTAGTTAAAGTACAGGGAAAGAAGTTCCTTACGATTAGGATAATTTATTTTAGTTGACAAAAATGATATCTTACATTTATTTCAAGAGTGACATGATTGAAAATTTTATTTTGGATATCCCCGCGGTAAATTGCATAATTAATTTTCATTGAAATATTAAAAGTGTACCGCAATTGCTAGAGCTGTCATAATTTTTTTTTTTTTTTTTATCTATACCTAGATCTATTTAAAAACTATAATATTACGCAAGGTACTGTAGAATGGGGGATTCGGAGCTGATTTGGGAAACATTTTACACTTTATCGAATACGCTATTTTGTCGTGATTTTAACTGAAATACACAGGTTTTTGATTCGTGCCACTAAAGAAATACATGTGCGATGTCTGGGGGATATATTAAATTAAAAAAAGACAATAACGAAAACATATAGAATTGAGTTCATGGTTCGTAACAAACTTACACAGTCAGTTTCACTTAAACAGAACCCCTATACGCTGAGATGATAGGCACAGACTGGTCCGTTTCACTCTCTGAGCACTGGAACTCCCCACTCCCTTGAGCATTGTCTTTTGAGACCTGTATTTGTCCAGTAAAGGTTTATCGAATAAAATCCCCCAATGAAGAATTTGTAAGGAATAAACTTTTTTTCAAAAATGCAAGACAAGAAATCAAATATATTTGTACTCACCTAAGGAGGTTAAACGGACTTCCGGAAGATGTCAAGAGCGGAAGGGGTGGAAGGGATGGAGAAAGAGCCAGGTAGGTCTAAGTTTTGGGTTTTTCCTAGACTTGGAAATATGTATCCGGTTGTTTAAACAAAAATCCGAACTGGTTTTGAACGATTTTATTAATCCTAGTGATCTATAAATATTTAATTTTATGCTATTTTATACTTGATGTTAAGTTTTACTCCCGATTCATAATTGAATTTGTTGTTATTTTCCTTTAGGTGAATAGCTAAGTTGGGATTTTGGTACTAATTATTGTATAATCATATATGTTCTTTTTTTGATTTCATTTGTATGTTTTAGAACTGGTGATTAATGTTTAACATTCGAAACTATTTTTCAAATAAAATAATTTCCAGAGAAGTCCAGAAGTCCAATGGCTATGGAACTTATCCTTTTATTGAAACTGAATTGGTCGAAAATAATCTGAAATAGAATTTTACATTGATTTTAATTTTCTTGTAGATGTGTAAACCAACCTGTTATTGGTTTTTCTATAAACAGAACAAATCACGCAGAGAGAAACCAACGCGGTTTCTAGATCAAAAGGAAAATTGACGAAGCCAGGCTCATAGAGAATGCGCGCGCACCACAACTAAACAGAAATATAGAAATCATTGCTACTAAACATCTGCATGGTTTACTAAACACATGACTGGCAATTTACAAGCTCCAAAATCAACTAAATTCTCTTCTAAACACTCATACTAACCTAACTAAAAAGGTATAAACGGGCCATAAATGTACCTCTCTTAGATTTGGAATTGCGAGAATCGGACTTCCCTAAATGTTTTCCCCTTTCAATCTATATCGCAATGGCCATTTCTTCCAGAGGTGGTTAAATCTCTTTCCCATTGTCTCTGAAATTTTCTCAAGTTTACTCTAGAATTTATTTATTAAAGAACATAGTTCATTAATTTAAAATTGTCACACTCAGAAACGTAAAAAAAAAAAAAAAAAAAAGAAAGAAACTATTTGCAAAAAACAATTAATAAAGTAGATATCCCAAAATCTATGAATTATCCAATAGAAATATTTTTAACTAGCAACCATCTCCCCAGCCGCTGCTTAGCCCGCTCTCATTAATAAAGAACTTACAATTAGAAAATTTGTAACTAATAATTGAAGTTTTATTAGTTTATCGATAAAATACATGTATTGAAGTATGCAATCAGTATTTCTCAAATAATATTTTCACCCATGGCAGTAATTTTTAACATGTTTAACATTGGATTGATTAGGTGTTTAAAGATTAGATACAAATCATAATTGAACATCGAATTTTTAAATTACAACGAAAGACCCATGAATCATATTTTTACACACAATATCAGAAAGCAAAGGAACGACATTTGGATTTGGTAATAATTCGGCAGAAATAATTTTATAGGTTTCATCTGGTTGGATTTTAATTTCTAACCAAATAAGTATACGAAATTGTGGTAAACCTCGTTTTTACCACTCAACAATATACATATAAGGTTTTATTATTGCAAACCTTATTGTTGTAAACCTTCCTAGAACTATGAAGATGATGTAGTTACAATTTCGTACAGATGGGGCCAACAGTTTTACAATCACATACTCATAAATGCACTTGAATGGCGCTAGGTACATATCGTTCGAGTTGTAAACTTCACTGGGATCACGCGTCAAACCGCATATTTATAAATTTTTGATAAAAATTTCATGGAATTAAGCAATTATTATTGATTTTAGCTGTATACAACACTATATCTTTGTAACCTCTCTTCAATAGCGATCGCCACCTATCGGTCAATTTTCAAACCTCCCTGCTCACCACATATTTATCCCTTCCTTTAACAACAATTTAATTAAAATGTGTAAATTTTATTTTAAACCTTCCTTGAACTATGAAAATGAGCCAAAATTTTGTACTGATAAGTTCAGTAGTTTTCGCGGTTAGTGATCACAAACGAAAATTGGCTTGTCCTTTTATATAATAGTATGGATATAGATATATTCATGTATTCTGAAAGTGGCAAAGTAAACAGGGATGCAATACCGTCAAACCTAATTCTTTTCTTCTTAAAATTCAATTTGTTTATTTAACGATTACATTTAATTGTGTGAAACCATCCTTCTTTATTATCAGGAAATAAAACTTCCCACAACCCAAAAATTCATAAATAAATATTCATTTTCTTTTCATATCCTCCGACTGCATTAATTAGAAAAACAACAAGGAAACGCATGTGAGGGAAAGAATCTTTTGAAGCCTTATCAGCATTAGAAGATGCCTTTGTTGGTCCCGGTACCTCCGTTGACTGAAGGTCTTTTTTTTTGAAATTTGAGTTTTAATATTCATAGATGTGGATTAAAAATTTGAATTAGTAGTGATTTACATTGTTTCCGAGATTTTCGCACTGGAAAATCCATGGACATTCTACGAAGAAATTTAATCATGGATCTTTTCTTTATTAAGTTAAATCGTTCTCAGGAGCATTTACACGTAAGAGGTTTTCTCTTTATATCTCGAGAGGGAAAATCGCATATGTAAAGAATATTATTACAGACGTTTCCAAAAGTAGTTACAGAGGGCCAGGGTCGTGATGTGACGTCAAGTGTACAACTGTTCCCTCAGATTCTTTATCCTATTCAAGTTCGTACTTGAGATTGATTAATTTCGTAATGTTATTGCAATTATCTCTACAATTGCGGATTCGCGTGAATTCTCACCAGGCTCTGAAAGTTTAATGATTTTACAAGAGATAGTAACTTTCTCAGTCATTTACTATGAAACAAAAAAGTTTGCATGCACCTGAAAGAAATTCAATGAGGAACAAGGATGCTTGGGAAAAAATGATAGAATTGAATGATATACTTATTTAAAGTATGCATGAAAAGAAATAAAGGTTTAATTGTTTTTTTGTAGTTTTTTCTAATGTTTTGCTTCATGAATGAGAATCGGTGACTGAAGAGGGCTTCTCAACAGACGGGATGCATTATTTAGCAGCCATTTTCCCAAAGCTAAGCTGTATGCTAAGAATCACTATTTTTTTGGATAATCGAGTCGCTTCTTCAACCACACTTTTGTACAACTGTTTTCTAGAATGCCAGGTTAAACAAATCTATCCATATTTTTATTAATAAATATTTAATTTCCCAATCCAGCAGTAACCATAAGACTCCCACCATCCATGACTCAATGTCGTACAATATTTTTTTGTTTTACTTTCATTTGTTTTATTCCGTACCCTACCAGGTTTATCATTCTTAAATGAATTTTTATTCGAATTAAATTTTTATTCTCAATTAAAATGGACTAGGTTTCAATAATTTCAATGTTTACCTTCAGGTAAATTAGTGAATTCCAATAGCTTTTTCTTTTTCATTTTTAGATAATTTTCTTTCGCCATGCAACCCAATAAAAAAATCAATACGTCGCAATAACCTTCTCTTTATTTAGCTATTGCATTTATTGGATGCACATTAATTCTCCTATCATCAGCAACATTTTGAACCAAATCTTAAACAGTTTTTTGTTTGCAAGTTTTTGAGTTCTACCGGTTGTTAAACCATAAATAAATATATGATTAATTAAATTGTGATTTTTCATTACTGTCTGCGCACATAAAGAAAGGGCTTTTCAAGTTTCTTTATGATTTCACACAGATGAGGTCCTTCGTTATGAGATTTAACAATAGTTTCTAGTTCAATTAGGAAATTTATTCCCAAATCAAGCTTTTCATTCGATTCAAATTCAATAGCTTGTAAATTTTGTTTATTTTCGTCTCTTACTAACAAAATGAATCACACTGAACTGATTTTGCGATTACTCCAATCCTAATTCAATTCTTTCTCTACATGTATATGTAGACGTTTGTAATAGGGTGGTTTGTTTTTATTTAGTATAGAGCTGTAAAATGAAAATTGTTGACATATTTTTATATGAAACCGAAAACCCAATTAGTTCTAAACTATCTCAGAATAAAATAATTTTGTTTTTGGAAAACCTTAATTTAACATGAATATAATACATTCTGTAAGTGTACGTAGACTTTTGTTTCTGACTTTACACGTAAGAATGTAATTCACCTGATTCTACTCTCTGGCAACAATCAGACCGTTTAGAGGCATTATTTCTGTTAGTGCCAAAAGTAATGATTTTTCAAGTGCCAGAAACTAATATATGAAATTAAAGTAAATTTAATGTTCTACAACTTTTACTCTGACATTTTTTCTGAGAAATGATCGTGAAAGGCACTACAAAAAAATGTTTGATAAAAAGTGAGGTAAACATTTTTTTCCCCAACATTATCTATATTCAATA
>RCWM02000082.1:3000000-3205501 GCA_003667255.2 Euschistus heros
TGGATATTGCGCGTATTTTATATCTTATAAATATCTTTGGTTTAATTAAAACTAAACAACAACAAAAATAAATACAAATAATAAGGATTTATTTACCTGCGGATGTTGTAATAAAACTTAAGACAAATCGGAAAGATGATTCATATTTGTTCTCGTAATTAAGATTGAAATATTTTATTGTCAAAAACAATATGCCAACCAGTCAGCTTAAGAGAGGACACCACACCCAGATATGTGCGATTAAGAAGTGATACACAAACTAGTGTAGCTTCAAGAGCCATGCAACATACAAGGCGACAATGGGTAATATTGGAAATGAATAGAGATTAAAAATAGATCAATAGATAGAACTGACCGATTAGTCTGCTGACTTCATCAAATATGCGAAGCCCTTTACCTCAGGGCTTTGTTATGAGTAGTTAGAAGGTAAACATACTGCAAGTCCCCGCCCCTGTGGGGTGAGCTATCTATTGGGAGGAGGGGAGAAGGTGCCATTTGTGGGTTTTTCAATTATATCTCGGAAAAATTTGTTTCAAATAAAAATTAAACCTAATTAAATTTCCAATAAAATTGTTTATATACATATTTGTCGGACTTCCAATCGTTTTCGAGATATATGTTATTGAAAATCGATAATGTTTGCAAAATAATTACCTCACTTTTTGTCAAACGTTTGCTTCTAGTGCCTTCCACAATCGTTTATCAGAAAAAATTTCAGAATCAAAGTTGTAGAACATTAAATTTTCTTCAATTTCATATGTACGTTCCTGGCAATGGAAACAAATGTTTGACAAAAAGTGTCGTATACTTTTTTTCTTTTCTTTTTTTAATTATCGAGTTTTAATAACGTATAACTCGAAAACCGTTGAAAGTTCGAAAAATATGTATATAAATAATTTTATTTATTTATTTATTGCTTGGTTCAACCTAGATGGACCTTGGCCTCACGCAGAAGAGATGGCCATTGGTGTTTATCCATCGCTTTTCTTCGCCATCCTCTTATTCTTAGATTTTTCAGGTCGGCCTCCACATTATCCTGCCACCTTACTCTAGGCCTTCCTCTTAATCTGACACAATCCGGTCTGTCATTCATCATCCTCTTTGGCAGTCTCCCGTCCGGCATACGTTGGACATGTCCCAACCACCTCAACTTTCATTCTTTGATGACCGCCACTATATTCGGTTCCCCGAATAGCTCTTCCAATTCTTTGTTCCTCCTTATTCTCCAATTTCCATGGTCGTTTACTGGACCAAAAATTCTTCTGAGAACTTTCCTTTCCCAAACTTGAAGTATTGTCTCGTTCCCTTTTGTTAGTGTCCTGCACTCACTTCTATACACTACCACAGGCCTTATGACTGTTTTATACATGATAACTTTTGCAGCTCGTGATAATGCTCTGAACTTCAGTATTTTATTAAGAGCGTGCATGCATCTGCTACCTGCTGTAATTCTGGCTTTAATTTCAGTTTTTATTTCGTTATTTTCCGTTATTAGGGAAACTAGGCACTTTAAGCTCTTGCACCATCGGAACTTATGCTCATTAATCTGCATTTCCTCTTCTCTGGGATCAAACTCTTCCAGCACTCCAGAAAGGGCTGGTAAAGTACGTGCTGTGATGACCACATCGTCAGCATATGCCATATGTTGAGTCATCCTGTTGTAAATATTTCCACCGGGGCTCGTTCTTATGGCCCTTATCACTTTTTCGAGAGTTAAGTTAAATATTATGGATGAAAGTGGATCACCTTGGCGTAATCCTCTTCTAACCTCAAACTCCTCTGAGAAGAGTCCACCAATTCTTACCTAGAATTTAGTATCTTTCCAT
Source organism: Euschistus heros (assembly GCA_003667255.2). Classification (NCBI taxonomy): domain Eukaryota; kingdom Metazoa; phylum Arthropoda; class Insecta; order Hemiptera; family Pentatomidae; genus Euschistus; species Euschistus heros. The sequence goes on from RCWM02000082.1 coordinate 3,001,827, forward strand.
GTCATTTCTACCAATCTTACTAACTTCGGTGGTATTCCTAAAGCTCTCATGTCCCTGGCACACTCCTCCCTTTTTATAGAGTCATAAGCTTGCTTGAAATCTATAAAAAGATTATTCAAGCTCACATTATATTCATAACTCTTTTCCAGAAGTTGTCTCAAGGAGAAGATTAGGTCGGTTGTGGACCATCCCTTTCTAAATCCGCACTGGTAATCCCCAATTACAAGACACTGTTTTACAGATCTGCCAGGAGTGGCGATTTTTTGAGGCCAAAGGACATCCTTGGCCACTCTCTCCTTCCACAATTAGAATTAGTTTTCGTCCTTAAGGATGCTGTTTTAAGATTGCGGAATTTTTATTAGTTTTTTTCGTCCTTAAGGATGTTGTTAACGGTTTTTAAGTTATCTGAAGGATACTTTCCGCCATTGTTGTCCTCCAGGATACTGTTTTGAAATATTCGATGTTTTAACTGTTTTTAAGATGGCGGAAGGATATTTCGACTTTGTTAACGCATTCTACGGGAGGCTGGAGATATTTCGGATACGTAACGCCTGTAAATCAACATTTATATATATATATATATATATATATATATATATATATATATATATATATATTTATATATATATATAATTTTATAGGAAATTTAATTAGCTTTAATTTTTATTCGTAACATATTTTTCTATAGGCTGTTATTTTCGAGATATAATCGCAAAACCAAAAAATGGGACGTTCTCCCCTTCCCCCCCCACCATTAACTCACCCCCCCCCCCCAGGGGTGGGGGCTTAAAGTATCTTTTAACTACTGCTAACGAAGCTGTGAAGTCAAAAATTATCTCGTATTTTATTGACTGCACAATACAGGTTTTTGTTAATCATATAATTTTTCTTCTGTTTTTTTACCTACGGGCCGGTATGTAACAGTGTTTTTTTTTTAAATAAATCAAAAATCAGCAATTTACTATGGTTAGCTTAGAGAGTTAATTGCGACATTTAGAATTCTATATTAGGACGCTAAGCCCCTACAAATAACGACACATGCCATAATACTTTTTATTACTTTCATTTTATGAATATTTAAAAATAGAAAAAGTGGGTTTGTGTTGGAAATCAATATAAATGGCACATTTAATGTTTCAAAGGATTCTCTTCTTTTTTAACAGAGGGTGTGTATTCTCCATTCATCCAGTCCAATCCTATTACTGTCGGTTCGCCAGCTCTTTCAACACGTAATTTCATTTTTTTTTTTTTTTTTTTTTTTTTTCCCTCTTTTTCCACGACTCTCGTGTCCAAATGAAAGCTTTTCAGGTTCGTGGAAATTTAATTTAATTTTATTTTCATGAGAATATTTTATTCATTTTATATGGAAAAATAAATTAAAAAAATTGTCATATATATTCTCTTTCTTTATAAATATGTCTTGGTATTATTAATTTAATTAAAATTAAATTTTTAAATAACATTTGAACTATCCAAAAGGACCAATTAATTTTACTCGTTTAGTTCCATAGTGTTGTAAATATTTAATTATTTTCATCCTTTATAAATGTTGTATTCTGGTTTTATTAAAATTATCAGACGATTTTTTAGTTCAGTTAAGTTTTAGATGAAAAATCAACTTTAAAAAAAATAAATAAACGTAATAATTTATATAGATGGGGTAATTGTTGACTGAGAAGTATTTAAAGATGTAGCTTGTTGGGGCATGCAGTCATAGATACACAGCAAGTCAAAATAACATTTTAATTTATAGTACTGACGTTTCGACTTACATTGCAAGCCTTCATCAGGGCTAGAAGAAAAAGAAAACGAACAAAAAGGTTCTTTTTCTTCTAGCCCTGATGAAGGCTTCTAACGCAAGTCGAAACGTCGGCAGAATAAATTAAAATTTATTTTTAATTTCTGTGTATATATGGCTGCGTAACCCATCTACCTACCTCCTGTAATAATTTATATTTATCATTCTTACTAATATTATTTTTTTGTTTTTCCATTTCCAATCTCTCATTCTATAGTTTTATTTCAAAAACAAAAGCCATCATTAATATCACGTCAGGCCAATATTATTTTAATGCGGTGCACAATTAGCATACAATTCTAACGCACAGTCATCCAGAAATATCTACAATCACAACGCTTCTTTGTTATTCCAAGTATGTCTTCCCATATTCGGCACATTTAAATTTAGCAGATGTGAAAAGGTGGCGGTACTCAAGTGTGTCTTTGTAATTACTGCTAGTGTCCTATTCTCGCAGAATACAGTCAGTTGTCTCTTCATAATGAGAGGTGTGTCATAATTTACTGTTATTGAATAAACAATATTTTCCAGCCAGTTTTAGCAATCTCATACTTATAGTGAGTATTGAAAAAAAAATAATCAACGTTCAATATTTATTTCGAATGTAATACAAGACTAAATGTTTTGTGTACTACTTACGAATTAATTAAAGAGCAATGTTGAATGACTGGATGAATATATTGAGTTAAATGTTGAGAGGGATCAGTCATTTAAAAAATAGCCAATGTTTGATAAAGATGTTTGTTAATATCAACTGTTGACTAATTTTTTTCCCAAAACAGATACCTATTCTTTCATTCTAAACTCCATGACCACTCAAATCCACTAGTCTCCCAACTTGGTTCAAACTCGATTCCAGATAATCTTCTGAGGCGTCTAAAAAGGCCTAGAGACTTTCTAATTTATAACTTTATTGAAATGCTACTATTGAGTAGTTATTGGCATGTTATTGAAAAGTTGTAATAATTTGCTCACGTTTACTTATTGTATGTGTTTAATATATACGGTTGTAAACACCTATTAATCAATTTTTTTAAAAATCTTATCTGTGAAGGTAATAATAAATCCATTCCTTATCTCTGACATAATGGCGAGCAAAATGTTACGACACATTTTGAAAAATGAGCCGAAGCCCGGGATATGACCTATCTGTCTGGAAGAGAACTTTACGTAAGAGGACAAATGCTAAACGGGGAAGAAATATATCAATAAAGAGAAAGTTGCCTTGTCTGCCAGTGCCTCCTCGACCGGTCCTTTACCGGAAGGCGGTGGTTAGCCAAAGGAAAGGCCTCTGACCGCAGGGGCTCTGCTTCGTCCCGGTTTCGAACAGGAAGAACAAGGGAAACTGGAGTGAAAATAGAGAAAATGGAAGTAGAAGCAATGGTTGTGACATTTTTTTTGTTTTTAATTTATTTAGTTATGTCGTACTAAAACGATAAGAAACTGCATGTCGTCTCTGACTTCTTCAGCATTTACATTACAGCAATCAGACCTTTGTGGACATATGGAGTTGAATTTTGGAGCTCAAAGTTCAAAGCCCAAAGCCAATAAACTTTCCAATCTTTCTCGTATCCAATTCTTATGATTGTAATTTAGGCTAGGAAATAAATGAGAGTAGCCTTACTCCTTCATAAGAAGTGACTAAATAAATCGAGAGGAGTTAACCACTGAGATTTTGATTTATTTTTTTTATTTTTTTTTTGGGGGGGGGGGGGGGGGGGGGGGTAGGCGTATTCATGGGCGTAGGGGGTACCCAAATTCATAGATTCATAGATAAGAAGATCCCCAAGCATCTGGTTTTTTTAAAAGCCTATGAAGGTTGACTGGAATTGAATGAGGAACGAGTTGAGATATCAGTCGATGTTAGTCGTTATCGATTTTTATTATCTGGTTGTGGCCAATTCAGTGGCATATGATTTATATTTAGATTAGTATTTTATTATTTATTTTTTGTTTGTTTTAGCTGTTAATTGAACTTTACAACTATTTGAAAAATAAAATTAAAATACATCGAATTAATAGGATTACAATGCTCGTAATAACATGTCGATTGCTTGTAAACTACTTACTGGTAGCACTTCAATAAAAGTTCTATATTAAAAGATCCCGAGACCGTTTTCTTTTCAGGCGCCTCGGATGGTTATCTGGAATAGAATGGGAAGCAAGTTGAGATGCTAGTGAATTTGAATGGTTATGAAGTTTATATGAAAGGATGAATATAAGGTTTGAACTAAATCACAAACGCGTGTTACATTAAGATCTTTATGGACGTTTGGATGTGACAAACTCAGGTCCTTTGAGGAGGTAAATTTAATAGAAATTTGCTTCGGGCAAGTAGGTTGTTCAACATTATTCACACAAGATGCTTACAGGTTCAAAAGCTTAAAAACAGATTGTGGAACAATGACTTTATAGAGACCGTTCCGCCCAGTTTGTTTACACAATAAAAGCCAGCCAAGTCATGGCGATAGATTGGGCGGTACCATTGTCTCGGAAGAGTCCATTGTATGGAGGAACGGGGGAGAAAGCTTTGGGAGTAGCTAAAAGGACGACCTGGTGACATAGAGCAGCTGGGTGTGTGTCGATGAAAGCTGATGATTATAGAGGCAGTGGTGGAACTGTTAGCTCGGCTCGGTAATGGTGGGGTCAGCCATTGTGAAGGCAGTGTCGGGGGGGAGTTCGCTTCAAATGTTTCATTGTTGTTCAAGTCCCTACTTCCGCCGTGTTGTTGACTTGTACAACAGTTAGGGTACGCTCTGCCCCTAGGGGGCTCTGTAGGTAATCCGATATGAAGCGGCGCCTAGAGCACCTGTTATAACTTTTTTTTATTATTTTATATTTATATACTGACAGGCTAAAAATCCACTTTTTTTTTTTTCTAAGCCAAAAGTTTCATTTCCCTTTAGATGTTTACGTTCCCTCTCCTACTTTACTTCAATAACTCGAAAATGCTTTTTCTGAACATCTTAATAAAAGTGAGTCAACCCCTCCTGTCACTAATGGCTTAAATTGTTTATAAGAGTTTGATAATTTATTTAGTCAAAATCTGACATTGTTGATTGTATGAAATAATGTTCACTATGATGTTCAAAGGCTAGTTCACTTGATGACTTTTTTTCTTTTCTTAATTTTTTTGTCAAGTTTTGGACTCTAGACATCAAGCTTCACTGACTCTCGAACACTACAACAATCACAAGACTAGTTAAAAAATTACAAAATGAAACTCATTTACAACGAATCGCAGCACATCACTTTTACACATCGAGATGATACCCGCCTCCAGATTACATTGACAATGTTCCATTTAAAAAGACTACTTTTTAGGACTAATTTCCGACAGAAGGGTGACATGAGACCCACATCGTAGGTTTGGAAGACGTGTTCAAATCCCATTAAACATTTGTAAAATTATACTATACAATATATTAATTACCAAGGAGAAATTAATATTAAGGTGTAATTTACAAAAGCAATTATTCTCCCATATTTATTTATTAAAACTCATATAATGTTACATGATTGTCCAAAAATAATTTTTTATTTCATTTTTTGCGACGTTTCATGGTCATTGCCACATTTTCAAGCTCTGAAACATGCAAAAACACACATGCATGGCAAATTGCGAATAAGGTATATTATGTGCATCTAATCTCGACCATGTACATTATATATAACTAATGAATTACCTTACAATGTCCAAAAATACAAGATCCATTTCTAATATAATCATTAATCGACTAAGGTAATTATATCAATTAACAATAGCTATACGATAATAGTAAATTTTGCAAAATCATAGATGTGTAGTTGAACATTGTACTTTTTTCATATTTTTATTTATTACGATTTTTATATTTATATTGTTTTTATTTGTTATTCATTAAGTTTTAATGTATGAAGATATTGACATGATACCAGTGACAAGACTTTTAGTCGATTAATGATTATATTGGAAATGGATCTTGTATTTTTGGACATTGTAAGGTAATTCATTAGTTATATATAATGTACATGGTCGAGAATAGATGCACATAATATACCTTATTCGCAATTTGCCATGCATGTGTGTTTTTGCATGTTTCAGAGCTTGAAAATGTGACAATGACCATGAAACGTCGCAAAAAAATGAAATAAAAAATTATTTTTGGACAATCATGTAACATTATATGATTTTTAATAAATAAATATGGGAGAATAATTGCTTTTGTAAATTACACATTTGTAAAATGTATGACTGAGAGAAAAATCTGATGGAGAAAAATGTAACTCTCCAAAGGTTAGCTAGAGAACACTTGTAACATTCCGGCATTTTTACAACTTTTCATTGGCTCATTGGAGAATGAGTAACAAAACACTTATTAGTACGTTATATTTTATTTCGTTTAAGGATATATCATTTTTCGTTTTGCATAGTAATACTGTATAATTATCTGATATAAGGATTTTAATGTTTCGAAAAGAAAATCCAGGAATATCATTTTATAAAACTTCATTCAAGCAGGCGGAATTTTTTCGGCTTGATATAATAAAATCTAAACGCCAACCATCTCCAGCTGTTATTACGTTAAAAGCAGCTAACAAGCGTAAAATGGAAATTACACAAAACAAAATTAGTGTATTACTTACACTAATAAAAAAAACAAAAAACTCTGTGAAATAAATTAAAAGAAATGAATTAAAAACTGTAAGTTTAATAAATAATTCCGTTTAAAAAAAAAGTTCTTAAATAGTTACAATTTATGTTTGAATATTTTTCATGTTATTTGATAAATTGCGTACTTGCATTATTAATAAATTTTATGAAAGCTCGTAACAAATTAAATTCCTTATTTTATTTTCATAAATATATAATTGCTATAAAGAGACATTTCCAATTAAAAAGAATGCAAAACTTAAAAGGTCTGTCCTGAAAAGTAATGATTCTTGATTTATGACAGTCTTCTTCCAACCGACGACATGTGAAACAAATGCCAAAGCCTTAACAAAAAACTGAGACTTTTATATCCACGTATAGGTAAAAGATCGCCGTTAAAAATAGTGCAAAACTTATTGAAACCACTATAGAAGTAGGCAGGCTTCACATATTTACGGAACAGATGAAAAAAACATATTTAAAAAATACTGACTTTCACGTCAGAAATAATCATAATTTTACGTTAATAACATAACGCTACACACGGACTTACACTTTCTCATGGTACAAGATCACATACAGACTTCTTACAATATATTTTATGACAAACTGCGGAGATATCAACAATCCGATATAAACCATTGTCTCCACAAAAGTGTAAGAGAATACCCGAAGAAGGCTAAAAAGGAGTGGGTTGAAGGATCGTTCACACTAATTAAAATTAATTCAACGTTCAAATTAATTAAATATCATGTTTCATGTTAACAATAAGTAGGTGCTGGGTGCTGACCTCCCTCATGAAATGCCAGTCATTTTTCATATCACCATCACATCTGCATGTGTTGTCACGGGATAAGTGACACCTGTGTTGAAACGAGTAAAAAGAGAAAAGATAAGCAAACACTATTAAAAAAAAAAATTTTAATTAAGTAATTTTAAATAAATATGAATTATTACAGTGTTGCATTAGAAGGGAGCACATTCTTCAAGAATTTATACAAAATCACATAATACCTTTAACCCCACCGAACGCAAGACGAAATGAACGCAAGAAGCGGATATAAACTTTATTAATTAAAAAAATACGTACATTTAAAATTACATGGCAATTTTTTAAATACTACCTGATTTTATACAATCAATATTATTAATAACCCTAATACTTTTCATATCAGCTGTTTAAAGTACATGGGGAGGTGATCCCCAAAAAAAAAAAAAAATGAACCTTTTTACCTAAAAAATGTTAAAATCAAACTGTGTGTAATTCTTTGCCTGTAAATATATGCTTATTTCCATTGAAAAAAAAAAATAAATTAATATTTTTTGGTTTAACATTATATTGGTTTTTTATATATAACATTATGTCAGATTCATATTTCATACATTTTTTCAGCAATTTGAGGTTTATCTTGCATTAGCAATGATATTGAAGATGCAAAAAAAAAAAAAAAAAAAAAAAAAATTAAATAATTTATTTTTATTTTTCATTTGGAAGAAGAATTATTTTATTCAGTGGAATCCCGACATATCCTATCCTGATTTATTGTTTACCCCAATAAGATGTAAGTAAGTGCTGGTCCTTTGGAAAATCTCGTTAATTCATATAAAACAATGCATTTTAGTCCCCTTAGTATAAAGTTGTTTTTTTCTCCAATGTCGTTAAAACGTCTTATGTAAGATTCGTATTTTTCCGCTGAATAGGGATCGTGGTTTAGGAAAATCTGCCCAATTGTTATAAGACTAATCCCAATATAATGTGAATAATAATGTGAAATGTGTGTTGAATATCAAAGGGGTTTTCCTGGATTTCATTTGTTTAAAGCAATAAAAAGTGGTGAAAAACAAAGTAATCCTCAAAATTCATATTACTCTATTTAAATACAGAGTTGTTCTTCTATACTAGTACTATTAAAAATTAATTGGCTATGTAAAATAAATTTTTAAAAATATACAGTATGTAAAAAAATAACAATAAATTAAAACTTCCGGTATATCGTATTTTTAATTTTACACCTAATATATCATAATCTCTTCATAGCAAGCATGTCGATGTATAATAACGCAACATTCATATATGCTGTAAGTTAGCACCTATTAGATGAAATGACCACTGTTATTGGTACCTCCCACAGCAGACTATTATGTAAAGAGAAGTGTGTTATATAACTATATAACACTAACCACCGAGAATTAGCTCAGCTGCTCGTAGTGACTATGTAGAGACCGCTTTGAACCCACTCCAACACCAATCCCTTCATCACTACAAGTCACTAATCACCAAAAGGAGCGGTTAGGTAACCTAAAGGTGACTGATGTGAGGAAGTAATATCGGGCCGGTAAAAGTTATCTACTAGCGATGATGGTTATTTCCTAGACTTTTTCTTTTTTCTCTCCCTCGTCAAATTAAGCCATTACGAGCCACTTTCTAATGTTGTAGCAGGGCTTCGAGCCCGCACCGCTTGCAGTACTTCGAGCTACGTGAAAGCGTACGTTATTGCCGATTGTTGCATGTATCAGTCTTCTTAGGTGAGAAATAAAACGTTTTTAAAACTTTCTATTAGTGAAGTTTACCTAATCAGGGAACTAACCAACTCCGATTTAGATCCAAAGATTTTTTCGTGACTATTAAAAAGAAAAAAAAAACTCAATTCCTCCCTGATTGAGAAAGACAGTAAATAGATCATGGATATGCCTATCTGTAATCCATTCCCATGCATTGCCAATAGGTTTTACTGCACTTATCAGCTGTTGATTACATTTCAAGATCCTTCTCAAATTTTTCCTTCTTTTGATCAATTGACAGTATAGAATTAAAAGGATCAAATTACTTAAGTTAATTAATTGATTAAATTAAATCAACAATTAATGAAAGTTCTAAATGAACGGTAGGTCCTAGCGAAAAATGTTCTTTACAAAAATATTCTCCGTTGAATTTCTGATCAGGAATCTAGTCCGATTTTCGATCAGAGAAACGGAGCTAGAGCTTATTAAAATGTTACATTTTTGTTGAAGGTGAATAAAACATCACACCAAAATAACTATAGAACCCCAGCCAAAAGACATATCTCTGACAAAAAAAAAATCATGTAATAAAATATATGAATAAAATAAAATAAAATAAAATATTTTTGCAATGTCAGACCATGAGGGAACTCGGCACGCAGCGGTACTTATTCCTAACATGATATTTAATTCACTTTAACCGGGTAGATGCCTCAACCAACTCCTTTTTAGCCTTCTTCGGGTATTCTCTGGCATATTTCTCGAGGCCATGCTTTATATTAAGTTGTTGATGTGTCCGTAGAGATTGTCAAGAATTTTTTTTTATTAAGTCTGGATGTGATCTTGTACCATGGTTATTCGTTATAGTGTTGTGTTATAGACTTACCAGAGTGATTGTGTAATGAATCTAAAAGTTTTTACTGATGTGATAAGAAGATGGGAAGAGGGAAGACAGTCAGGTAAATTGAGTAACCATAAGCATTTTTCTTTGAGAAATCAATTTCTTGAATTCTTACTAGAAACTCGATCATCTTAAGTATCGACTCACAGATCAGTAAACATGGATATATATAACGAGGTGCTAGATAAATAGAATAGGACAGAAAATAAGATCTGGGCATTGACTGTAGAGCATGACATTGTGTAGCCCCGGAGATCTGACAATGGCTGCCTATCTCCTCCTATACTAATTGTCCTTCTCCTCGTTCATTGTTTACTATCTCAGTAGTCGGCCAACGAACTCTTGTTAGCAGGAAGCGTTTATTCGGGTAGATCTGACGAAGGATCCGAACCGTCTTTCTGCGAATCGGTTACGTATCATTGAGTTGAAACCTTATCAGTTCAATGTTAAAAGTCCAATCAATGAGTGATGAAATCAGAGGAGTAAAATGTATGAAATATACTATGAGTTTTGACTTCACAGCTTCGTTAGGAGTAGTTGGAAGATAAACACACAAATCGTCCCCTCCCCTGGGGGATGAACTAACGGTGGGAGAAGGTCCCATTTTTGGGTTTTTCGATTATATCTCGATAACGGTTCACTCTAAAAAAATATGTTACAGATCGAAATTAAAGGCAATTAAATTTCCTATAAAATAGTTTCTATACATATTTATCGAACTTTCAGCGGTTTTCGAGATATACGTTACTAAAAATCGATAAATTTCGAAAAAGAAAACATTATTACCTCACTTTTTGTCGAACATTTGATTCAATTGCCTAAAACGTATATATAAAATAAAAGTCAATTAATTGATCTACAACTTTGATTCTGACATTTTTTTTTTTTAAGAAACGATTGTGGAAGGCACTAGATACAATTGTTTGCCAAAAAATGAGGTAATAATAATTGTTTTTATAATTTTTTTCCAGATTTTCAATAACGTATATCTCAAAAACCGTTGGTAGTTCAACAAATATGTATAAAATAGTTTTTATAGAAAATTTAGTTAGCTTTAATTTTTATTTAAAACATATTTTTCTAGAGCCCACCGTATTCGAGATAAAATCGAAAAACCCAAAAATGGTACATTCTACCCTCCCCCCCACCGTTAGCTCACCCCCCAGGGTCGGGGACGTTTAGTATGTTTACATACTAACTACTACTAACGAAGCTATGAAATAAAAAAATAATATCATATTCCATGAACTCTACAATACGTATTGACTGGACTATAAGTTTAATCCATGTATCGATTCATGATTCAGTATCAGCAACGTATTACTACTTATTACTTATGAATATAACTGTTTAATTTAAATACTCGACGACATATCCTAGTAATGCTCTCGGCATCTCGTAAGCTTCAAGAGTCTATTAATATCATCAACTGATAACCAGTGAAGAATAACTTACGTCTGAATCCAAAGATAAAGGCTGTTCTCATTGGTTCAAAACCCATCCTTAATGCCATTGCCTGCTATCCATTGGTTCACCTTGATAATCTTCTCATTTAGTTCGAAAACTTTATTAAAACCTCTGAGTTAACTTCGATCATTACCTATCCAGAAACAACCATATCGCCCAAATCTTCAAAGACTGCCTGGTGATCTCGAGATGAGATTGAGGAGACTGATAAACTGTTTTTCATTTGATTCATCATCGGCGTTCACTTGTTACTTGCCGATGATAAGCCGATAGGCTTATTCCTAATTTCCAAAACACCTTCCTATATTCTTGACCTTATAACTCTGTGTTCTGTGTTCCTCTATCCACCTCCTAAACACAATATCCTAACCTTTTAACCTGTATACCCCCTCAAATAGGACTGCTTCCTTTGAAGAATCCTTCATCATTTGCGGCACCTCCTTCTGGAATTACTTACCCATTACTATTCGTAAAGCTTCTTCCTTTGCTTATGTTAAACATAATTTATTTTAACACCTCCTAGATATTCAAACATCCGCAAATATGTAAATAGTTAAATAAATATTTAGATTTGTTTTATCTTTACATTTTATTTTATTTGTATTTTTTTTTCTCCTGTCAACAAAATGTGCCGTAATTAATACGTATTAATTGCAAGTAATACGGCCGGACAATTTTACCAGTAATTGTAAATTATTATTATTCTTATTGGACAGCAAGCACCAGATTAAAGTTTATTTTTCGTTTCATTAGACTCGCCGTGTATTTTAATAGTCATATAAGATGTGGTATGGTCGACAACGTAGCTCAACTAACTGGTTTTTATCAAAATCCAATGAAGGACCAAAAAGCACTCACTTTATAGAAGGTGGAAATTCCCCCAGGACGGCCTATAACAGGTAACTTCCTGCCCTCAACAGTATTCGAACCCTACCAATGAGTTAAAAGCGTCCACTGCCTTACACGCTGAGATACTCCACTCTCTTAATTACTTTTACTATTTAAATTAAATTGAATTTAAACTGAAATCGATTTTCCAATAATGAATATAAATAAATTTCCCTTTCTCAGTAAACCTTCAAAGTAAATCATAAATTTTCCCATTCTCTCCTCCTTACCCACGTCGGTGTTCCTCCAGGTAGTAAACTAGGTTCCATCCTCTACACCGTGTGTAGGTGACATCCCGATTCATCATAGCAACGTGGTTACCACTTGCTCCGACAAATATTTGTAATCAGTAAATAATAATACTTTGAAATTCAGTATCAAAATTGGTAAATTAAAATAAATCTAAACTACTCCCATAACCTATTTAAACATATTCCTCTGATCCCTGTTGAACAGATCAGCTGCAAAAGAGTCCATTTGGACAAAGCTCTTACTTGAAATCCACATGCAAGACTTGGAGGCAATAAACAGATTGTCGTTTCCGATTTCTCAAACATTTACTAGAGTTCTCTAACATTTACATTCAAAGCTACGAATTGATTGAAAAAAATAACTCATTTACAGTACTATAACTGACTGCAGTACTATTTGAACATATGGAGTTGAAATTTGAGGCTCAATTAAACTATCAAATTCGTGTCATATCCAATCCTTAGAATCCAAAATCCTCAATGCCTCCCTAGTATGCCACAAATAAACTTACCCATAACGAACTAAATGTCCCATCTGTTGCTGATTTAGCCCAAACAATATATTCATTCTTCCATTATAAACTGCATACCATATCCTTGTGTCCATTTGACTACACCTTGTTTCACACTCCATTCTTGATTAACACCCGAGGCCTCTGAAAAGAAGATAGCCTAGAGACCTTCTAATGTAGAACTTTTATTGAAGTAACACTAACGAGTTGTTTTACAAGTTATTTTTATGTTATTGTTATCGTTTATCCACACATTTATTTGTTATGAATAAATGCATTTCAGTGATTGGTCAATTCACCAATATATTCCTATATTTTTTAACTAATTATGAATATTGAAATAAAAATGAATAATTTTAATCTCACCTTCCTGACTCGACGAATTAATATTCATTATATAACATATATGTAATTATTATCCCGCATATATTTTTAAATTCAGAAAATTCTAAAAGCATTCACTTCTGCTGTGTTGACATAAGTAACTAATTTTTTTTTTCTTCAAACTCAATGAGCAGAAATTCATAAAAAAAAAAACCTTAAGCCATAACGAAACAAAAATAAATCGGATTGATAAATGTCGTCAGTTCTAAAAATATACAAATAATTCAAAACTAAGTCTGAAAGAAATTTTAAAAATTAGATTTAAATTCTACATTTTGAATAGATAATTCATTATCATCTTATTTCCCTTCTGCTAAAAACAAAATAGACCCTTTCCAAAAAAACGGTGAATACAAACTAAAATGTAGTGACTGTGAAGCTAAATACACGAGAAAACTTAACGACCGGTAAATCAAAGATAAAAAGAGCATATTATTGATTATAATAATAGGACGCAAAATTCCAACTACGCCAGATAAATATATCCAGCTTAAAATTTCCATTTTAAATTCATTTTCCTGTAAGAAGAAATAAACAGGAATGTCCAATTTATATTCCCATTTTATTTTTTATTTTTTTCCTTGTAGGAACAGAAAAACCTACTATTCACAGGAAAAACCTAATGGACTGCCCATTTACCTGACAAATAAATGTTGGGATCAAAATATATTTAGCTAACTACCCAACTCCCTTCGCCTCTTTACTCTCGGCCCACTCGAGGTCCTCATAACTTTTAGAAGCCTTACAATTTTTTCCTCTTTAGCTGTTAACTTGTTTTATTTCTTGACTTACATTTTTTTAATTTGATATGTATGTATAATGTTTAGCAAAGTCCTGATATGTTATACATTTTTATATGTTTTTAAAACTGAGGATGGATGTCTGACATTCGAAACTATTCTTCGAATAAAAAAAGCCCAATATAGCTGGTAATAATTTATCAACCCTAATTTTTTTTATCCCACTATATACATACAAATCGATGGATTAAATAAAATGGGAGAAATAATGGATTCAACCTTGAATTAGGTTGGACCTTTGTCATCGAAGCAAACACCCCTCAAATATTCGATTAAAATAATCGATACATCTAAACTCCCCGTCAAAAGTATCGCAACACTTTGAAATATTTGAATTTTGTAAAAACGTATTTTATTTTTCATTATAAAGAAAGGTTCTGAAGTCTTTATTAAACATTACTTAACTAGACATAAACAATTTTTATTAAAATAAATTACAATATTTCTTCCAATAAACAAAAAAGTTAGAAATCTTACTTTTTGAAATTTTAATTTTTAATTTATATTTAAGAAGACATATTGCCCCCTTTGGCTTGAATGGCTGCTTCCATTAGTCTTAGTATACTTGTAAATAATGAAACGAACGATTAACATGGACTGAAGGAAATTTGAAAAAATAATCTAAAATTCCATCGTTTGTTATTACCAGGGAAAAACATTGTGTCTAATGCTTAATGTCTCACGTTTAATAAATAATATTAATAAGAATATTAGCCAAGTATGGATTAAGGTAAAAACCAGGAAAATCTCTAGAATTATGGGTGTTGGAATATTTTTGGAGTTTAGTTATTTATCAACAACTTTTGTAATAGGAAAGCTTCTAGTGGCCTTCTAAATATTAAGATTATATTGTGTCTCTGATATTAGGTTTAATAAACACTTTTTTTTTTTTTTAATATAATTTCTGTCTCTTGTCTTTCTCTCTCAAATGCGTTAAGTACCTAATTATATTCAATTGTATTTATTACAGAGAAAATGAGTCAAAAATTAATTTAAAAGGAATTAATTTTTTGATATTTAAATTTTTTTTAAATGTATATGATATGGAATATTTTAATTTTAAACACAAATGATGTAATAGAAAGGTGCACTTTAACAACAAAAATAAACCTATATTTTTAAATGTTAGTTTAAAACTAAGGTGTGTGCTATGAGCGCCAGCTTACATAACGAACACGCTACGTACGTTCTTATTTTGCTACATGAGAAACGAGCTTTACTCGCTAGCTTCAAAAATAGCTCAGTTGTAAATAAAATTAACAAATGTTTGCCTGTTGTCTGTCGTAGTTGCAAGAGTTCGTCAGATGAAACTGCTCCAAGTAGGATTTGCTTTGTCAATGTTTAGTTCAAACTCGACTGGTACTTTGTCAATGTGTACTTTTAATTTTGTCGTTGTTAGTGGGTCTAATATTTGGAGAAAAATTTTATGGAGGTCTCCGTTTTGTTATTTTGTCAAGGTTCATTCCAAGTATATATACATATTTTTTTATATGTATTTATTCATATTCACAACTATATGCAATATATATGTCAAGTAAATGTGTGGAAAAATTATTAAAATTACATGGAAAGCAACGACCATGGGTACTGCTTTAATGAACTTTCTATATCAGAAGGTCCCGAGGTCCTATTTTCAGACACCTCTGAGGATTATTAGGAATAAAATGGGAAGCAAGTTGCGAGACTAGTTGATTCGAGTGGGTAGGGAGCCCATCAGGGAAGGATAGGTTATTCGATTTGAACCAAATCAGCAACATATGGTACATAAAGATCATTATGGATAAGTTTATTTGTATTCTAAGGATTAGATACCAGGAGAACTCCGTTTATCAAAATAGGTCTAATTATTGAGTAATGTAAATGTAAATAAATAATTAATGAGCATCTTAAAACGTTTTTCTTGTAAATGTTGAATTAGTAAAAAATATACGAGTTGTTTCTAGTCTTGTATGTGGATTCCAAGTAAGACGTTTGTCCTGATGTCCTAGGTAACAGATCTGTTCAACAGGAACTTATTAGAGATAATATTATTAAAGGACACTGTAGGTGAGGAAGTCTTGAGTTTATGACGAACTGTACATATTATTTGTTGAGATTAAATATAAATTTAATAAATCGAGGCACTCTTATGTGTAATGTTTATACCTGGCGAAAGTACTCCAAAAAATAAACCTTTTGAGGTAACGCGGTAAGGAAAAAAATTGAGAAATTTTTTTCAATTAATCTTTGAATTCTAATTTCAACTTTTCTCCATCGAAAAAGTGAAATAAATGCATAAAAAATAAAAATATATTCTAATTTTCAGTTTTTAGCTTCACTTTTAACTTCTACGACACATCAAGGAGCCTCGGGTTCAGTATGTAGGTAAGAATGTTCTGTCCTGTTCTGTAAGGGCATTTGGCCGAAATCCCTCTCACTCACCAGCTATTCCCGAAATTAAGGTTATCTACTTTACAGTGACTGAGTCAAAAGACTTGGATTGCTATACTCTATTTACTACATCCAATTCCACGCATTTACATTCAACGCTCACCTAAATATTCCATTAGAAATAAATGTTTTTTGGATGTACAGCATTGAAATATCGATTATAGTACCACAAAAAATATAAAAATATCTTGATTAAAAACTTCTATTCCACTTCAGGAGACTTAATGAAATTCTAGTAGTTATATTGCTTAACATTTATTAAAAACCAATGCGGGCAGAATATTAGTCCATACTACAAATCACGTCAGTTTTTTATTCATTGAACTAATTGGCAATCACATTAAAGTTTCATTAAAAGCCATTAGAAAAAAACAAATGAATGACGAAGCGTTTTCCTCATCAATTATGGAACTGACGAATCAATACTTTTTTTTTTTTCATTTTATTGGCGACTCCTCTCAACATATTAGGACAGACCAGCCATGTTATCGGTCACCACGATACGCTATCAGTCACGATGAATTGAGCCGTGCACGACTGACAGGGAAGGGTTGTGCAAGGCGTGTGACATCCAGGAAGCAGGGACGAGCCCACTGCCCGTAACACGACCCGTCCTTAAACAATGGGCATTCAAAAAGCTGGTGGGAAGTGGATTGGTAGCCATTTCCTAGGGCAGCATTGTGTTTACGTCACATCTGCCAAGAGTGCAATGGTTGTTCCTGTGTACGGCTTCTTGGGAAACCCCTGAAGAGGAGGAAGCGTCTTTGTAAGGCCTTCTGTTCCTAGGTAAAGAGAAGCCCTCCCGAAGTGACTTGTAAGGGGAAATATTGTTAACAGATTTTCAGAACATATTTCACTATAATGCGAAGTTGGAGGCTGAATATAGGAGATTGTTAACTTATATGCTATTTATAAGTTAATAAACCTTATAAAGGTAAGAAAACTCTCTTGCCTGATCTGCAAACCTTCTTATTATAACAAAAAAATGCGAAATCTCCTCCTGACGGGAGACACTGTTGTAGAGTCCGAAAGAAAAAAATATAAACATTAGTTATGTTCAGTATTAGGTATATTATTATTATTTTATATATTATGGTTTTTACCAAAAAATATTGTTAAAAAATATATGAATAAAAGTACTATTCCAGTTGCTGTTTTTTAAACAACCTCCAATTACTATTGCTTCGAATTCAGCACAATTGTAAATATAAAAGTCACAATAAATGTTTATGGGAGCGAAAAAAAAAAAATGTACGCTATTTCAGGTTTTTAAAAAACGTCTAATTTCTCAAAAATTATGCTAGATAGATATTTTGCATTCAGATTTAAATTCAGCACACATAAAAGTATAAAAATCAGGGGTTTTTTTTTTCTTTTTTTTTTCCTTTTTTTCCCTTTTTTTTTGCAGAACTGTGTTATCCTACCTACAGAAACTTTATCTTCTATAATACTATATTACCCCGTTTTTTATGCCTTCCTAAAATTCACAAACCTAATACCCCTCTCTGTCCTATTATTTCCAATATCTATTCAACTTCTCTTCAGCTTTGTGGATTCCTCCTCCCTTCTCGTCAAATTCTTAGCTATGATAACCCTTGTGATAACTGCAATTCCTTTCACCTTCAAGAAATTCAAAAAAGAAAATTAATGAATTATTTGCTGTTTCTATTTGAATTTTTTATTCAAAGACAAGTAAATATAGACTCCATAAATATTTCCGATAGTTCCATTTTAAGCTTGATCCCAAGAGAAACAAAAAACCGACTAATCGTTGGAAAAACCTAAGGGTTTGTCCATTTTCCTGATTATTTAGCTGAATACCCCTACCTCTCTGTCTTTAACTCCTCTTTCAGTCTTTAAACAAATATCTTCAAATGTTAAACAGTTAATATCAGTTCTAAAAACACACGAAAAAATAAAAACATCAGCACTTTGATTGATAGATTATATACCTATATCAATTTATATGACAAGATATCAAACAAATTGATAGTCACCTATGGAGGCAAAATTGCAAGGGCTTCTAAATTATTTCAGGACCTAAGTCAGACTGGATGTAAGGAGACGTTACACTCCGCTTATTAGTCAGGTAGATGGTCTGTCTTATAGGTTTTCCCTATGACTGGTTGGTTTATCTTTTCTTTCTGAAATTTTAAATGAGACTGAAATATTTATCTATTCAATTAAACTAATGTCTTGATTGATTTTAAACTATTTTATTATTTCTGATGATTAGTAAATATTTAATTTTAATGGAATTTTGGTAGAATATATAGTTGTTTTAGATAGAGAAGTAGGTCTTATTATTGAGGGAATCGATATGACAATGTTTAGATATAAGCGGTTATAGTTATACATATATACATGCATGCATTACTTTTATTATTTTAAGTAATTAATCAGAACAAAAAAAGAAAAAAATAAAACAAAAACTTATTGATAACCTCTTCACTATGGTTACCGTCCCTACTGCCCATTGTTATTGCTGTTTCCATAGTTACAGCCTGCAAATACCCTTATTCCTTTTAATTACTACTTGCTAGCTTTAGTTATTATCTATTAGATTAGTTAATACCTCCTGAATAGATATTGCTAGACTATTATATGTGTTAGTGATTAACATGGAAGTGGTTGGGGTTGCGCAAGGGATTACATTGATACAATTTAAGTGGTTAATGGACTAATAATTGGCTGCTATCAGCTCCACCGCCATATTGCTACTGTCATTAAAAATTTAAGTCAATTACACATTATCAGTAGCCATTTCAACATCTCGCATTATTTTCAATCAGAGTGGTTATTCTTTAATTACTGCTTTCTATTTAAAAAATAATTTCTATTCTTAGGATCTTTATCTCGTTAGAACAATATAATTGATTTTTTTTTTTTTAATTTACTTTTGTAATTTGGTCTTCTTTAACTGATAAAGTGTATAAGTACTTGTAAATTCACTTGACATATTAGACTGTTCTCTTTTAATTCATTTATAATCTGATTCTTCATTGGAATGTTCTATGGAACATTGGACTGAAACCACAAGAAAAAATCGATATTTCAAAAACGATTGCACGCACACGAACTTATATTACTGACATAGTTATTTATTTATTATAAAACTACTTATGTAATTATTACATATCGATTCTTCTTCCTAATGATCAAAAAGTAATAATAATATTTTTTTCATGTAGATGAAGATAAAACAATCATTTTCAAAAAGTATGCATTGCTACTGAAAGGCAAACGTCAAATTGTGCTGAAGTGTTCGCTATTGAAAAATAAAGAATTAGGATTAAAATGTCAAATAATGAAGCTAAAGAACTAACAAAATAATAACAGCCAGAATTCAGAACTTTTTATTACACATTATTTTTCATTTCATTGCAAGTTAGTAATGGTTTTTTCAGCTCTAATAAGTAAACTATAAAAACATCATCATAAGAAATATCTTTGCATTCTTATATCTATAGAAAAATAAAATAAACTTTTTATTTTTGTTTAACTATCCATAAGTGATTAGTGATACCAAGAACGTTTTGAATATTTTTCTACTTTTTTTTTTTTTTAGTTATTACGAAATTTACAACTGTATGTACAATATAATAATATAATACATCAAATAAATGTGATGATAATGCTTAAAATGACACGGCACTTCTTTTTAAAACAACAGTCCTAGTAAAAAAGGTTCTATATAATGAAGTGCTATATTTGAGTGGCCCGAGGCCATCTTCTTTTCAGGCCTCTCGGAAGGTTATCTGGAATGGAACGAGAAGCAAGTTGTGATACTAAATGATTTGAATGTTTATGGACTTTGCTATGAAAGGATAGATATCTGATTTGAGCGAAATCAGAAACATAAGGTATATTAAGATCTTTGTGGATGTTTGTGACGAATTAAGGAGCATTGAAGATTTTATTAAGGATTGAGTACGATATGACTTGGAAGGTTTGGTAGAGCCCCATTTTGCCTCCTCAAGTAAGATTTTGTTAAATTTTTTTTTTTTAAATAATCATTGATATATTTGTATATATATGTGTGTGTGTGTATATATATATATATATATATATATATATATATATACCTTTTTTTTTCTTTCTTTTTTTTCACGAAACGGACATTTAAGACCACGCGAATATCATTACTTTTCCTTTCTAATTTTCACCCTTATTTTCTCTTAGTATTTTCCCATAATTTCTATTTGCTTTTGTTTCCTTTCCTTCGCCAACGCAGTGCCCGTTTCTCCGTTTTTCTTTATTTTCACCAAGAACCCTGATTTCGTTTAATTCCTTTCTGCAATGTTCTCTATCTAAGCAGTTTTTGTCTGTGATTTTTAATGTTTCTGTTTCCTCTCTCTTTTGTTTTACAAACCCTCCTACGCTCTTGTATTCACTGATTTCGTCGAAAACCTTCTTGTTTAGTCTTCCTTGTAAACATTAATATATTTATTTATTATGATAAATGCTATTTGCAGTTTACTAATTTTTTTCTTTTTTGATTATTGTTTTGTTTTGTTTTTGCTGTTTTAACATGCTTCTTATTAAAACAATTTTCGTTCGTATATAACATTGAATTATTGTGTATTATGTTCTTTTTTTATGTCTTTATTCTATCCCTCAACCCTGACGAAATTCCTAAAACCCATCAGCTCAAAATATAATGGATAGCAGAATCACTTCCAACTGTTTTTTTAATAAAATAGGTTTTGGTTTTAGTAAATTGTAGAAAATAGTAATTTGTCCTGTGAGCAAAGTTTCAACAAGGATGCAATGTTTTTTCTAAGGAAGAAAATATAGCTGTTCCTAATTTTTTTGTTGTTTTTTTTAATTTGAATAAAAAAGCTAACAGAATATTATGTAAATAACATAATTTTTAATTTGATTTTAATAAAATTCGTTTTTATTTATTTACTTTCTGGTGCCATGCACCACCATATTTAGTTAGAGACATCATACTCAGGTTGAGAACTCTAAGCCCTTGTACAGATTTGTTTGTTTCAAAAAGTGAATAATGTAGTTGTGGAGATATCAGTTATTTTCAAGTAATGTTCTGAGATGTCTTGATTGAGGCCGTTATCTCTTCTTTGCTTTTGGTATTATTGGCATTCAACAAGAATGTGTTCTATAATCAGGTTTACCTGACATTCGTGGCATTTTAGGGGTTGCTTGTCTTCCAATAAGTAACGGTGGGTTAATTTTAAATGTACAATTCTTAGTCTTGTAAAGATGACTTGTTCTTTTCTTGGTCCTGGTTCTTCCATATATGAAAGATTTAAAATTCATCTTTGCTTTTAAAAAATCATTCAAAAATGCTTAAATAATGGCATGGTATTTATAATTAAAATTACTCCAATGCTAATGAGAATGACACCAATTTGAACTTTGTAGGGCTATTAGTTTCTGAGAAATGTATTTTGGAAGTAAAATAGTAAAGTCTTTTGTCATATTTGTTGTTAAATTTTGACTTGTTTACTTTTTTGATCTTCAATACTGTAAACGTTATCAATCTAAAATTTTAAATTTATGTTTTTTCTATTCTTCTTGTAGGCTACTATTATTTAAACTATATTTCTAAAATCCAATAGATCCCAAAATTAATTTTTTATTGGTTGATTTCTTATAGGATAAGCGAGAAGCTTTTTTTGTGGCTATTAAATTTTTAAACATTTATCAATCATATTAATGATCTAAATAAAAGCATTTATAGAATTGTTGGAAAAGGTAATTGAAATACTCCTTGATAGGTATTTGGATACATGCATCATTAGATGTAATTTTTTTCTTCTGTAACACTTCCTCTTAGAGCTGTAATTTTGGGTGTAACGAAGTGTGGTTCCTCTCTGTAAGAACCCAATGTGAATTAGTACACCTGCTGCCTTATTAGTCGAGCGTAGTGTTTTTATTATCATCAAAATTTATATTTTATGAAAAATATAGCTATACAGGTCTGTTCAGTTTGGTTATTTTGTTTTCTAGTGTACATTTTCTCATTACATAGCAACACTGAGCACCTTATCGTATTATAACTAGTGAGTTATATAGTAGGCAATGTTTTGCCATTTTTTATTTGAAATAATTGAAGCCATAAAATAGTATCATTTTATTGTAAATCTTTATTCTTCTCAGGGGACGCTGTATCCCAGTGAATAGATTTTATTCCAGAGTGATCTAAAGTCTATTCCTGGGAACAGATGGATACCGCTGATGCTGCCAATATTTTTGTGCAACGTGATTATTTAATTATTCTAAATCGATTCTTATTTATAATTTTTGTTATCCTTGGACTAAGATTATTTTTTTATCTCATTACGTGTTTATTCTAGTTTTCCAGTCCTAATATTCAATTAAAACGAATCGAGAAAAATTTTAGTGAATCAATAATTAGAGAAAGGTTTTAGTAACTTTTCCGATTTGAATCTGTTATTTATTTATACGATGAATTTATGAAATATATATATTTTGTGAACTTTAATTAATTAATATAAATTATATGAAGGTTGTTAGAAACTTCAAAGTTAACAATAACGGTTTATATTCTTCCCTCTTTATCCAAAATGCCGGCGTTCCTCAAGGTAGTTAGTATCCTAGGTCCTATCCTCTACACGCGGTATACATCTGATATCCCGACCCATTCTAGCACCATCCTCACCACTTACGCTGATGACACATGTCTGTTTTCAATGAATAAAGAACACTTCATTACCTCCCAAACACTCCAATCTCATGTCATTAACCTTCAGGAATGGTGTCGAAATTGGAGAATCAAAATAATCCAAAACAAACATTTACCCTTAGTCGTAAACCTACGACTACCTGACCTGCAGTATCCTTTAATAATATACCACTGTTCCCTGTTGAACAGATCCACTATCTAGGACTTCAACTAGACAAACGTTTAACTTGGAATCCACATATAAGACTAAAACGACAAGAAACTGCTCGTCAACATTTACTTACCTATAGAAACAACTATATTCCGGGGCAGCGAAAATTAAAAAAAAATCAGATGTTATCAAGAAGCTCTTTTCCGGTAAAGATTAAAATATACTGACAGATTCGCGACCAATCATGACTCATAAAACATCGTCTAGAGTCCACAAATTAGAGAAGCAATGTCAATTGTATCAAGGTACAACGGTCTTACTATTTATGTCTTAATTTTTTTTCTTAATATATTTGTTTTGCATTTTTTGCTCCAATATGGATTTTTTTAAAGTAGCGATTTATTTTGAAACCGACTTATTGATATCAAGAATCGATTTTCCCCTATTGACACCGGTTTCGATAATCTAGAAATTTTAATATAAACATTGAATTATATAATTATACTCATATTTTTCAACTTATTAAAGAATCTATTTTTTTTTTTAGTAAAATATGCACAATGCTTTTTCTTTTTACATCATCTTTGTAATGCATAAGATGCACTTCCGTATGCAACGTATTATTCAGAATATATAAAGAGGTTTCTTGTTTTTAAATGTTTAATTTTATATCTGGGTATATGCGAAACGAGATACCATTGTTGTAACGTTGCATAATGTTGAAGAAAGGCTAGCGGTTCGGTTTAGCAAGGATTCATTATATAATTTATGTATGCTATGAGCAAACATACGTGCACATGAATCGGGTCGTGGGATTTTCATACACTGCATGAATACTGGGGGAAATGGAGGATGGTAGTTGACTGTGAATGCAGAATCGTGATTTTTTAAGTAAGTTAAAGAATAAAAATATTATTATTTTTTTTTACAACTATGATATGGTTATTTTGGATGCATGCCTTGAAAAATGGATCAGATATACACTTAATTAACGTTTTTTAAACTCCATGTTTAGATAATATACAAAGACTAATTTATTGTAAAAAAAGTAATTATAATTTGTCTGTTTTTATTATCGTAAAATTTTATTGAAAAATAATAATATTAACAATAATAAGTGTCAAATATCTTGGCTGTATCAAATCCAATTGCGAGGAAAATTTAATTACGAAGCAGACCCAGGAAATAAATTTCGCACTTTCTTTGATTGTATTTATAACACTGAATTTAATCCTGCTTTGTTTTTCATTCACTCACTGATGAGCTCTACGGCTCCTGATCTCCTTATCTTCTGACTTAACTCGGGAACACCAAATGCTCAGTATGCTTTTGGGTGCACCATTCTACCCCTCTTTGTTTTGGTTTTATAACAATAGTTTTTTTTTTCCAGGTCCAACTCAACCCTTAGATGGTTGCTAACTAAAGCTACTGAGATCTATTTCCACCGACAGCGCTAACTTTAAGGTGGCGGCACTACCTCGCCACCATACCACATCGTCCATAAGTTTTGAGGCATTTTATAGAGCTACCTGTGTCACCAAATAACCCACCTCCTCTCGGATGCGTCCCCCTTGTCCACGACTGCTTATTCGTCAGTAAACTACCATATCAGATGGTCGTTTCACTATCCGCAACACGTGGACGCGCCTTGTAGCATGGGGTTGCAACTGGGAAGGTGTCCCAGGGCCAGGACTTTGTTTTTACTATTATTATTGCTTTGTTTTTTTTATTTATTGTATTAGGTATATATCTTTACTTTATCTTTTCTCTTTTTTTTAAATTTATTTGTTATTGTATATATTGTATGAATGGATCCATAAAGTCATCTATATGACTTATTGCCCGCTTTGAGGCAGATTGTAACATTTTCTCAATAAAAGAATTTGTTTGGTGCAAAATATTTCTGGTTTTTATATTTGACAGAAAACATTTTTTTTTAACTTTTTTAATATAATATAATTCAATAATTTGGCAAAATGTTAAGTGGTCAATACCAACTGTTCTTGGATTCGTTTGGAGGTGGTTTTCTTCTATGATAGTTTTGGGCCGCATTTTGATCAAGTTTGAACTGGTAAAAATAAATATGACGAAAATCTTGTTTTGATATGGTGAATTTCAGAGGTTCTTACTCATAGAAAATGTAACTCGAACTAAACTAATCTGTGTGGAAAAATAACATTGATAACTATTATTATCAAACAACTATACTGAAGGATTATCTTTGTTAACTTGGCTAGCACTTGCAAAATATCATTAATGTTGGTTGAAAACATGCATTATTTTTCACCAACCAATATGATCATTCGGTGGTCATATGTGTTCCCAAAATCTACAGCTACTAATACATCGGTAGAAACATGTTTGGTCTGGTAGGGTTTGGCTAATCCACAAGTTTGTCCCCAATGAATATTACTTATACCTATAATGTTGGTTGAAAGTATTTCATTTCAGTTTCTCGCTTCTCCTGTAAAATTTCATTTTTTACCGTTGTGTCTCTCTTCCAACGGATGACCTATATAATCTATGTACCAAAAACCAACCAGTCATATGGAAAACCTAAAGGACCATACGTCTCTACAAGACTTTCAGGAGCCCTTTTCATTTTTCCTCCGTATGTGGATAACAACATGTTTGATGTGTTGTCATTAATTTTAAAAAAAATTAATAACTGATGATGAAAGTTTAGCATTGTTAACTGTTCTTTAAATAAAAAAATTCTAATAGAAGTGAGTAATGATTCTTCAATGCTGAATATATTTCCTATTCCATCGTTGCCAACATTAGCATTCCTCAACGAGATGATGCACCAAATCAGCGAGCAACTTCTCATCAACATTGTCCGCCCAGAAGGGGCATGAATTATCAACCTCAACAAGAGAACGGGTGTTGAATCGATTTCAAGGGACGTTGAATGGGAGATATATCGTTCTATAGGCTGCTTAGAGGTTATATGCATTTGAAAGAAGATCCGCTGCCTTTGTAATAGTTGCTCTAGGGATTAATATTCTCTCGCGAATAAGATTAATGGCTGAGTAGAGGGTCATTATTATCATCTCAATGGATCCCAGGTGGTTCCGTCTGCCAGCTGCCTCTGTGTTTATTGTCTGTGTAATCTGTGTGGCTGTGGTCACCTCTAACGAGGGGTTAGCAGTATGGTAACGTTATGTTTGGTTGGTAGGACTGGTAGGACTTTATGTATGACTTTTTGTTGTGAAAAGCAACATATATTAATAGCTTTTTCATAACATCCCAAAGCGATTAATATCACAAGTCTTCCCCATCGGTAAATGGCTTTGGAAGTGGTAGAAAATAAGAGAACAGACAGCCAAAGAAAAAAAAAAAAAAAAGGGATGAATTGGATGGTTTACTATCTTGTAAACGAGCCTTTTGTAATTATTTTGAAGCTTCCAAAATTAGTATAGTAAATTTTAAAATAGCTGAAAACGACGAGTTTCTGACGTTCTAGTACTGAAAAATAAAATATTTTTCCATTTCGTAAATAGTAATTTCTGAAAAAATTAATTCCTAAACAACTTAGTTAAGAAGCCTCGCTTAGGTTTCAATTGACAGTAAATCCTTACTTAAAAATAGAAATCGATCGATGTTAAGATCGAATTTCTTAGTCGTACCCATGTCGGTCCCTTTTAAATATCAATATGATGGGAGTAATTTTTTTTTTTTTTTTTTTTTTTTTTTTTTGTTGAGCATTTTAAAATATTTCTTAAGCATAATCAGTTTTATGAATATTCTATTGAAAAGGAAATAACTTTTCTTTAGAAAATTGTAATCATTTGCAAAACTGTTGAACTTCAAAGCTTTAAACTTAAGCAATTAAGTTTGCTTTTTATTACTACTTCCTCAGAGGAGGAACCGCTTTTAAAGAAACCAAAAACAAACTTATTAAACTGATTGCAATAGCTTTTGTAAATGGTAATGAGTTGGATAAGAAATCTCTTGTTGGTTGTTAATATCGACTTCCAATAATAGCAGAACTTTGAGTAGTCATGTTATGTTGTTTCATAGCCCTTACAGGCTAAACTGTACTTTATTGTATGGTTCTCTGAATAGAACATAAAATAGAAGACTTTCTCCAGTATTTTATTGCTGCGGTTGCGCTGAAGATATTGTTACGATTATCTTCCAAGTGGAGAAAGGAAGAAAAAATCTCTGTTCAAAGGCGAATAAGAGTCAGATAATATTCTTTTCAAACTTTTTGTCTTATTTTCGTCTCAAATGCAGTAGTTTAAATTGATGAATTATTTGTCAATTCTATTTGAATTTTTTTATTTGAAGAATTGTTTCTGATGTTAAACATTATTCATCAGTTCTAAAAACATACTAAAATTTACAAGATATCAGAACTTTGCTGCATAGATTATATGTGTTTGTGTGTGTGTGTGTGTGTGTGTGTGTGTGTGCGTGTGCGTGTGCGCGCGTGTGATGTGTGTGTGTGTGTGTGTGTGTGTGTGTGTGTGTGTGTGTGTGTGTGTGTGTGGGTGTGTGTGTGTGTGTGTGTGTGTGTGTGTGTGTGTGTGTGTGTGTGTGTGTGTGTATTAATTTTGTTAAAAACTTGTAGGACAAGAAATCAAATCTGTTGATACTCTCCTAAGGGGAAAAAAGAGATTCTGAAAGATATCATGACCTACAGCAGAATGAGGGTAAAGAAACAAAAGGATGAGGCAAAGATGGGTTGTCCTGGGGTACATGGATACATTGGAAATATATATATCTGGTTATTTATCTAAAAATATAGATTGGTTTAGAATGATTTTCTTATTTTTGTAGGAGTTATTTGAGTGTTAGTTATTTGTACAAATTGGAAGGTCTGTAAATCTTATATATCAAAGGACTAATAAGGTTTATAATTAAAAGGCGTACTATTCCAACTTCGCAATACATTTAAATGTAATATATAATCACAAATCAACAGAGACACGGGAGTGGAACAAATACATCAAGGAGAAAATAGTCTAAAATTAAACATTTATGAATTATTGCTAACCATCTACCTCACACTTTCATCTTTTTACACTGTCTCGTCTAGGTCCCGATATCTTCTAGAAGTCCTCCCATTTAGCCTCCTCAAGTGTTTATCAATCACTTTTTGATTTCTTGGCTTACATTTTTATAAATTTAATGTGTATAATCTATATGGATTATTCCAAAACATGGAGCAACTTTTCTCTCAGAAATTCAACTTTAAAATATAAGTTACGTTATGGCAATGACAAACTCTGTGATATCTTCTTCTCATTTTTATAGCCAGGAAAATGACCTATTGGTTATGAACCTGACAATACTTTATATCTCCATTCTAAGTTTAATTGTTTTTTATTAATTTTTTTATTCAAATCGAGTATGTATGACCGATTATAAATACAATAAATATAATAAGTTGGCCATAAGCAATTATGGAGCAGATACCATCGGGAAAGAGCTGTTGAAATCAGTAAGGTGATAATAATTAAAATAATGCAGAAAAGTAATGGTAAGACTGTAGATAATGTCATTGTCATGGCAGTGTGTCATCGGCATGTGCTACGTAGAAGCCATGACAATGAAAAGATGGAATTTGAAGATTGTATTCTCAAATTCTACGTCGATTTATTGATACTAAAAATAAACATCATATTCTAGTATAGGTCGAAAATAAAATTATATTTAAAAAAATAGTTATGTTGGACAAATAAATGTGATTACAAAGGAACATGACAAAGTGAAACAATAAAAAATCTAACCTGTCTTCATACGTCTCTCGGCGGTTTTGGGGATTGTGTAGAAACCGTCACTTTAAACAAGTAATTCTGCACTTTAGGGCTACTACACACCACTCTTGTCAAACTGTCAAAAAAAGTCTATTTTTTCCACAAAGCTCTTTTATTTTTTCATCCCAAAAAAATTACATTATAAAAAAATGAATTAATTTATAAATTATAAAATAAAATAAACGCTCTTAAGATATCTATACTATTATATATAAGGACAAAACATATTTGGTTTGTGATCACTAACCGCGAAAACTTCTGAACCAATCTGTACCAAATTTTAACCAGATCATCTCTATAGTTCCAGAAAAGTTTAGTAATAATACAATTTAAAGATTTTCAATTATATTGTCATAAAAAAAGTGATAAATATGTGGTGAGTAGTGAAGTTCGATAATTGACCAATAGGTGGTGAGCACCATTCGAGAGAGGTTACAAAGGTACGGTGTTAAATTGAGCTAGAAATTTATGATAAAATTTACTTATTTTCAATTAAATTGTAATTAAAAAAGCTATAAATATATGGAGCGACACGGCCATTCTACGACAGAGTTTTCAATGGTAAAACTATTAAACCCAACTGTACCAAAATTTGACTACAACATCTTCATAGTTTTAGAAAGGTTTATAATAATCAATTTTACTATACTAATAATTAAAATGTATAGCATTGAGAACCAGAAACGAGGTTTGCCATACTGTCTTATACTTTTATGGTTGGAAATTTAAATCCAACCAGATGAAATCAATGAAATTATTTCTACGAAATTTGATGTCTAATTATGTTTTTACATACTCTTCATAAAACTAATCAATGCAATTTTAACAAGGTTAATTGTTTTTAAGGCTGTTTTAATTGTTTTTATTCTATTTTTTTTATTTAGATAAGTGATAAATGTGTAACATCCGAAACTAGTTTTCGAAAAAAAATTCCAATAAAAGAGGGAAATGGTTCATCAATCCTAATTGTATAGAAGGATCATTTTAAAGCGTATTTCAAGTGATTTATTCTGACAACTCAAATGATTTTTATGGTCTCATTTAACTTTGATTTGGTACGAAATGTGTTGCTCTAACTGGCTCAGACCATAAGAACACGGTTATGGTGTAATAGATCTAGGAAGGAGGTTGAAGAGTCTTGAACCCGAAGACATATCTTGCAAAACAGTATCCATCACCGCTGTCACATAAACTACATGGCGAGCCATAAAGGCAAGGCATTACCTCCCCGAGCGTGCATCTCCTTCCCTTCAGCTCTCCGCGTCTTTGTCCTGTCCCTGCCGGCCCCCTTTAAAATATCACAAAGATGGGGTATTCGTTTTTAATACGAGTAATGAAGAAAGGGGAGTCGTTATTTTGAGCCATTTAAAATAATTCTTTAGCAAGCCAAGTCCAAGAATATTCTATTGAAAAGGAAACAACTTTTCTTTTGAAAATTGTAATGATTTTCAAATCTGTATAAGATCAAAGCTTGAAACCAAAGCAATTAAGTTTGCTTTATACTACCACTTCCTCATAACAGGGACCGCCTTTAAGGAAACCAAAACCAAATTATTAAACTTACTGATTGCTATTGTAAATTGTAATGAGTTAGATAAGAAATCGGTTGTTGATTCGAATGGCGCCTCTGTGTGACCTTAATTGTTTATTAATGGATAGAATAATCAATAAATATTAATTATAAACAATATATGTCTTATTTTAGTTATCAGAAACGAGAGAATAAAGATAATTTTTAAAAATAACAGCTGAGGTCGTTAAAAAACAAAACATCTCAAAATGCAGTTAAGCTAATTGTTGTTCATCTAAGGAGTACAATTACATTGTAATTTTGATGTCATTTCACTGTTATTTTTTTGTTGTTTTTTTTACACCAATGACGCAGCTGATAAAATAGCACTGGGATCTCTTTGGACCTCAATAAGTAGAGGGACAAATGTGATTGGGGGATCCGATGTGTGTATATTGAAAATAGTGTATTTATTAACTTTTAATTTAATACTATTACTGTTTATATATATACAGGGTGTCCCGAATTTAAATGGCAAAACTTCAGGAACTTATAGGGGACCGAGAGAGAGAGAAACACTTTATTAAGTGGTGCTGCCCATTTTAAATGGGTTGCAAAAAAAAAACACAGCATACTCAATCAATCCAAATATGACATACCAAAAAAAAAAAAAAAAAAAACCCGTAATAGTCATTATTTTTAAAATATAAGAATCTACATATTAAAATGATCAATCCATGCGGAATATAAAATAAAATTAAAACAAAATTTAAAATATTAACAAGATAATATAAACCTTATTGATAACAATATAAAATATAATATATAAAATAAATATAAAACTATTCACATAAATAACAATAACTTTATAACTAATAACAATAACAATAACTATATAACTAATATCAATAACTAATAACAATAATAATAACTATATAAAAACTAGGATAATCAACCATATATGTGGTGGTGGATTATTCCCAGGGAGTCCAATATAATATTTTCCGCTAACACAGCCACATCCCTCATGTCAATTCCCAGGTCTTCCATGAAGCTCCTTGTTCTATTAGGTATAGTTCCGCGAGCTCCGAACCATAGGCCTCTCACGTGGAATTCTCTCTCGCCGAAAGTCTCGCGAAACTTTTCTTTAAGTAAAGGGATGCATTTGTCATATATTCCCTTCTTTTCCCTTTCCACTTTACCTGCTTGATCCGGATCGTTGCTTTCGAATCTAACCGTGGGATCCAGAATCACCGCTGAATTTCCTTTTCGTGAAAAAGCAACGATATCAGCGTATCGTGTAGATCCATCGGTATCGATGCAATACACCTCATCGAAGCAGGCAAAATCTTTCTCTTCAAGGAGCCTCACTATTTCCTTTTTAACTCTGTGATGACGGCGTGTTATAAGGAGGGAGTTGTTGGGGCAAATTCCCAGCACATGTGCTGGTGTTTCAGACTCTCTGCCGCATTTGCGACAAAGGGACCCAACTTCTCTCTTCTGTTCGCTGACGCCTGGGACTCCACGCAGGGGTGCGTAGTTAATATTAAGCTTAAGGGCGTTGGCCCATTCAGACCCGGATAGCACCTTCTTGTCGTATATGTAACTATTAGCTTTTGGGGTTTCTTTAAAGTGTCGAACACCAACGCCCTGCCACCTGCAACTGGCCCACTCCTCAAAGGCATTTTCTCTCAGCGACTGCCGTAGAGCTCTCACACTCCGGTACCCCTGATCAACACCCAATCTATCAGCGCACTCGGAGATTTCCGCTGTATAATCAAAGATAGATTGGAACAGAGCATTCGGCACGTTGGACAGTCGCTGGGCGATAGACCAATGCTGAAGAGGGGCCTCCCATTGACAACGCATCAGTCCCAATCCTCTAAACCTCCTTGGTGCATACAGCATCGCCGTCGATGTATTCGCTGGAAGACCAACAATGGACTTGACACTTCTCCGAATCATTGTATCGATTCCATCAAGTAGAGAAGGATGCAGCTTCGTCAGGGGTGCTGTTTGAAGAGGGTATGTGAGACCCGGGAACAAATATTGATTAACAATATTAAGCTTTTGTTCGGGCTTGAGCAAACTGGACGTAATTAATTTGTCCAAATTACTATTAATCTTTGTCACCGAATCCTCGTTGAATGTTAGCTCCCCCGAGAATGTGCATCCAAGATACTTCACTGTTTCTTCTTGCTTTATTGTCCGGATTGCACTTCCATTCTCAAGGGAGAGCATCGCTGATTGCAGCTCTCCTTTGTTTAATATTATTCCCACGCTTTTCTGTGGGTTAATTGCCAGACCTATTTCATCAAGTACTTTTTGGATGCTGTTGATCACTCTCTCCGCGGCTCCCTTGTCTCGCGCCGACACAACCTGGTCATCAGCAAAGCCCGTGTGGACCACACTCTCTTGGTCACTCTTCAGGTTGTACCCGTATTCCATAGAAAATTCATGGTCATAAAGTTCATGGTACATATGGTCGATGGCCAAGTTAAAGAGAGATGATGACAAGGGGCCGCCTTGGGGTACTCCCCTTAGCACCCTGATCTGGCTTGTCCTATGAGCACCAACATTTATGCTAATCTTGTTGGTGCCTAGGAGAGCAGCAATTACATCCCTAAGATCCGGTGACACACCCCTAGCCTCCATTGAGCTAACTATATGGTCATGCCCAACATTGTCAAAGGCCCCAATCACGTCAAGAAAGGCCACCGCACAATCCCTTTTTTTGGCAGTGGCGTCCTTTATGATTGCATCGACAATCCTGGCGTTGACGTGAGTTCCCGGGAGGCCTTTAATGAAACCTCTCTGATTTTTGCTAAAGGTGACCTGTTTCCTAAGCTCGCAGTCCAAAGCCTTTTCTATTATGCGGCGTACAATTGAGTAGATGGTGATAGGCCTCCAGGATGAAATAGCCTTAACTTCACCCTTACCTTTGTAAATCAGAATTGTACGCCCCTGACGAAGCGGTTCTGGTACATAGGCCACCCTCAGCATTATTTCCGCAATGGTCTTGATGATGTGAGAAACATCTAAATATTTCAACGTGCGGACTAATACTCCATCAGGCCCCGGCGATGTATCCAAAGATGTAGATTTAATTGCTCTTCTTATTGCTTGTATATCGATGGACATCAAATTTGGCCTCGGGGCACACTTTTCATAATCCACACGTTTGCGGGAATTCGCATTTTCAAAGAGGTCTCTGAAGTGACGCTCAACTTCGGCCACCTTCAAAGGGCATTGCTTAGGAGCGTCGGCATTCATAATAGTTTGGACTACTTTTTTTTTTTTTTCCTCCTATTATAATAGTGATATTGTGCCAATTCATAATGATATTGCTCCTGCCGACGGCTCCTGTCTTTCTTGTTGGCTCTCTGGGGATTCGTCACTTTCCCAGCACCCTTATCTGCCATAACTGTTTTATTTTTCTTCCTCATTTTGTAAAATTTAACGGCAGGGTGCTGGGGGCCCGGTAATTCAGCATTAGCATTTTTCAAAAACTTGAGAAAGCTGAATACCGCTTCATCAAAATCCCCATTTTGAATTATGTCCCTTTTTTGTAGATTCTTAAAGGTGGCCGACCATTTATCAATGTCTTCTTTAGCGCCACAAGCCTTTCCCTCCTCATTGATCGGATTCAGTTCTGTTTTGAGTATACCCCTGACCGCTCTAAAATTTGCCTCCCTGGGATGTTTCTTTGCGATATGGGTTTCCAGACCTCTTTCTTTTCTCCCTTAAAACTTAAACCACATATGGGGCATGCTTTGCTTTCGGGGACCTGAGCAATTCCACTTCGATGTCCCGGAGGACAAGGCAGCACATCGTCAACAGGCACAGTTTTGCCTAACTAGAGATTTGCTCGTCTTTGCTTAGTTTTAGAGAAAATCGCAAAAAATGAAACAAAACAAAAATGTTACAGGTAGCGATTATCACATTTCAAAGTTCGTCAGGCTAGGCAGTGAGATATGTAAACACTTAATGTTATCCTTAAGCCTTAACCCGACTACGAGAGACTGGGTCATTCTTAATATGTAATGAAGGCGACCATTTCCAGGCAGCATCCGAAGAGCATCTGCTGCATTAGCTATACCGCGGCAAGCAATATGGCGAACTTTGAAAGGTGATAATCGCTACCCATACCATCTTCAAAAAGTTCAGAATTTACTACCTCAAAATTATGTTAAGAGGTTGAATTTTAGTAACTGGTTTCTTGACAAAATTCGCGATGATAATTGATTTCCATTTAAAAAAAAATGGACCGATGAAGCTACCTTTACAAGAGGAGGAATTGTTAATCAAAGAAATTATTATGTACGGGCTCTTGAAAATCCCAGAGCTATTAGCGAGAATAGGTTTCAGCATGAATTTGCTATTAACGTTTGGCTTGGAATTTGGAACGGATTACTGGTGGGACCATATTTTTTACCTGGAAGATTGAATGGTATCACATTTTTTGGAGAACGACTTTTCCAATTATTTAGATGACATTCCCTTACAGTAGCGGATTGAAATGTGGTTTCAACTCGATGGATGTCCAGTTCAATATAGCAGAGTTGCTCGAGCTTGGCTGGATATAAATTATTCACAACGATGGATTGGACGTGGAGGAGTAGTACTTTGGCCACCCAGATCACATGACACCCATGGATTTCTTCTTATTGGGAACCTTGAAGCAGAAAGTTTATTCGGTGTCAATCAACTCAAGAGAGCAATTAAGAGACCGAATCATAGATGCAGTGCACCAAATATCATCAGAACAATGTTTAGCTGCAATTTATCAAGTGAGTGCGAGATGTAATCCTTGCATTGGTGCAAGAGGACAACATTTTGAGCAATATTTACATTAAAAAGAACATAACATAAATATAAACGTAAATAAATAAGTATAAAAATGAAAACTTGTTTTGTTTCTGTTTTTACGATTTTCTCTTAAACTAAGAAAAACGAGCAAATCTCTAAAGGACTTTTTGTCTTAGTTTTTCGGTCCCCTATAAGTTCCTGAAGTTTTGCCATTTAAATTCGGGACACCCTGTATATATATTTTAATGTGATTTATTTATTGTATTTTTTTACTTTATTTATTGTATTATGTAGTATGAGGTTCTTTATTTATTTATTTTTTCTCGTCTTTGATTTATTTCTCTTAGTACATATTGTATGAACAGATCCATAAAGCCATCCATGTTATTGATTGCCCTCTTTGAGGCAGATTATTATAGTTTATCAACAAAAGATTAGGAAGAAGAAATGATGTATCATCAAGTATCACAAAACTATCGATTCCTACGAATCAACTTTGAATCATCGTTTCTCAAGAATTATAAAAGATAAAAAAAATGTGTCAATGTCTTTTCTAATAATAAATAGTGGAAACACTAACGTAATTTATTTTCGGACGCATAAAACCATCTCGCGAGCTTGCTATGTGAACACCTTACGGTTTGATGTGCTGCTTCCTCCTGACTCTTCATAACACTAACTTAAAATTTGAACATAAAAAACAAAAACTGAATGTGACCCATACGAGAGGCAGAACTGTAATGAACCTCTCAAGGCAGCTGTGGAGAGAACCGGCAACCCTGCAACAATCTCATTGGCCCTGACCAGCCACTCCTCCCTCCTTCCACTTTTCCCCAAGTGCCATCAGCCAGCGCTCAGACTATAGTGGAATCGAAAATTAACACAAATAATAATGGAATCGGAAAAGAGGTACTTGGTTAGGAGCTATTGTTTCCTGGTCTTTGGTTGTATAAGAAGCTAGTGTGGTTAGCAATCACTCTAAACCAACAGGTTTTTCTCTTTTTTATAAGTATCCACTTTATATAGGATCTCCAGACTCTGAAGTCGATCCAATGCCGAAGAAACAGATACTTTATCCAATCTGAATTATTGTTTTCCTTCAGCGCCTTCCACGCAAAAGCAGTAGGGCGTAACAGACACGAAATTCCCGAAAAGAGGATCCACACCTCGTTAAATCCACAAACCTGAACAGCGTTAAAGGAAAGTAATTTTTTTTTTTTTTTATATTACATAATGCTGCTTACTTTGTCACCAACAAGCATACAAAGATCATGTTCCATATGTTGTTGATTTAGCCCAAACCAGGCACCTAAATCCTTTCATAGTAAACTTCATAACCACTTAGATCCACTAGTTTCTTAACTTGCTTCACATTCTGTTCCCGATACCACCTTGAGGTAGATTAGCTACTAAGTGGTAGTTTCTTTAAAGTGATTGTAATCATATTTCCTCATATTTACTTTTTTTTTAGGTACGCGTCCTTGTAAATATCAATGGATATTTTTTATTTACACTTTATTTGTATTTACAACTGTATACGCTATATAAAATAAGTAAATAAAATAAAGTAAGTAAAAGGCGGTGAATTGATCAAAATTACTTCTCAATAACTTGTGTAGAACTACTCATAAGTTGTAAGGTTTTTCTTTTTATTAATAATAATAATAATGAACATACAATTAATTTTATTTTTTTTAGTTCGGGCGCCGTTATATAATTAATGAAAAATGGCTTTTCATAAAATAATATTTTTAAAAAATACAACTTTAATCCAATATTAGTTAGTATACAGCTTACACACAAAAAACCAATAAACAAACAAGTTATTCTCTCAATAATCCAAATTCAAATAATTCCCTGTCCAAGGATTCTTTATACAAAATGAACAAACATACCTTCATTTCTCTTAATCACAACAAATATAAAAAAAAATTAAATTGTCTTGTTAAATGCTTCACCAATTCTTCTCACAAAATAAATTTAAGTACATTCCTCTTGATCTCCCAATCAACATAAAAAAAACATTCATTATATCATCACACACTTCTCACTATAACTGCTGGACACCATGTGGCCCTACACACCCTGTTCCTCCAAAAAGCTGTACCCCCACTCCCCTATTCTATGTATTACCAACTAAATTTATTGAACAAA
This sequence comes from Euschistus heros, assembly GCA_003667255.2. NCBI lineage: Eukaryota > Metazoa > Arthropoda > Insecta > Hemiptera > Pentatomidae > Euschistus > Euschistus heros. Next base: position 3,039,455 of record RCWM02000082.1, read on the forward strand.
TTAATTTTTGACAAACTTTACAAATTACATTTTTTTAGATGTTATCAATACAATTTACATTATTCTCATTTACCACTACATATAAAAACAAAAACAAAATAAAATAAATATACATACAAAACATTATGAAATTAATTATAAACAACAATTAACTAAGTTATATGCAACCATTTTTCATTATTTAAACAATTTTAATTTACTAAAATAATTTTGTTAAATTTAATTATTTTGAATTTATTTAAAATTTTCATGTGAGTATGAACAAAATTTTAGACTCCTTACAAAGTTGTACATCAATAACTGTTTTACATTAAAAAGGTCCTAGGCCGTCTTTTTTTTAGACCTCTCGGAGGGTTATCGAAAATCGTATGAGAAGCAAGTTGAGAGACTAATGGATTGGAGTGGTTATGGAGCTTACTACGAAAGGATAGATATCTAGATTGGGCTAAATCAGCAACATATGGATAAGTTTATTGATCATAAAGTAAGAAGCATTGAGGATTTTTCAAAGGATTTTGGATTGTAAGGATTGGAATACGAGAGGGATTAGATGGTTTAATGGAGCTCCAAAGCTTAACTCCGTATGTCCAAATAGATCTGTTGTAAAGTCTTTTGTAAATAATTGGGAGCTTTGAATAAAAAATATGAATCCTGTACTAATCCTAAACGCTTGTATGTAGTTGAAAGTACCCAAAATGAAAATTGTTGGTTCTCCCTACGAACCTTGGGCCGGATAATCTTCGACGAAGAACTTCCAGGAAGACCGGGTCGTACTCTTAGGCTGGAAGGGGGCCAGAGGGGTGGGATCCCGAGGTCACGTGACGGCTCCCCTCCTCAGTGGGCCAGTTGTCGAACCTTCAGTCGCTGCCAGTCGTTGGTAGGTGAAGCTTCGTTGTTCTCACGTCTTAGCAGTTCGTATCTACTTCGCGAAAGTTTTCTGTGCTTCACCTTCACTCTTCTATTTACACTCATTTTATCATCTTCACTCAAAGGTAAGGCTTATAATATATTTTTTAACCCTTTAAAAATGTAAAAATTGATGTTGTAGTGATGAACAACTGTTTCTGTTTACTTCAGCTATATTCTCTTTTATTTAATTCAAATTCAAATTCTATTATTGGGGCTAAATTCATATTTAGAAAAAGTTACTTATTTTTTGACATAAAAAAAAATATATATGACAAACTAAATATCAGAAAAAATAAAAGCTTACCACTATTTAGCCTGAAATAATACTATTCGTTTATTTTATTTTTTATTATTTCAACTATTAACAATTAGAAAGTTATAAAAACGAAAGTAAAAATTAAATAAAAATAAAAATATTGATTAATAATTTCTTGTAAGTTATGACTTTAATATATGTTTTAATGTGGAAATATATACAAGTATTGTTTAATATTACATTGTATAGAAATATAAGTATAATTATTAGTAAAATATTTAAATTACTATTGAAATATTATGTTTGTCAAGAGTTTTTGTTTTGTGCTCAAATGTTTTTTTCTTATATAATATTTTATATATGATTTATTTATATACTATCTTATACTTATAATATGTATACATACATATATAAACACGTACGTCCACATAAATAAGTTGGTCATGAACCTTGAAGTTGTCTGCCCACCTTTGACACACTTAACTCACAATATTTCCTTATTTCGTATTCCTCCGTTGCTTCTTCAAGGATGTATGTGATTGTTTGATTGGAAATAATTAAAAAAAAAAAAAAAAAGTTTTATATTATAGTTTTTATTAACTTTATATTTGGTAATAATATGTTTTAATGAAAACCAATAATAAACATGTGTTTTTGTTAAAATTTGTTTAACATATTTTTCCTTCCCTTATTTTAGTTTTAAAAATAGTGTAGGAACTGGTTTTTTACTTGTTTATCATTCTTTATTCAGTTGTTTTGTTTTTTGTAGCTTTTAAACTTCTATTATGAGGTGTTATTATCAGCTCTTCTGTTTTTGTTTTGTTTTTCTTAAGAGTCAATCTTTCTTTCTGATATTTCGTCCCATCTTTAAGTGTAGACACTATCTTTTTAAGTCCCACTAGAAACTGTGAATGAATTATATGACATCTGTTGAAAAAAAAAAAAAAAAAAAAAAAAGGAAGAAAGAAAAATATCTGTCGCTCAATTGTTATTTTCTACTCTTTTTTTTATTTTTATTTTTTATTAATTTTTGCATTTTTATATTTTGTAAAAGTTCAAGTTTTTTATGTAATATATATGAAATATGTATTTTAAGCGAACAGCTTCGGAATGCTTAAGCTTTTCGTGAGAACATGTTGAAATTCGGATTTCATATACAAATAAAAATAATAAAAAATCAATATTTTTTGTTTGGATTCACTAAATTTGTCCCTAGTGACTGGACTATTTTAATAGTCCGGAATATCTGATAATCCGGGCAACTTTTCAGTCCCATATTTGTCGGGTCATCAAGATTGTAAAGATAGTAGTTCAAAAGAAACTTGACAAAATGGCATTTTTTTTCTTAGTATGTCGTTAGCAATAAATCTGACGCATGTTATTTTTATTTTTTTTTTTCGTTTTTAACAACATAACCTTTTCCAGAGACATGTCAACCTTTCCCATATTAAAATAACTCTACGTAATTTTGCCATTTACATTTCCTTAAATTTCGGACATACCAAATTTCACCATTCCAAAGATATCATCTTGGTATTAGCTTTGGTGCTCTTATAAACTAAACTTAAATTCTTTTAAATGCTAAAATGTTTTTATATTATTCTTTTTAAGTATGTTTCCTTCACAACAAACTCGAATGTACTTAAAGTGTAATCTTTAATGTTTTGATTAATTTCTTAATCAATGTTATTGTTTGTATTGCTATTGATGTATCCACTTCAGTTAAATTTAACTTCTTTAATGATAAAATGCAGTTATGGTATATATATAGGAATTTTATTTTTTTTAATTGTGAAACACACTTCACACATATTTACAAGTACCCACAGTAAACGAACATATACATAACCTTTATAGACAATTTCACGACAGACGTTATGGGCATAATAACATACTCATTAATGACATGGCCACGACTGACATACCTGGAAATACTCTCAGAAGGCTAATATGAAGCTGGATGAGAGACTTGCTCAAATAAATCCTTTTTTTTTTTTTTTAAGCTATACCAGGAGGTACTGTTAAGTGCTTCTCTCCCACACGCCTATAAGGCATGTACCATAGTATTATTATACTATGAGAAAATTCACTTATTGTTACTTCAATAACAGGTGTGAAAAAAAAAATTAATACAGAAAAAAAAATCGTGAACCAGCCAATAAATAAGGACACCGAACATGATGATGTTTTACTTCCTATAACACTCTCATTCTTTCTTCTCCTCCAAGAATCCTTCATTCTCTCTGACTTGTGCAGTCTTCTCTCTTCCGTTCATCCCCATGATACTTCACTGATGAGGTGGTTAAAGTTTACATAAAAGCATAATTATACATCTGATTTTTAATTTTATGTATGAGTTTGTAATCCAGATGGGCAGAGACTATTAAAAAACTCTTGCTCTTAATTGACTACATTATCAGTACTTACAACTAAAGGACCATGAATTATATTTTTACACACAATATCAAAAAGCAAAGGATAAACATTTTGATTTGATAATAATTTTTATTCGGCAGAAATAAATCTATTGATTTTATCTGATTGGATTTTAATTTCTAACCATAAAAGAATACGACAGTGTAGCGACGACCTTCCTAGAACTAAGAAAATTATGTACCTAGTTAAAATTTGGTATCGATGGGTTCAGCAGTTTTACCTTTGCAAACTCAATTGCGGAATGGTGCGAACAACATATCAGTCGATTTTCAAACTTTACTGAGATCCACATGTCGCCCACATATTTAAATATTTTTAATAATTTTATTGAATATAAGTAAATTTTATTATCAATTTCTAGCTCAATATAGCACTTTTTTAACCTCTCATATAGAGAACCCTCAGAACTTTAGCTAGGTTAGGTGACTTCGGGGATAATGCACAGCAGATTGAATTATTGAATTATCATATTAATAAAGCAAAATTCAGTTTTCCCAAATAATTGCCAACATTGGCTCATTCTTGACCTTCACTGACTTGTCTGATTGGTTCTTTCATGCCTAGACCTGCCGGGCAGGAGGTTGGGTAACAGACTGGTTCGAATGACTCATTTCATTAGCTGCCGCAAAATAAATACTAACTGACCCTGGAGAGAATCGATCCTAAATCGATGAACCTTGCGTTTCGAGACCTCAATGTTAACAGCAAAATTGACAAAGTCTGAAATCCGCTCTATGCTCTGCCATTAAATTGTTACTATTTTTTAAGAAACGTATGTTAATTCATTTCCTAAGTTACTGGTGTAATACAGGTTTATGTTGTACATTGATTAATAGAATATTCAATGTTATCGAAGCTCTGTAATTTCTTATCGATATAAGCAATCGATTGCTAAACTGCCCTCGATTTTTAATCCTTTTAAATCTTCGTGGTCAAACTCAATACAGTTAATCATTTATCTTTTGAAAATATTGGCCTGATTACAAAATAATCTGTTCTAATAAGATTAGGAATTGATCGATTATTTGCCACAACTATTATATTTAGTTTAATATAAGACTAGTTTCTGATTTAAAACATTCTATTTCTGTTCTAAAACATACAAACATTCAAAACATCAGCAATTTATACAGATTTGTTTTATTATATTAACGTTTATGATAATATGCAAGATAAGATAGCAGATTTTAATATTACAAATATAATTTTTATATCTAATGCAGATGTTTGTGAACTAGGCTCCTGGAATATTGTAGTAATGACAAATAATTGCTAAGTGTATTGATTCTTCGATGCCACCATGCGCTCCTCAGTAACAATTTCTATGTTATGTTAGACTGTATTCAATTATGTATTTAGAAATAAATATATATTCATATTTTCGTTTACATATTTTTTATAAAGCGACTCCAGATTTATTTGAACCCATTAGCTTATCGGCTTGCTTCCCACTCAGTTTCTCATAAACCTTTTGCGTGTCTGAATATCCTCTAAGCTACTTATTCTGTAAAAAAAATAAATAAATAAATAAATAAAAAATTCCCCCAAAATTATCTAGATATTAACTGTATTGTCGATTTAGACCAAAATATATTTATATCTACATTTAAGTCCATACCCATACAAAACAAAAATTTTCTGTTTATTTTAGACGACTTTATTGAAAATGTCACTACAGTCATACAGCTATGTTAATATTGTAAAAGCATATTTAATAAAGGAAATAATGTAATTGTGTTGTAAATATAGTTAAATTTTTACAACACGCTGAGCAGATCCGTTACCTAAGATTTGGAGATACGACGTTTTAACTGGAATCCTTACACAATACTGAGACGATATGAGACTCAATTCTGTCTACTTCTCGAAAAAACTTTTAATTTAACAAAATAAAAGGATCACTTCTATGACTATAATTAGACCTATTTGGACTAAAGTAGTTGGACTATTTCGTACCCAACCTTACATTCCAAAATCCTTCCTTGATAGCGTTCAGTACGTGGCCGCCATACGTAAACTCACCTGGGCGAGTTTATTATTTTTATTTTTTTAGCCATTGAATTTGTCTACTGCATACAAATAAAATAAAAATACATCTAGTTAATGAGGTGACAATGCTCGTAATAACATATCAATTGCTTGTAAAGCAACTACCACTTCAATAAGTTTTATATCAGAAGGTACCGTGGATATTTTCCTTTCAGACGCCTCGAAGGGTTATCTGCAAAAGAGTGGGGAGCAAGTTGAGATACTATTAGATTTGAATGTTTTTGAAGTTCTTGGATGAATTAAAATTTATTTTTTGGTGGACCCGCAGAATGAATCTTGACCTTCCCACCCTGCCTAGAATAGGTTGGTAACCTGAAGGATAAAATCTTTCCTGCCATTGTTGGAGTACATGAGGACGTAAAGCCCCTGTAAACAACAACAAAATCCTTCTACACATTATACATTATGTTATACATTTTCAGAATACTTCTTTTAGTGTTTTTGAAATTGTGAAATACGTAGGCATAGTATTCAATGAATATTTTAAGTTTTCCTCGTTCAAGTTGATTATGTTCTTATTGTATCTGACTCCTGTTTTACTAAACCTTGGCAAACATGTTTGTTTTTCTCATCACGTCGGGTTCATTTTGTTGTATTTTTATTAATAATACAATACAATATAATTTTGTTGTATGATTATTATGTTTGCCAGCTAATTATTATTTTTTAAAAAATGTGGTTGGATGGAATCACACTTTTTTAACATAAGAAAAGTAAATTTATTTTAACTCAAAAACATACATATAAGAAATGAAAATATAGCTCAGTGTGAAATAGTTGATACAAAAAAAAGTTTATGAACTGCCTAAACAATCTAATAGCACAACTAAACAATTAATTAATTAATTTTTACTACAGACACGGCCTAACCTGACCAGTAACCTTTTTTACCACAGGCGTTCGCTGTGTACTTGATCTGCTACACTGATTTTGCTCAAACCAGACAACTTCCATATAAACTACACTCACCGCTCAAAAACATTCTCATTTCCCATTCGATTAACGGTAACTCTCCGAAACTCTTGAAAAGAAACAGACCTTAAGACCTTCTAATATTGAACTTTTATTAGTAGCAATAGTAATGGTAGTATCTCTACTAGTCATAACAGTTTTAGATTCATAGCTCTTCACATTTACTGGATGTATTTTATATCAAGAATTTTATATTTCCATAAATAGGTTTGAAAAACAATTTTCAATGTTTGATTATTCGAGATTTATTCATGTTCATCATAAAACTAGACTCGTATTTCCTAGCCTGATATAAAATGGAATCAATAAGAAAACTATATCTTTGGATAGTGAAATCTTTTGTGAGAGTTGTATAGAAAAGAAATAGGGCTTGAAATTCCTAGGCAGAGTGCTATTTGAGAAAGACTGCGAGCAGTAAACAGGCTTGTTTGTCTCCCTTAGCAGCTTAGCAGCCAGTCTATACTGCTCCATCTTATCGTATTCTGTCAGTATATTTTCTTGTTTTCTTACATTCCATTATGATTTATCGCACAAGTAGATATTATCTAGGAAAATAAATGGTTAGTTGAAAAATATTTACTTCTTTGGGTGATTCTTTCATTATTCGCCTTCTTTTTTTTTATTTTTTTTTTTTTACAAAATATATATTTTGCCACAATCATCACAAATAAAGTCAACGTTCATAACTTATTTAAAAAGCAATTATAATTTTTAAAAATAATATTTGGGATATACGCAAGGTAAAACAATTTCTCACTGCCTGGGAAAAACAATATACCTGTCTAACTGTAATTTCATTTTAGAATTAAAACGATAAATTTACTTCAATTAATTATTAAATAAAATCAACAATTAATCATTATTATAAATATAACAAAGTTGAGGAAAAGTAGGGGTTTTAAACCTTACTTATTTTATTCAAACCAATATTGCTCTTAAATGGTAGGTCCTAGCGACAAATGTTATATAACAAACAATATTGTCCATTAAATTTCTGATAAGTTTATTGTCAACAAATTTTCGATCCGAGCAACACCAACAGAGTGTGTTAAAGTGTTACATTTTTGTATCTGCAAAAAACGTTACACCAAAAAAGTTCAGACTCCAAGTTAAAAGACATATCAATGTCACAAATAATGCAATAAATAATAAATTAATGAAATTTGAAATAAAATACTTTGAAACCCATTCGTAGATATTTACAATCTTCATATTCAGGCTGGGGGTTCTCGGAAGATAGGGATGTGTGGAATTGGATAAAGATTGAGCTAGAGAATTTAGAATATTAAAAAAGTTTTGATAAAATTAAAAAAAAAAAAAAATTGTTTTGTTTATTATTCGCTTTAAATTCAAGTGAATAAGGTTTGATTATCCAATTCGTTATTTAAAAAAAAAAATCTTTCATTCTGTACAGATGGAACTTTTGCAAAATAAAAGATAATCATTCTGAGGGTTCACTTACGACCAAAGTGCATTAAACTCCTGGATTATCTGCGACGGGTACAAGGCCTCAGTTGTAACACCTTCATAAGCCGAAAACCCCATCTTTGATGTAAAATCATATTGAACATGTTTGGTTAATTGTGAGAAATAAATTCCTCGCCACTACCCTTCCAGCCTGGGAACACTGTAAAACGGGAAGATAGGGGAGGACAAAAAAAGAAGAGACGTTAAAATAGTTACTAATACTAAATTTTGCTGTTATTTTATTACGTTTTATCTTTGGACGAATGCAGGTTTTCAAATTTCGTTATATTCTATGGCTTCAGAAGACTTGGAAGTGTCGAAAACAACATCGCATTACTATAGAATATTATGGGAAGTACTACTTTTCAAGATACGATGTAATATGATTTTACATCCATTTCTTTCAATATGTGACAATAATTGGATGAAATGAGCTCATATCATACTTTTATCGAAGGTCGATCCCTTCATCAACTTCTTTTCAGAATTGTTTATCTCTTCTGTATTCTGTAGTGAAATAATTAAGATCTAGAAACTGAGACTTAATTATAAAATATTTTATTAATAATTTATATATATATTTATATATATATATATATATATATATATATATATATATATATATATATATATTTATTGAAATTTACAACTATACAAATATGTACATCAAATAAATGAGCTGATAACGATTACAATGACATGTAACAACTTGAAAAGAACTACTCATCAGTAGCTCTTCAATAAAATCCTACATTAGAAGATCTCTTTTTAGGCCATCTTCTTTTCAGACGCCTCGGAGGATTATCGGGAATGGAGTGGGAAGCAAGTTGAGAAAATTAATAATACGATTTATTGAATAATTTGTGTTGGTGCAACAAATAAATAAATAACGGCTATCATTTTAATAGTTAATTGAATAATCACGCAAGGAACGCCTTAAAATATCGATTTAGGAATACATATTAACCATTTAATATATATTAATATGTATAATAATTTTAAAAGTATGTGAATTAAATTACTGATGTGTTAAATTTTTTGTATATTTTTATAACTGATGATATAGGTTTATCATTGGAAACTAGTTTTAGGCAAACAATTTATCAACCCTAATGTTATTGATTCTTCTATAACATCATGCCTGCCTAATTTCCTATGTTGTAATTGTTAACCATTATTCAGACAATTTTCTCTTTAAATATGCTTTTAAAATAGTTTTAATTATACCAGATATTATATTAAAACAGTAAAAAATATTTTTAAAGGAAAATTCTTTTGAATTTTCATGATGTTATTCGTGGAAATTTCACCGAAAATGACAGCGTGGCCTGTTTTGCCCTAGGCAGGCCCGTTTTCTATTTTAATGCCACGTCACTATAACACCATTAGCCTCATTATTTTTCAATTACCAGGCTAAATTAACTTTTTGCTTGTATATATAGGTTAATAGAAAATCCTGAAGGTTTATTTTCTCACTTTTAATTTGGAAAAAAAAATGAAATATCCTAAAAAATCTGTTATCATGATATTTTAAAACAGTTCTCCATTTTGGTTAAAAAATATACTAAAATGATTGATTTTATTATTGATCGAAACCTGCAATATCATTAAAAAGAAAGGTTATAGTTTTCGATATACTGACCTAAACACTATGTCGGTGTTAGTAAATGTAGTATGTACCTTCAAATATTGACATAATTCCTGAATTTTGTTTTACACTTGGCTATTTGAAATGTTCTTCAAAAATAATTTTATTCTACGGTATTATTGGCGATGTTACATGTTATTACTTCTTTAGGCAGATCATTGACTTCGACTTCCATCCACTCAGGAGATTTACAGGATTCCAATAGGTCCTGTGGAAACTGAAACCTAAAAATAAGAATTTATTTTTATTTTTATTATTTTAAACTATATATTGATACTTACAACTGTATATATTATATAAAACTAGTAAAGATGAAGATAATTGCAACAGCATGTAAAGCATGTATCGGGAATTGAGTGTGAGGTAAGTTGGGAGACTATTAGATTCGAAGGTTTATACAGTTCACTATGAAAGGATAGGTATTTGGTTTGGGCAAAGCAGCAACATATAGAACAATAAATCTTTATGGATAAGTTTGTTTGTGACATAACAAGGAACTTTGAGGATTTTACGCAGGATTTTGAATTGTAAGGATTGGATACGAGAAGGATTTAGTGGAGCCCCAAATATCAACTCCGTATGTCCAAATGGGTCTAATTACTCTCATGTAAATAACTCTTTTGTAATTTATTGGGAGTCTGAACGCTTGTCTGATAAATGTTGGAATGGCCGGAAACAAAGAGTAGTTTTTTATCTTTTAAATCTGGTATGCGTTTGATGCTATTTTTAGTCCTGAAGAAGATCTGTATGACATCATAAAACTTCGGTCCGCCAATAAAGTTTTTTTTACTAACTTAGGTGGTTTTTTCACCAAATCCTGGCTTCATATTTTACTACTTTTTCTAAAATTTAGTGCTACTCTTTCCACCGAATAAATGATTATAATTAAATGTTTTTATTGAATAAATATTACAATATGTACAACGGAAATTAAAAAACAATAAGAAGTTATGCAAACTAATAAATATCCATAATTTACTTTAAAATACATTTAATTCAAATAAATAATTGATTTAATCTCCAAAATAATTTATACTACATTTTACCATAGAAATAAAATTATTTAATTCTAAAAGAGACGATGAATAAATCGATACTTGCTGTTCCACTAGGGAACCACTAATCGATTGTAGACTTCCCGGAACCGAGCTCTGTCATTTGTATCAATTTGCTGAGACCTCAGTTCTTGTAGCCGTTTCCTCTCTTAGTTGTTTCTATTGTCTTTCATCCATCGTTTGATATAAATTTAAATTATAAAATTATTTCGAGAAAATGTAAAAAAAAAAAATACAGTTATGGCCACTGGGGTAATGAAATTGTTATAATATGGCAGCAAGGCTTTGAATCAGGTTCAGACTTGCAGTAAATTTAGCTGATATCGTATAGAGTGGGTTTATAGAAATTCAGGTTATTTAGGTTACTAAGGCAACCATTTTTATTTATTGCAAATCACTTCTGGTCTGGTGTTTGTTTTATGTTTACGTCGTATGTTGACCTTCACTAAAGGGATAGGTACAAATCATGTTTTTTTTCCGGGATCAGTCAATTTACTAATATCAGGTTAATTTACCATACTATTATAGAAATGATATGCTAGTTCCTCTTTGCTAGTTTTATTTGAAAAAATTAAATATCTAGCAAAAGGATTATATACTAGTACATATATTTATCAGGGGAAAAAATATATATATACAATTTAATTTTCAATTCATTTTTATTCTCAAACAAAAGAATGTCTTAAACATATGTTCTAAATAATTTTAACCATGACAACCTTGACCGATGCCTTTTTCAAAAAAAAAAAAAGAGAAAAAAGAAATCAAACAACTGCTTAAAATTCTAAAGCTGTATTTTCCTCGACTCCTTCTGGACAAACGTCTTGCTTGGATTCCTAATACAAGACTAAAACTACAAGACACTATCTTCTTCTGCTACTCTATCATTTACTAGACGAAGGTTCGAAGCTTCCAGTTAATTATAAAAGATTCATTAACATGACAGTTATTACACCATTTGCACATACAGATTTGATCTTTGGGGCTCAACTAAACCATCCAGTTCTTCCCGGATACTAATCCCTATAACCCGAAATCCGCTGTAAAGTCCTCAATGCTCCTAATATCGTAAATGAACTTATCCACAATTATCTAAATATGCCAAATGCTGCAGAACTGGCCCAAACCAGGTACCTATCCCTTCATAGTAAACTCCACATCCACTAGTCTCCCAACTTGCTTCCCAGTCTATTCCTCTGAGGTGTCTATAAAATAAGATGGCCTAGGGAACCTTCTATTAAAGAACTCTTATTGAAGCGTTACCAGTGGCTAGCTGCTTTACAATTCATCGACATGCCATTAATTCTCTGTTCTAATTTACTTAATTTTCTATAGTACATTCGTAAATATCAATTAAATTAAAATAAAATAAATTAAATTTAACATTTTTTTACTTAAGGTAGGCACTATGATATAGAAAAGATATTATTAGGATTGATCAACTGTTTGCCACTTCTGTTTTTGTTTTGTTTTTAATCAAAGAATAGTTTCGAATATTAAACATTCGTTATCAGTTCTAATAACACACAAATTGTAACCAAATATCAGAACTTTGCAACTTGGATTATATATATAATTTTTTTCAATGTAAGGCAAGAGATCACACTTGTCGATACCTAAAGAGGCAAAATGCAAGGATTTCAATACCAGGACCTCTTATTTTAGAACTATTTTTATTTAGGAGACAATGCCTGCCCTATTGGAAGAGGAATATTTTTCATTAAATTCCCTGCCCTGGGTGGGTGGCTGTATTCACTAGGATATTTTTAGAACTTATCAACTAAATCATTTTTCTTTTTTCAAGTTCTATCTTGATATTCAAAGGACGTCCATTTATCAAAAAACTTTCATAAAAAACGACTGCCGATGAAGGGAAACTCTTTTGTACGTATTTCCGGCCCGGACATGAAAGCCCCACGCCGACGACAATGATTCATTTTATTCCGTATCGCATTCAACTTTCGGCAGGAAAATCCCGCTTCGACGGGAAAATGCTTTCCTATTTCACTTGGCTAAATCGTTTGCGTGCCCTGTGTGGTAGAGGGTCGTTGTACGACTTGTTGAGAGAGGGAACAATTACATGGTTAGTGGAATAGGATGATTGAGGGGGAACAGGGGGGGGGGGGGGGGGGGGTCTGGCTTTGAGCGGTACCGAAGGTAATTTATTTAACCCTCTTCTCTAAATTGGACCACTTGGTCCTCCCACGTGTTGTGAACCCACGCCATTTTGTACACTCGTCATCATGTTTTTGCAAAAAATTAGTTATTTAATTTTATCTGATACAATTTAGAACTGTATAAAACAAATTAAAAATCTCTGTTCCTTTACAAATCATAAAGTTTCTTTGATCCTGCTACACGAGATCAGGTCATACTTTTTTTTAGTCAGCGTCATTCAAGGAGTTTGGCTTAAAAATCACTCAATAACCCACACCTAAACCAGGGTGTGGGTTATTTAGACTGGATGTGGCCTATGAGTAGGTATGGATATCAATACGAGATATATCAAAAATATGGATTTGTTTTTAATTTTAGTGCCAGAAAACAGTTAGAAAGAACGGTAATGGTTGCATCTTTACCTATTTGGGCAAGTATATGTACCTGTACTGTTTAATTCATTATAAACTATTTTTAAATTTTAAAAATTTGAAATAATTTTGTTCCTATTTATGTTGTTAAATGAATGAAACTAAAACGATAAAATAAACATGAACATCATTGCGACATGACATGAATATGTAAAAGAGCATTTCATAAAAAAAAAATCATGATATATTGGTGTATCGATTTTTAATATGATCGATATATCATGTATAGATGTTCAGAGCTCAAAACATTATCGATATGGGATTGTATATTTTTCTTACAATACCCATCAGCATCTTCTGACCAAGGTCGATCCACGGCTAATAATTTAGATTTTAGTTATAATTTAAATAATAAATTGTCTAACCCAGCTGGACTCGAAGCTGAGTCCGGAAGATAAAATTCCATTGCTCTACGCACTGAGCTACCTAAAATAAAAATACATATTAGAGGCGCCATTCATGTATTCTACGTAATATTGATCCTTCTACACTATCATACATACGTCACTTGAAACGAATATTTTTTGTGTATCGTGGTAAAGACTTTTAATTTATTTTAATCATTCATAATCATTCAAAAGCCTCGGATAAGTTAAACCTTTTTTAAATAATTTATAAATAGAACAGCATTGTATTCTCTAGACGTGCATATTGTTGGTACACATGAATAATCATAGAGTCTTGTTACTTTAAATGCAAAATTCGTTTTGCATTTGTTTTACCACTGACGCTTGCAAGTTGTTTTCCCATTAAGGTTAAATATACCAGTAGGACGCATTTAGGGAAATTTCCATTTAGTTTTTCTGAACTTAGATTTATTATATATCAGGCGCATGCACCAAATATTTATAAAATTAAACTCATTGCCGAACACCTCAAAATGTTTTTTTAATCCTGACTGATTCTTAAAAAATCTTTGCTATCTTTACAAAATTGAATATCCGGCTCAAAGCTCCCAATTAATTACAAAAGACTCATTTACATGACTGTGATTAGACCTATATGGGCGTACGAAGTTGAGCTTTGGGGCTCTACTAAACCATTTAATTCATCTCGTATCCAATCCTTACAGTCCAAATCCTTCGTAAAATCCTCAATGCTCCTTACTTTGTCACCAATAAACTTATCCATAAAGATCTTAATGTTCCATATGTTGCTGATTTAGCCCAAACCAGATACCTTTCATAGTAAGCTCCATAACCACTCAAATCCCCTAGTTTCTCAACTATCTTCCCACTCAACTAGGAACTAAATTCCCGATAATCCACCGAGGCCTCTGAAAAGAAAATTGCCTAGAGATCTTCTTGTGTAGTTTTTTTTTTACTGAAGTGCTACTGATGAGTAGTTCTTTTCAAGTTTTGGAATGTTATTGTAAACGTTTTTAACACATTTACTTGAAGTATATTTGTACAGTTGTAAATTGCAATAAATTGATTTAAAAAAAAAAAAAAAAAAAAAATATTCGGCTAGAATAAACACCATGTTAGAAGTTAATAGTTAACCATATTTAATAGGTAATACTGATTTAGTAGGTTTTAAATTATTACTAAAAAAATGAATTTATACAATTAAGTTCAATTTACCTACGTTAGTTACCATTGCACGTGAAAGCCATAAAATTGACCTACTAAATTTTATGCATACTTTTTAAAGATAAAATGATGATTATTTCATAACTGATCTCAAAAAGAATGCACCCAGGTTCGCTCGCAAAACACCTTATCTAAAGCGAAACGGAATCTTGTAAACACACGGCCATATATCATAGGCCTGATAAAGTATACCTGTTATCATATGCAAACATATATCTTATCAGAGATAGTTGCAAACTTGTTGGTAGCAGCGCTAGCTTACATAACAGCTGAGCTGGGTGTATGGAAATTTAGCAAGCGTCAGGGCTAAAACAAAGACGAGACGAATTTATTATTTAAAATAAGTAGGCTCTATGGTTATTCATGAATCCTGAATTATATAAATCCCTAGGAGAGAATTCAGTGTGTGTGTGTGTATATATATATATATATATATATATATATATATATATATATATATATATATATATATAATATGTTTGAATATATAAATAAAATATATCATACTCTGAGTGTGATTTATGAGTCATTGATTGATGAATCATTTTTATGTATAGTATTGATCGAGTTCGAGTCCCACAAAAGGCAAGAAAATTTGTTTTCTGCTCTTTCGGCCGTGGATTGACTTCTGGGTCGGAAGACACTCCTTGGACGCTATAAAGTGGGTTGTAATAATTAGGAGAAAATCCTGGGGAGTGAGTGTGGGTAGAGACCACATTTCATTTTAATATAACTACAGTTATTTTAACAATACTTCCTCACCCAGTACATAAACCAAGATCATGGGTTGTAGTGATAATGCTGTTTACCTTATTTTTTTTAAATACGATACGTTTTCCTTTGTTAGATTTTTTAATTTCATAGATCTTTGAGAAATATTTAGTGTATTATTCCCAACACTGCACTAAACAACTTTCTATAAATGAGGCGTAGAATTCCAAATCTAGCCAAGTCCATTTTGAAAATTGTTCACAGCTGGTCGATAAAGATAAAGGTTTGGATTAGGAAAATAACTTATTTTTTTTATGGCCGTTTTCTTTGTGATTTAACTACTTTTGTTAGAAAACTTTCCACCTAAACATAATCAAGAAGAAAAACTATTTGAAAAATTAAAACAATCTGGAAATTGGACTTGGCTGGTTTTGCTGTTTAACGCTTCAAATACAAAAGTAGATAATTGTTTTATATTTACTTTTGTTTCTCACACTAATGCATTTTTATTGTTATTATAGTCTCAAATAGAAACAAAAAAGTAACTATAGATAATTTTTTGGTCTCTGGTATATGAAGAAAATACATTTTAATCTTTCCTATCTTAAATCATTCTCGATGCTAGAAATGGCAAAGAATACAAAGAAGAAGAAACTTGAATCGTTACTTTTTTTTTTTTTTTTTTTTTAATGACTTGTCAAGGAAAACTTCCTTCAAACACAGTGCTAAAATAATAGATACACCTTGTTTTAAAAGTTAAACATTCATCATCTATTAGCATTTAGCTTGATAGATTGTATATACTCATTTTTAAATATATTTTTTTACACACCTAAGGAGACAAAGCGGGAGAGTTTCTTATAGTTAACAGTTCCTTGAGTAAACTAGGAAGTTATTGTACGAACGAGGGAGAGGAGGTGGTCAGCTAAACAATCAAGTTAATAGGTAATCCCTTAGATCTTCCCTGAATAGTTGCTTGTTATCGAGGAAAACAACCCTCAAATATATGCTAAAATAATAGATATATCCAGTTATCAGCATAAACCTAATAGGATTCTAAATGTATACATTAGAATAGATACATACATTATGTCTTCAATGTTTGTACTAACTAAAGCAATTTTTTCGATATTTTTTTAATACTTCATTCATTCTGAATTCGTGACGTATCGGTAAAGAATGCCTGATGTTAGTTTATGAATATTTAAGCTTAAGATTGGAGTTATAGACAGAAGTAATTATGGGCTCTCAATAAAAGCCTTCCTAAGACGAGTTCATCATTAGCCAAGATTACAAGCTTCGTTGCCGAGTTCCGACTATTCCCATGACTAATGCACCACCAATTTCCGGATTTCTTGGTCTGATGGCGCAGATAACTTCGAAAACATTTGAACACTTATTTCTTTCTAATTCGAAGGATTATACTCGATTCGTTGTGAAATTTGTGCATAACTACTCAAGAAAGAGTATGGATAAATAACGTTATTACATTATATGTTCGTTTTAGTTCCTGTATTCATATTTGAATCCTTATATAATGTTATAAGTGTGAATAGAATAATGTGTGATTCCAACTCTCATAATTAATTCTATATCAATATTTTTGTTCCTACTATGTATGACAATGTTTACTTTGACTTATCATTTAAGGTCTTGTAATTTTAGTTAACTTTATGAAGTCTTTAATATTTTGCAATGCAGCCGC
Organism: Euschistus heros; assembly: GCA_003667255.2. Classification (NCBI taxonomy): domain Eukaryota; kingdom Metazoa; phylum Arthropoda; class Insecta; order Hemiptera; family Pentatomidae; genus Euschistus; species Euschistus heros. The sequence goes on from RCWM02000082.1 coordinate 3,056,843, forward strand.
CGAAAAGATTTGTACCATAGAATAAGACTATGTTATCCATCGAAATACCGCCGCTCTTAGTTTCGTTTGAATTAGTTTGGGAATGTGATGCTTTGGGTTTAGTGGAACTTAACTCAAAGCATTGCAAGGCGTTTTTCATTTTGAGATTATTCCTTATCCTTCGACCACTCGACTCAAACCTTTACCGTGAGCTGCTGGGCAGTGTTTATGTAGTTTTGAATACTAAGATCACTGCTTTGGTATCCCAACTGCAAGGAGTAAACGTTTTTCCCAGATACTGCACCATCTGTTAACGGTTTGTTTAGACCGATGGCTCATTCTTTAAAAGGTTGTTAAGAGTTATTTGCCTAAACCAAAGGAATAGTACCGACAACAATTAATTACTGGCAGAAATATGGATAAAAGTAGTTAAAGGCGGTGGAATTTACTTTGAAGAGTAGTATTCCATGTTTAAAATATGTAATCTGAAATAAAGGTATACCTAGGGGCTTTTGAAATAATTCCGTACAATAGTCTTTAAATCTTTAAAAGAAAAGTCCTTATCAAGAATTATTAACGATGGTTTTCACTTGAGGTACGCATGAGGGTATAGAAGGATCAATAAAAATAGGTTACATTATTTGCCACTCCAGTCAGTATTTAATTTATTTGAAGAATAGTTTAAAACGTTTAACACTCATCTTCATTTCTAAAAATATAAAAAAATTGCAAACCTTTGATTATCTGATTTAAGGATTATATGTATTAATTTTATAAATGCGAGACAATAAATCAAACATTGATACTCGCTTAAGACAGCGAAGCGGAAGAACAATAGTCCATAGAGTGAACTGTGGGGTGATGAAAAAAGAAGGGGGTTAGTTGGCTCAATAATCAGGTAAATACAGGGTGAGTACCTCTTAGTGTATAAAAAAAAAAAAAAAAAAAAAAAAAAAAAAAAAAAAAAAAAAAAAAAAAAAAAAAAAAAAAAAAACCTTAACTTTTGTTCCTTTGATTTGGTTTTATTGACTGTTTTCCTTTATTTTCTATTAGAAAATGATTTTTTTCTTTGCTTTTTATCCCGATGAAGAGTTTATTATGTTTAAAATGCTTTATCCATTTTCCATTCCACATTTCCACTAAGGGATTGTCATAATCTTTTATTAACACAAGTAACTGATTTGTATGCCAAATGAGGACACCATGTTTTGTCGGTTTTTAAGGTAAATTTCTGTATGAAATCGAAGCAGAATCATTACTTTTAACATATCATTCGAAAACTGATTAAATTTGCAAGTTTTGTGGATAGTTTTATCAAAAACGGTGAGCGTTGAAGTAATATAAGACATTGTAACTTCCCTAAATAAGGTGAAGATCAAGCTGTTTTTTAGGTCCCAAGTTTGTAAAACTTAAGGTTATATGTACTCTGCTCTTATAGGAAGTTTATTACTAAATCCGAAAACGTGGTCATAGTTTAAAAAATATTTAAACAAAATGGAGATATTACAGCTTTTATGGTAAAAAAGGTGGTTTCGTCAAAAAAGTCTTTGATTTACCCTATGTCTGCAACAGATTGGAATATAAAGGTGAGGTCTGCGGCATTTTTCTACATTTTTGATCTAGTTTTACCCATTTTTTTTTTTTTTTACACTAAGAGGTACTCACCCTGTAGAGGTTTAGATACGAATGTATGCCATCTTATTTCCTATCAGATACTTCCTTATTAATTCTTAGCAACATTTGGTTGTGTTTGACTGACATAAACATACTTTTAAGAACCTTACAATTAGTATTTTAATTCACAGAGCTATGGGTCTGTGTCTAAAATACATCCTCGCCGGATACCTAGTACATATATTTATCCCTTCATAACTTCGTAACTATTCCCTCACTTACTAACATGTTATTGTATACTTTTCATACAGTTATAAGCTTCCTGTTAGCACTACAATATCAAGTTGGAGAAAATGGATTATGATCGTTCTTTCCCGCATGTTAAAATATACCTGGATTTTTTGGAAATCTAAATAATATCGAATCTATAATTTCGAGTTCGATATAGAAAATATTGTAACCAACGTAATACTTTTAAAAAATAAAGAAAACTTTAGTACTTCACTATCTTTTTTTTCTCCCTTCTATTTTAAGAGCCTCGCCTGGTTTTTGTCTTACAGATCCTATCGCGAATGTCACTGGCCGCGTATCCTTGGAGGAACCACTTTCTTAAATGTCGATGACGCATCTGAATTTATATCTTGTGGTTTTAAAGATCAATATATCCTTGAAAAAAAACAACTTAATTATGGCTCCTATTACCTTTAAATAATACCAGAAAGGTTACTGTAAGTTGCTGATTTATGCTTTCTTATAATTTGATTGTTGCTTTTGAATTTTTATTATGAAGTTTTTTTTTTTTTTTTTTTTTTTTTTTTTTCCTTTAGGGCGTTATTTATTTAATTTACAATTTTATAAATGCGTATGCATCCAGTGAATCAAAATTTGTTGTTAATTTAATATATCCTTATTCCTAGCTTATATTTAAAGGATACAGATGGATAAGAACAGGTGAAGTGGCCCTTTTCTCTCCTTGCATTTTGCTGTAATTGTTACCTATCGTAGTAATTATTTCACACCCTTCAATGAAAACAGCAAAAAAATAAATTATTGTAAAAATTTTGAGGTCTAGGGACCTTCCTTGTGCACACCCAGCCTCTATAAAATGTGTACCCTTGAGTAGGGAAAAATGGCGACTAAGTTACATTCTTGTAAAATCTTACTTCTTTGCACAACCTTTGAAACAAAACTTTTCAACATTACCAAGTAATATACCCAAGATCCTTTACAGGTTGAAATGGTACAGGTTTTAATTTTTTATCAACATAAGAATAAGATAATAATGATACCGTTAACGAAGGAAATAGGAAATAATGGAAAGTTAATACATGTGAACTGATGTAATGTGTAAATAGATAAAAATTAAAAACAAAAAGTGCAAGTCATTGTCAAATTTCATATTTATTAAAAGAAAAATGATGGGACGATTATAAGCTATAATAATGTCAATGTAACCGACATTATGTTTTCTGCTATGTTTAGTTCCAGGATTAAAGCAACTAATAATGAGTAAAATAAATTAAACATGAAATTGTACGTTATCATTAAAAAAAAAACGAGGTTAAGAAAGAATAAGTTAATGGGGAATAAAAAAAATCTAGTTTTAGACGGAGTCGTTGAACTTGTAATTAATTCCAACTGGGCATTGGAGAATTAGCATTTTTCCATCATGACTGATCCTAGCACATAAAAAGGGTTAGTCATTAATTGATAAGCAAAGAAACGAACAATCTGATTGGCTGAGCAGCAAAAGAGAGGGGGAAAGGGATATGTCGTCCAAGATGATTGGATTATTTAATAAAATAACTATTTTAACATTGGCCCAAATCAAAAAAGATTCAGCTTCCAGTGCACCGGGCCGATTGCGACAGGTTTCTTTTGCAACTTGCCGATTCCGTGACTAATTCGATTTATCCCCTTATCGATTATGCAGTCTGTATCGAAACACTTCCATCTCTCAAGCGGTGTCAAGCTTCAACTGTTCCGTTCTTAAAACTTAGCGTGACCAAATTTTTTTTTTTCATGGATTTTCCAACAAATAGACCGACTTTCTTATCCTTTTTATAAGTGCTTCAAACTGTTTCGAAGACGAGTTTAATTTTTATTTATTAACATATAAACATATCTTAACATGAATGTATTTTATGGTGTGTGATAAGTTAGTGGAAATCACCTGTGAACTCTTAGTATAAAAGTGGGTCACGGCACCATTTCTTTTCGGAATAGACACGACGGCGAGGTTAGAAACCAACGGGTTTATTTGTTTATGATATTGCCTACAAACAGCTGGTTTTTAAACATCTAAAAAAAACATATGTTCGACTATCGAACAGTGTTATAAATTAATAATATTTTCATATTGTTAATGACGTGATAATCATAACTTATTATGATGAACGAATAATAACAAAACTGAATAACGAACCAGTTGTATCTGGAATCTTCAAAAATTTGACGTTAAGCTAGGAGTAGCAATGTTTGATTTTTTAAGAGAATCGTTTTAAATTCTGTTCCAAGCAGTGATTATATCCGTTGTTGTCGTAAAGAAGTGAATACGTCAAATTACCATGGCAACGGGTAAACTTATTAATCAATGGTATATTTGAGGCGAAGAATTCCATAACCAGCCTAGACCAATTTCCCGTTTTTTTATTGTGTGTTTTTTTAATAGGTTTTCTACTAGATCATCTTCAGGTAGAAGGTTTTCTCTTAAAAGTAGTAAATCACATTGAAAATACAAGCGAAAAATAAGGCCTCTTCCTAATCCGGCCAGACGTTTACCTTTTTCGACCAGCTGTGAAAATTTTTAAAAAATAGACTTGGATTTGGAATTCTTTAGCTCGTTTAAATAAAATAGAGGATTTAGGAAAACGATTAAAAATGACTGAAATGTGTAAAATTTTTACTTAAAATTCACTTCAAAACAGACAGGGATATTGTATTTTTTGTTCAATGGTATCCCAAGTGCCTTACAGTGGGGAAAACAGCGATTCGTGGAGAGCAAAAGTAAAAAATCGTAGGTACTATTTTGAGTCCAAAATGGTGAGGAATATAAACACTAGTGGCTAATGCAATGAAAACAAGAACTCTCACAGGGAAATTCTTTGTTTATAGGTAAGAGTAAATTAACTATTTTTAATTTTGACTTCTCAGTTGTGTTTTTAGCACCCATGACCTAACATCCAAATTTATTAAAAACTTGGTAGATAAAGTTTTGCTGGAATTGTTTAATAATTGTTTTAAATATGCTTTTAAAACTGTCATTAGGAATGACATATTCAAGCGAAATAAGCAGAAAAAATTAACTTGAAAAAGATAAATGTACATAATAATTTAATAATTCTTCCGTTTGTAATTAATTCATGCACTCACTGTAAGATTCGCCTGCATGCTGGCTTACTCTAATAGAACCAAGGAACAATATTTACAAGAATTATTGACAGGCGTTTATGACTTAAATGGTTTACGCCTATAAACATAACAAACCAACCAACCCTATAATAATCACTTAAACATATAACTGACGTGTTTTGAGATCAATTTTCTTATTCTTAGACAGAGTGCTTTCTTTTTATCCCTTTCCACTTCTCAGAGAAAGTATAACTGACATTTAGTAAAGGAAAGAAAAGAAAACTGTCTTTCCCAAGCGAACGGTCCCTATAGATGGAGGATGGAATATGGTGGATGGTGGAGATGGGAAAGAGCTTAGTCATCTATATCTGCCCCCTGCACTGACTCATCTTAATGCCCTCCCAAGTGGGTCCCTTCAGAGTAGTTTAACTCCCCAAGTGGCTATACGTGTCTGGAAACTGATAGGGACTTCTACTTGCTCAGCATATAGTTACCATATATATTCTACCTTTATACGTTATTATATATAATGCCAGATAAAAATAACAAATAAATGAATTCATATGATAACAGATTGTGATTTAAAAACTCTTTACCTCCAGCTGGTTCATTAAGTGGACATTATCTAAAGCACTTAAGATTTGATCACACTTGAACGTAATCGGCGGTGGCGCTACCTGGTACAAAACTTCGATTTTATTACACAAGTATAACACTAACTAACAACATATAAGAACAATCAAGATTACCGAAACTTTTGTAAATCAAAATGTACAATTTTACTAGACTAATATGTTTGCATATTTTTGATCCAGCCATTTATATATGGATGCATTGGTCGTAGTAACACTTTATTGTGATTGGATTATAGCAAACTTAGTGACCTTCAAAATTGATTATTATGAAGTTTGATATAATTAAATGGATCTTTCTGTTCGCATTGTATCAGATTTAGTTTATTTAAATTTTTAAAGAAGCAAGTTAAAAATAGGTTCCTTGTACGTCATTGTGTTTGTTAGTGGTTTGATACAAAATGAATTCCATTTTGTATTTGGGCTCCAAAACTTAACTTCTTACGTACAAATAGGTCAAATAACTGCCATCTAAATGTGTCATTTGTAATTAATTGAAAGCTTTTAACGGTTTTCTAGTAAATATTGAAATAGTTCTTATTAATTTAACTTAGAAAATTAAGCATTAATTTATCAATTTAAATTCTTTTCTAACTCGGATTCTCCACTAAGAAAATTCCTGGCTGGGCCTTCACAGTGGAAAATCACTGTTTTATGGGCGAAGTAATTCAAAGAGGAGGGAACGAAAAATCGTTAAAGTTTAATAGCTCTATTATAAAATTTATATCATGATAAAAGCAAAAATGGTAAAAACAACTTTGTTTCTTTTCTTTTTTTTTAATAACTGATTTATGCTTTGACTTTAACAAAGAATACTTCGAGATTATAAACATGGAAACATATTTCTAAATTATTGTTTTTAGTATACTTTGATGTCTGAAACGGATGAATTGAAGTAAAAAAATAAATAAACTAAGAAGTATTACGATTCACTTATGTTTTATATTTATTACTATATATATATATATATATATATATATATATATATATATATATATATATATATATATATATATATATAATTAAAAACTCCATTTTCTCCCCTTAACATCATTCAGATACAGGTTTAATTTTGATGATTTTACTATGTAATGTGAGACTATGATATACAGTTTAAAATGGGTTGTTAGTATGTAGTTCCCTAAAAATATTTAAATTTCGTGTGAGTCTATATTTAAAAGAACATGCTTCGCAACAAACGGCGTCATTTATTGATTTTAGAGCCCTCCAAAATTTTAATATACCTTATGTCTTTGAATCTATACCAATCCAATTTTGTTAATTTCATCAAAATATTTGTATCATCTTAAATCCTCTGGCGCAGTCCCTATCCAGTTTCTCACATCCCTATAACCTTCCTCCCAGATTAGAATGGCAGTGTTTAAAAAGTTTGAAAATTATTTATTTCACTTTAAATATTCTATTTTTAAAGGTTCTTTTTCAATTATTTCTTCATTGTATTTTTCATAGAGAATACTTCTTTGGTATATGTCTCTTCCAAGTTTTCAACACTTTCCCTTTATTTACAGAATTCTACAGTTCAAGTACTCAATCCATCCTAGAGAACTCCTGTATTGCAATGTTCCTTTCTTACACGCTCCTCTTCTCTCTGGAATTCTCTCCCCCTCACATTCGCTATAACTCTTCCCTCGGAACATTCATAACACTTCCTCTTCCACCACCTTCTCTCTCTCCAGACTGGCGCTATCTAACTATATAGATGATTCATAGTGAATGTCATTCTAGTATATCGGACATGAAACAGTCTGAATTTACATTTTTCTTTTAACAATGTTTTCGGTTTTGTATAGATAATTTTTGATTTTTTTTTTTTTTTTTTTTTTTTTTTTTTTTTTTTTTTTTTTTTTTTTTTTTTTGCTGTTCCCCCTCTACAATCTTGTACATAATATAAATTTTATCTTATAATGAAACGCGCATTCACTTTTACTTGCCTTCTTTTTTTAAAAAAATCTCTTAAGCCAGATTTTCCTTTCTATTATGTAATGGTATTCCTAAACAAAATACAGAATATTTCTCGGAAAACCGACTTCCATCCAAACAGACCCATACAAAACATAGCTACAATAAATATCCCTGACAATACGTACAGAATGCTAAAACGAGCTGGATGAAAGACCTCCTTAAGCAAAAATATCCTAAAATAATGTCAGGAGGTACTAATAGGTACTAGTCTTCTTCATGTTTTTCATCCCTTATTTACATATATTTTTTCCGCACATTCGATGGTTTTCAATTCCAAGACAGGTGTGAATCAATAAAGTTTAAAAAATGTTATTCTGAAGGTACTCTGTCCCAGAATAAAGTTGTCCATCTATTCCGTTCTGTTATATTCTAGAACACATATTGTATGAATGGATTCATAACGATTCGTATTATTTATTATCTTTTGCTGAGTCAGATTATAATAATTCCTCAATAAAAGTTCTCAAAGAAAATCGATTGACTTGGGTCTGAAGGTAAACATTTTGTTAAAAGCTATGAAATTAGTGGCTATTTTTACTCTCCATAAATCACTTTTTACATTCTGTTTAGACTACAAGACCTAAAAAATATTACTAGAGTGGAAAACGTTGCTGGTCTAATTGTATGATTTAGTAATATCGATTGTGAATAAATCAACTCGAATATTGCTAATTGAAAAGGCAGAGTAATTGAAATGAGTGACACGAATGATTGACATTAGCGGTTCCCCTACCCCCCCCCAACTAATTAATTTTGCATTTCCATAATGCGGTCGTCGCCTGCCATTTATTTTCCAAATGGCTCCCCCGATCGGATAATATAAGCTTCAGATTAACTTGGAGGCGCGGTAGCTCAGTGGGTAAGGCACTTGACTACCATGCTCCCGGGCCCGAGTTCGAGTCTGACTGAAGTCAGAAAATTTATTTTCTGTTATTTCGGCCGTGGATCGAATTCGAGGTCGAGAGACCCTCCTGGGGCAGACCCAGCCTCCTATTAAGTGGGTACCTTTAATTGGGGGAAAAACCTGGCGGTTGGGCGTGAATTCTGGCCAAATCACCTCCTTTCACAACCGTTGGCTCAGAAACAGTACAGCCTACCTAAGTACTGAACCCGAGACCCTTCATGGGTTGTAAGTGGTACAGGTTTTTTTTTTTTCAGATTAACTCGTCAATATTGTGTTGGCTTCGAATTATAAATTTAAATCCTTCAAATATACTAATACTCAAATAATGAGTTTTAAAACTTATATAAATAGTTATGTCACTGTGTATATATAACAGGGTGACAGATGTTCTTGTTTATATCTTTTTCAAGTGTAACCCTAAGACCGGGTTACATAACAGTGCATCTTGGAAGGGACAAAAACTAGTTCCATGGTACAATAGTATATATATATATATTGAGAATACTTCATTGTATTAAGCTTGTTTATGTCCATTTTAAGTTTATATCAAGAAGCGAGATAGTTGCCACGCCAGACAAATGTTTAATCAATAGAACAACGAATAGTCGATACCGTAAAATCTTTAAAAAAAAAAAATTTAAAAAACATGGATACAACCTCCACAACTTTACAGAACACACATACGAAAAATACAAACTTTATGTAGAAATACATTAAGATTCATCACGCAATCACTCCGGTACGTCATTAATAAACTATTACACTTAGACTTAAATATACCCACGGTACAAGATCACATTCTTATTTCATACAAAAAAAAAAAAAATTAATTTCAAAAGTACCAACAAACTTTACGAGTAGCATGCCAGAAATACCCTCAGAGGACTAAAAAGGAGTGCGGAAGTGCGGATTAAAACATTATAAGATGAAAAAGAAGTCAAAACTATTACAAACACACACACATAACGATATGTGTGCATATACATATATCCAGTAAATTTGATGAAATTATGAATATAATGACAAGCCTATTTTACAAAATACTTTTTGTTAGAACTCCAATAATGGTTCTATACTAGAAGGTACCTAGGCCATTTTCTTTTCAGTCGCATCAGATGATAATTTTGAATCGAATGAAAATTTGAGGTACAAGTGGGTTGGGGTAGTAACAGTGAGTATAGAATTAATTCTATACTTACTTTGTGGGGATGGCGTTTATTATGACGGGATAGCAATCGTTCGAATCAATAAATGGGGCACTAAACTCACTGTGGATAGATTTATATTTGACTTGATAAACAGCCTTTAGGATTTTACGAGGGATATTAGATTGTAAGGATTGGATACGACAAAAATCGGTTGATTTCGTGAAGCTGAAGAAGTCGCCATTCTTATTGAGTATGGAGGATTCATATTATTTTATTTTTTGTATTAATTTCATCATTTTTATTGTTTTCCGCCTTCATTATTCTACATACCAAATGTAAAGTCTTGAGAAATTACTGAGCGATGCCCCTATTTGATGCCTTTCAAGCGGCATGTTTTATGCCAGTATATTTGCTGATAATTCCTACTGAAGATTTAATAACAAAGAAAACAAAATATTACTGACGATGTAATGCATATAAATATTAATGCTATGTAATGCAATCATGATTGAGTCATTCAACTAATATGTAAATAAACCAACAATAAGAATAATATTTTTATTCTAATTGTGATTTCATAAGCTTTCTATTGGATTATAAAATCATTTGTCTTGCATTTAAACAATTTGCATAATAATCTCAAGGATTCGAGGCGCTGTTTCTTCACCTGTAACTAAGTTCATTAGGATACCCATGGGAATGACCTGGTTACTTAAACTGTTCAATGCAAATATCTTTTCTCAGGCTCATAGTTTGACCTTCTTCTCAGCCCTGTTTGAATAAGGGCGTGTAATGTTTTATTATCTATAACTATATCTTGATTTTATAAACGTTTGTATGAAGATCGTTAGTTTGTTGGGTGTTGATGTCCTTTTGTACTCCAACTAGAGCAGGATGGGCGGGTTATCCTACAGGTTAGTAACCTATTATATTGTAGATTGGGAAGGTAAAGATTCATTCTGTTGGTCAGTCTTGTAATAAATCCTAATATATCTTAGTGGGATTTGAACCCACGACCTTCTGAACTGAGCGCTCTAAAACCCTTTTTCCAAATCGCTCGGCAATTGCACCCCCTGTTGGTATGAAGATAAAATTAATATATATATTTTTTTGTTTTAATTTAAATGTTAATCTTTTTTTTTTTTTGTTTTTGTTTACAGGTAAATATTTTTCCTGCCAGTTCTGAAAATACTTCACGTGAGTAACATATTACGATTATAAATATTAGGTATGTTTCAACCTGGTATACACCTTGTGAACATCGTTTCAATCAATGTGTTGTTATTTAGTTGTAGTCCGTATACGTATTCGCTAGCTGTTGGTGTTCGTAAGTCAAAATGTAATGTCACTAACATATGAAGGTGATCTTGTAATAAGTGTAAGGATTTTAGATTGAAAAGTTTGAAGTCGCTCTATGTTTATATTCTTTCCTGTAACGAAAATTTGAAAAGTTTAGTTTTGATAGTTTTTAGTGTTGTTGACTACCAGACCGCTTATCTACCAAACTCCCGGGCTCGAGTTCGAGTTCGACTGAAGGCAGGAAATTTATTTTCTGTTATTTTGGCCATGGCTCTGCTTCGAGGTTGAGAGACCCTTCTGGGGCACTGTCAGCCTCGTTAAATTGGGAACCCTTAATTGGGGAAAACACCTGGCGGTTGCGCGAGGATTCTGTTCAATTCTCTTCTTTTCACAGCTCTTACCATTGATACACGGTGCATCGGTGACCTTGATATTGATAAATCGAGATTTTGTTTTTTTTTAATGCAATGCCATTAAAAATTCTTAGGTGTTACAGTGACATTCCAGTTTATTTTATCGTTCTAATCGATTTATTTTACAAATTGTTTCAAATGTTTAAAATTTAAATGTAGTTTATTATGAACTAGCTAAAAGTACCCTGCTCCGCTACGGTTTAATATCATTAGAATTAAGGACTTAAGTTGTCTTTTTGATTGATTTAAGTTATCAATAAAAGCTAAGCTTAAAGTTGATAATTATTATTACTTAAATAAACCTAAAGAATTCCATTATTAGAATAATTTCAATAAGTAAATTTGACAATTTGCAAAAGTTAATTTTATATTATTTTGATAGTCCTCCAGTGAAGCTTCGAGGTAGAACTACCATCTTACCCAGCTCTGATACTAGACCATCAGCTTTTCTTATGGAATACTTTAAGTGAATATAGTCTCAACTTCTCAACTTCTTCGATTTTTTCGAATAAAGTTTAGTCTTTCTGTTTCTATTTTTGCGTACATATCAAGCATAAATTGGTTTAGGAGATTACGAAATTAAAGTAAATAAGGTTCTTCACCTCCTCGCTCCACTAACATTTAGGCGTAAAAATCAACTGCAGGCACAGCTTTCTTAAGTGGTGTATTGGTGTTTCGGTCACGCTGAGGGATGTTAATACAGTACCCATCTTCTCCATCGCAGAACATGAGACGATACTGAATCATACGCTTGATAGAACTTACTGATTCTTATCAGTTTACTAATTAAATGTTATTTTAAGAACATACCTACATATAAACCTTAAACATCAAATTGAATTTGAAATCGTTTTACGGAATTTCATTCTTCTTAAAACCTTCATAAAAAACTAAGGAGATATAGATTAATATAGAACATGTGTTTTATTGGTAATTGTTTAAAAACACCTGCACTAAAGTAGTATTTATAAAAAATAAATATTATTTTGATATTTTTGGGATATTTCTTGAACCCCAACACTGATTTAAATAAAAATTTACAAAAACCTTCCCGGGGATATACTTTATAACTTCCCAAATTTTCACGGCGATTGGATGTATGGTTTTTGCATCTATCGAGTACAGACAGACACACACACATTCATTTTTATATATATAGAAGATTAAACAGTAGGCAGTAGGTTCATATTCATGATGTGTAGTGTACCACGTCCAGATGCAACCTGTACCAGTCTTGCCAACTGTCCACTGCCCATAACATTTAAAAACTATCCCTTATTAAAACCAATTTTATATTTTGGTGTCAATTTTTAAAAAAAATACATATTGTATATACATATTTTAAATACATGTTGTATTTTTAGAACATATTATTATTATTATAATATATTTATAATATAGAGAAACTTTATGTCGATACGACGAATATTTTAAACAAAAATTATCAAGTCAAAGAAAAATATCGATATTTTTGATATATCTTGTATCGATTCCTACTTTCATATGCTGTTGTAAATTATTCTAAAAGTGAAGAGGCTAATAGCAACTTGATTGAAAATCAGTACAAATATTCATCTCAATTGAATGCCGTTCGTTAAAGTTCTTTCTTACCTATAGCAGTAAATATATGGAATAGACGGTGAGAATCGATGTAGATATCGACTCCTAGAGACAGGCGGCCGGCTGGGCCAAGGTCCTCGGCCTCTTCTAGTTCGTGAAGGTCAAGGTCACCGGGTCGGCCCTTCATTGAGGCATCCCGTGACGTCAGCCATTCTCTTTCGCAACTCCAACAGTTCTCTGACTCAACTACCTCCTTGTAATTACACAAATATCTCCGCTATAACTTCCCTGCATTCTACGGAATGTTGATTCCTGTATATATATAAAAGAAAAAAAGTTAATAGTGTATACTTTAACGGTCGTTTCTAATTACACCGTAAAAAAAACAAGATATTTATATGATAGGATATTTCCTAAGAGAAAAATTACTTAATGAAATATTGCTCATTAAAGACAAAAAATATAAAAAAGATTAATGTCATTATTCAGGAACGCAGTTCTGAAAGTTTTAAGTTTGATGGGACTTTTTCATTTCGGCATGCCGCACATTTTTATTATACGGCAAGGTGTTATTATCACATGATTACATTACTATTGAAGGAAATTGAAATAACTTAACGGTATTTTATATGAGGAATGTTGAATAATTGAATTTTTCAATTTTAATTTTACTGCTCTATTAAAGTTTCGTTTAATTAAATTTATGGTTTACTGTTTTGCCGGTATTAGGAAAAAATTAACTATCAATTATCTCCAACCTTCCCTCAAAATACCATATTTCTGGTTTCCACCAACCATAGTTTTCCATCATGAGGATTAGAGATGTGTCGATTCGAAAGTCTATTCTCGATTCCAACGATTGTTCAGAAGAGAATTGGTTTCTAGAACCGATGATCCAATGCTTGTGTTTACGATTGTTTTGTGAGACGTTGTAATGAAATTATTATACATCGATTATTCTATCTAATGAAAAAAAAACTGTTTTTTAAGTTAAGACCTGTTTACAGAATTTTAAACAATTCTTGGTTTTACAGTTTGTCCCATTTCAACCCACAATCAAATATTAGTTCAATTTTAATCATCAGTTTCTTCAGTTGAGTGGAGTAAAAATATGAAATTCGTAAAGGCATGTAAAGGCAAATAACGTAAAGAGTAAAGTTTTATTTAAAAAACGGACTTAGTTTCCTGTTATTGACTTTCTTATATATTTTTATTATTATTATTTTTTTTTAAAGTACTTAATGAAATTTGAGAGGCGCGGTAGCTCAGTGGGTAAGGCACTTGACTACCAAGCTCCCGAGCCCGAGTTTGAGTCCAACCGAAGGCAGAAAATTTATTTTCTGTTATTTCAGTTGTAGCTCGACTTCGAGGTCGGGAGACCCTCCTGGGGCACACCCAGCCTCTACAAAGTGGGTACCCTTTATTTGGGAAAAACCTGGCGGTGGAGCGTGATTTAGGTCAAATCTTCTCCTTTCACAACTGTTGGCCTATTAACAGTACATCCTTGCCTACTGAACCCAAGATCCTTCATGGGTTGTTAGTTGTACAGGTTTATTTATTTACTTATCGAAATTTAAAACTATTAAAAAAAAAAAATTAAAAAAAAAAGAGTACTTCAAACAAGTTCTATATTAGATGGTCTCGAAGCCATCTTCTTTTCAGAGGTCTCGGAGATTTATGAGGAATCGAATAGGAAGCAAGTTAAGAGACTTGTGGATTTGGAGCCTTTTTTTGCTTTACGGGTACGGATTAAGGTATAGAAAGATCGATACATATAGGATTGCTGAATTATCTGCCACTTCTTTTGGAATCATTTATGGATGAGTTTATTTGTGACAGAATAGGATTTTGTATTATAAGGATTGGACAAGACGTTAATTTGTATAGGACTAAACACCGTATTATTTGGAGATTTGGACTTTAAATAAAAAATAATTTTAAAAAATAGAATATAGAAGGTCTAGGATGATAGGACCTCGTTGGTAGTGTGAAAGGAGCGAGAGAGGAAACGAGCACGACCGTGCAGAATCAATTTTTTGGTAATGCCCTCTATACAACTATACAACTATACACCTCTAGTACTCCGCTCAATTTAGTTCTGCCCAGCTAGGCCAACAACACTTCAGGAAAAAACAGTTTTGGTTTTGTATTATAACAACCTTTTCCTTGTATGCCAACAAACTTAACATACAGAAAGGCAACCACCTCAAACTGCCTTTCCATAGGAAGGATCCATCTTCTTTACAGTATCTGACGATTACGGAGAACAAATTCGCAAGTATATTTATAGACAAAGGGATCTAGGCAACAGTTCTTTTCCTCTCTTAGATACGCCCACTCCCGGGAGTAACGAACAGGAAGTCATGAGCCACTGTATTGTGATTGTTGAGTGCGCGTGGTAAAAGTGAATGCAAATTGTCGTGATCTCTGCCCGTTTTAGTCCATTGCGTCACTGCCTTCTATATCCTGGGTCGAAGTATTGCCTCAGCAAGTCAAAATAACTTGGGAAGATAAGGCGTATACGGTAAAAGGCAGAAGAAAGTACTCTATATTTAAAAGAGTAATTTATATTTTTCAATTTATTTTATAGATATGTACAACTGTATACGAAATATCTGTCATCCCAGTGAATAAGCGGGTAAGTCGAATTTCGACCAAAATGAGTTAAGTGACAAAAAGAATCATGGAAGTTTTTATTCATGGTGAAAAAGTGTTTAAGTAAGATGGTCATTTTAAATATCTATGTTTTGAAACGAACATCTTACTTGAACACTTATTCACTTCACCATGAAGAATAAGAATAATAATAATAATTTTCATTTTCGTCAAAATTCGACTTAGACACTTATTCATTGGGATGACAGATATAAAACAAGTTAATGTGCGTAAAAATGATTACGATGATATATCGATATCATGTAAAGGAACTATTCATTAGTAGCACTTCTAGAAATGTTTAACATTAGATAATCCCTAGGCCATCTTCTTTTCAGGCGCCTTCAATGTTAATCTAGAATGAAGTAGAAAGCAAGTTGTTGTTGCAAGACTAGTGGATTAGAGAGGGTATGGAACTATGAGAAATAGATAATTGTAAAGGCAAAAAGTTTTATCAAAAAACAAATTCAGTTTTTCCCGATGTCTTGACCTTTTTTACTATTTATCAAAATTTACTACTAAATATAAACAAAAATGTAGTAAAAGTGAAGATAATGTTATAATAACATGACATTTGCTCGTTATGGTCACGAGACCATCTTCTTTTCAGACTCTTTGGAGGGTTGTCAAGTATAGCGAGATTAAAATTGAGAGACTTGTGGATTCGAATGGTTATGGAGTTTACAATGAAAGGCTAGGTGCCTGGTTCCGGCGGATTCTGTTACATTTGGGACATTTAGATTATTATAGATAGGTTTATTTGTGACAAAATAATCCAGGATTTTTCGGGGGGTTTCGAACTATAAGGATTGGGTATGAGAAGAATTGGAAGGTATAGTGGAGTACCAAAGATCAACTCCCTATGTCCAAAAAGTCAAATTACGTCCTTATAAATGAGTCTTAATAATTCATTCTGAGCTTAGAACGTTGGAAAAATAATAAAATTTTGAAATATAAACCGAAAATTGGGAGTTTGTGTTTTACTAGAAGTATTGGTTCTTAGTTTTAGTTTTTATTTATATTATTATTTGATAGTTAAGGATAATATAAGATGTGTTAGCCACATGATATTGATGCTTTCAAGAACATGAGCCGCTGAGAGCTGGTCAGTTAGCTTTTGTGTCAGTTGATTGGTCTATCCAGTCACCGTTATGAGGGTCTTTGTAGCTCCAGTATTCTTAGTAATGCTGCTTTAGAAGATATTTTTAAAAAAATATGAACAATTCAATACGAAACTCATAAGAAAATAAAATTAAAAAACTGAAATTCTCCCTGACTGACAAAACCAAAACATCATGGATATGTTAATATATAATCTGCAGCTTTTCCCAATTTACATTTTAGAATTAAAAGGATCAAATTACTTAAATTGATAATTTAATTAAAATAACAATCAGTTACTCGAAATCGCGGTTTCCATCGTTACTTTTCCATTCAAACCAATATAGCTCTTAAACAGTAGGTCCTAGCGAAAAATGTTATATAACAAAAATTGCTCTCCATTAAATGTCTGATGTCTAATCAGTCTTAAATTTTCGATCCGAGTAATACCAAAGGTTGTAGAGCTTGTCAAAAAAGTCCCAACACTTAAAGTGATGTAGGTGCCTTTTTTTTCATTCAAACCAATAAAGCTCCTAAAGGATAGATTCTAGGGACAAATAATATAAAAAAAAAAAATATTCTCCATTAAATTTCTGATGAGGAAACTGTCGGCAAATGTCCGATCCGAGAAACACCAACAGAGCTAGAGCGTGTTCAAATGAATGTAAAAAAAATAAACGTTTCACTAAGCAAGTATAGAAGTCGGAAGGCCCTCCGTGGGAGCACCCAGCCTCTATTAAGTTGGTACCCTTGATTAGGGAAAAACCTAACAGTTGAGTGTGATTTCGGCCTATTTGTATCCTTTCATAACGTTCGGTCAAGTAACAGTTCTGGAAACGGAAGACTGATTCTTTTATTACTGTATTATTGTTAGTGATTTTAACATATGATTTATTAATATTTCCAGTCATGAGATAAATAAAGAAAAAATATATATTAAAAAAATTGAAATTTTCTTCTTTCGCTATGTGTTTTTAATTAAGCCAAGTGAACACGATAGCTGTTTCCATATAAAGCATACACCATGTGACACACGTTCACTTGTTTCTAGTCACCATGCCGCTTGGTTAGTCGCAGCCTTCACATTACCAAAATCAGAAAGTTACACTTATGCAAACATCCGTTCTAAAGGTACGTTTATGATTCATAATAGCAAGAAATAATATGCTTCATTCCTGCCGACGTGTTGGCTCCTCTGAATAGAATTTTGAATCTTTATATCATTTAATTTAGAAAAACACTTTCTATTTTTATTACGTTTTTATTAACTTGGCTTGTATGTAACGAAATCTTTCATCGTAACTTTCCAGCGATCTGATTAACTTGAAAATTTTCACACGTTTCAAGGACCAATGACAATACAATAATTGCACAACATTGTTTTAATGTTCTCACTTAGCCCAGTTAAATGAACCCCTTAATGGGGGTTTGCCTTGCAAAAGGTGAACTTAGTAGGTTTTATGTTTTTACATGGTTCAGATGGGTCCTGAGAATAAAATATTATAAATGAAACTAAATATGATAAGGGGATGTGTTTGAGACCTAATTATTTCTCATTAGTAAATTGCTAGAGAGGAGGAAAAAACTTTTTTTTGTTTAGGAGAGGAATAATAAATATTAACATTCCTACAAAAACTAATCTATTAAATATAAACAGTTTATTTAACAGAAAACGAGAAAACCTGCATTATTTTCCGGACAACCCGATACTTTCGCTACTGTACAATTGTTTATCATTTGCACAACAAAGAGGAAAACGAAAAGCTTATCAGTTTTCCAGAGGAGGAACTTTGTAAAGCGCCTCAATGTCCCGCGTTATCTCTTTTCACTGGAAGGCTCAAGTCATTATCGTTTGTGGTTCCACGTTAGCTGTCTCAGATTATAATGTTCCGCTTTGTTATAAACCAGCTTCTTCATTACAAATCTCTCCAATTCTCTTATTTTACAGAAATACTAATTCTCTGCATTTTCCATTATTTAAATAGAAGAGTTCTTTATACTGGGTGTAGATATGGCAATGGTTCTTTACCCCAAACTCCAGATTCTTCAACATAACTTACAAGCATTATAATGCTGTTGCATATTTTAGGTAATCAAATGCACTTTCACGTGGTATAAGGTTTTTGTTGATAATATTTTTATTTTTTGTGTTGATTTTATTTGTGAAGTGTGTTTTAGACCAAGGCTCTCCAAACTATGGCCCACGGGCCAAATTTGGCCCGCCAGTGCTATCAATCCGGCCCGCAACAGCTACGCAACACACCCTTAATGTGCGTATACATTTGAGCAATCGCCCCGAATCAGCACGCGTTCGCCCTTATTTTGTTCAGATGTGTACCGTCAAGCCGAACTACTGCCATCCAGAAATGAATACATCAGAACTTTCTCGAATCAACCAGGTTCAACGCGATTTGAGCGCTATCTGTTAGTAATGAATAGAGAAGATATATTACTTATTTTCGCGTGTAACTACAGGATGTCATCAATTGTCGTAAAAATACAGAACAACACAATAGTGCGCATAGTCTAGAAATTATAGATACTGGCAGGAAAATTAAAATAGTGTTGGCCCTTGGAACCTATGGAAATACTCATTATGGCCCTAAGGCTAAAAAGTTTGGAGAGCCCTGTTTTAGACGATGGCAGAAAAAAGGCTTTTTTCAGCTCTCTCTAGTTACGTCACCGCTCATCAAAAAATCAGTGCTGACTATTTCATCATGTAGCAACTTTTGTCTATTATAATTTTGCTTAACTCGATATTTTCCAAGAAATAACAAAAACATTATTACATTTAAATGTCTCTTCGTTTCCCGCTCCCCCACCACCAATGTAGACTTTAAGTATTTAAGTATAAGTATGAACTAATGTTTCCTATCTAAAGGATTTTTGGTTTCTATTTTCGCTTATTTTGACGGGGATATTTAAAAATTATACTATTTTTGGGTTAAACTATAAGAAATATTAACAGATTACATTCGTTGTCAGTATATATCCATAACAACCCAATTCCACAGACAGGCATAAAGAATTGCCAGGCTTTGACGTTTGATAGAAGAATAACCTGGAATCCCCATACAAAGAAAAAATTCATACCTTAAATTTAATTTAAAGATTTAAACTGAACTACTAACTGCTAAGAAAAGAATGCGACCCAAACTTAGGCAGAACGATTTATGCTACAATTTATGCTTACCTAAATCTGAATGGACTTAAGCTTTATCAGATTTTCGATACAGTAAAAAAGATAAGCAAAAAACATAGTAATTAATACCCATGTTTATTTTGTTATATACTCCATTTCGTTATTTATTTCAATGATGTGTCGGTACCAAAATTTTTCTATTCTCGATTCTCGGTACATAGCAATACCTCGGTTTAAAACTGAATTGCTATTTCAAAAAATAATCCAAATAGTAGCTAAAAAAGCAAAAAAAAACTAAAATACTTAAATAGATAACTAGTAGTACTAATTTATAATCTACAATAATATTAGGGTTCGAAAAACAGTTAAAACATGTAATAAAATTGAAAATAATCTTTATTCTGCGACTTAACTTTCTATAAGATTATCAATAACGTAACATAAAAAGATACTATATGTTCGGCTAATTTTATTTGTTTTTAATATTATTTCTTCATTTTCCAATAGCTAATATATAACTGCAGCAAACTGACATTTGACTTGCAGAGGAAACCGATTTTTCTTTAAATTCTGTACAAAAGAGTCTTAGTCTAGTGCACATTGCATTTACTCTTATTAAAATATGAAAATAAATTGTTTTGTTTTGTTTTTTTCAACGTATCAGAAAAATATTTGCAATGTCAGAGGTATAGATCGGTTCCTATGGAATCGACTTTGGATAATAGATTTATTTTGTAACCTGGATTTTGTAGTTCTTTTAAACCCATCGCCGAGTTTTACAATAGACCTCGACAACACTCGTGTATAGTGCAGGAAGATCGTAGGGATGAGTGGAACTGGATGAGAATTGAACCAGAGGATTTGATGGACATATTGAAAATTTGTATGGTATATAGATCGAAGACATAATGGTGACATGATATTGTCATGATATAACATTTTGTTGGAGACGTGGTAAGGGGCTTAGTCATTAGGATTTTGGTTTGGAAAGATTAGGTATGTTTCGCTGTTCCCCACAGTGCTAGGTCCAGATGGGTTTTAGAATAGGTTTATAAATTAAAAGCTTATTATTTATAGAACACGGGGATGTTTTGCTTAGAATTACCTAATATATTTGGTTGAATCTTCTGGTTTGTACTAACAAATCACATAAATTTATCTCTGTGATTATATATCTTCCAAACATAATTTTTAAGATTGTTATCCTATATCAACTTATAGTTCTCTTATCACATTGTGTATTTATAGACAAGGTAATATCTTGAGCCTATAAAGATAGTTTCTAAGATAAGACCCGTGGCCTTTATCGAGCTAAGTTTCCAAGGAATTAGCAATCGCTAGCCTTGAACAAAGACTTTGTAAGGCTGCGGATATTCCCCGAGGCCGAAGGACAATAGCTAGTGGAATCGCACTTTTAAGTACAAAGCCTACATTACCTACTCAATCTCTTAAAAAGGAATACGAGAAACATTACTTCTTCTTAATAATATATTGTGTTTAGAAAATAGTACCGGCTTTCTTTTTTTCTTTAAATATATAATTCACCTTCTATATAATTCACTAAATCTTCCAGTTCTTCTCGTATCCAGTCCAAAATCCTTCGTAAAATCCTCAATGCTCCTTATTATGTCACAAACTTATCTATAAAGATCTCAATGTTCTATATGTTTCTGATTTGGCCTAAACCAGATACCTATTCTCTCATAGTTGACAACATATCCACTCGAATCCACTAGTCTCCCATCTTATCTCACACTCAATTCTCGATAATCCTCCGAGGCGTCTGAAAAGAAGATCGCCGATAGACCTTCTAATGTAGAGCTTTTATTGAAGTTCAAGTTTTTTTTTTCATGTTATTGTCATGCCATTGTGGAAATTTTTCTCAAATTTACTTGTTGTATATAATGTATACAGTTGTAAATAACTACCAACGTGTGATTTTGTAATAATTTCTATTTATGAATATACCCTCCTTCGTAAAAACCATGAAACATAAACAATATAGATTCTGTGCCTATGATTCTGTGCCATTCAACAAGGGTTTAAAAAATTTGAAATTTTTTTTGTTGAAGACACAATTCTTCCTTCTTGAAGACACAGATAGTTCTCTCACGCAGGACTTTTTCTCGTGATGAGGATGTTCTGCGAGCTTTGTTCAAATCCCAAAATAATGGTTCGATAACCTGCAGAAAAACTCTCAGTCAGCAAATCCACCGACAAGCCACCTCAAGGAAACTTTAAAGGTTAAAAAGCTGGGATTTAAAGAACCACCAACAATGTTAGATCGTGTTTATGAGACCTCAACCAACCTACTCTGCGGACTTCTTTCCTACCTAATGCTGTTTTTGTTTTTTTAGACTCCTCAACCAGTTTTCATAAGATATAAAATTTATTGATTTCCGTTTTCGGAACTTCTTAATAACATAGATTCGAAATTCTATTTTAAGTAATGGAAATGAAACCAACACGTTAGAGGAAATGTATTTAGATTAATGGAGCTTTTTTTTTTGTTTTTTTTATTCATAAATGGATATATTCCAAACCGTTTTTAACTCAAATTTATAAACCTGTAGTATCCTAGACAACCATTCAAGAATTTCAAAACTTTGTTATTTCCTTTAATTTATTTTTTCTCAGCTGTGCCTTTCAGGTAATAAAAATTGGCATCACATCTATTTTACTTTGGCGAGTATTTTTTAAAAAGAAATTTAGGTCTACTTACTACCGTTGATAGACTTTGACCTGACACAGTTCAAGCCAAAGAACACAGTTGGATCCTAAACAGTTCTGACAGGTCCCGGATTCGACAGATGAGCTAATAGCGATTCGAGGTGCGTGCCCTTTTATCCTGAAAGTCCCGCCAGCCAATCCGATCTGTCTTAGTCACGGCTCGCTCTCCCATTGGTCCGCCCTGTCTATATGTAGTCAGGAGTAGGTCACTCTTCCTCGAGCACCTGTTACTTTCCACGGCTGATAGAATTGGTCTACTTTATTTTAGAACCGTAGCAATATATGCGTGTGTAAGTGCGTATACATCTCTCATACGCACAGTATCACTGTTACTTTCCATTGTATTCAACATTGATCAACCAAATTATCTATTAAACCGCCATTTGCACAGATTCTTTTAAAATAAGTCTTCCTTTAAAAAATGGAAAAGAAAAACATCATTCTTCTCACGTCAAACAAACGAAATAAAACAGAAAAGAAAAAATATTTTTTAAATAATTTTTTATGGTTGTTTCCATCATTTAATTTCTTATGGACCCTTACGAAGATGCCATTTTACCTTCTCTGTTTTTAAAAATCTTAAATGAATCTTAATTTGAAAAGTAATTTCTGGAATTTATTGTATTTGTCATACTCTCCTTTAGTAGGTAAAGTAATTATTAATTTGAATATCATCTGTCATACAATAAGCATTCATAAGCGAGAATTTCTTTTGGTTCGATTCCGGTTTGGTGGGTTGATTGTTATTTTGTGAAGATCCCGCAAAATGAATCTCGATTTTCTCACTCCGGCTTGACAAGATCGGTAAGCTGTGTTGGATAACCCGTCCTTCCTGTTCTAGTTGGTGTATATAAGGACGTCAAGTCACAACATACAAAAAAAAAAAAAAAATCACATTATAAGTTTAAATCTATTCTTCTCCGCCAAAAGAACAAGTGTTACTATTTATAAAATAAATTATGTTTAAATATAATTTATTCTATCCAAGTTCTTTTAAGATCTGTTTCAGTTTGTAACTTGTGGGTTTGAGTAAATTGAAATACTTTAATGATATTAATGAAATGAATCTGTAAAGTCATTGAGATTTTTCTGATTTTCCTAAGAAAGTGATGGTCTAACATGACGTTTTGTCTTAATTTGTATTTTATAAATGACTATAAGTGATTTGTATATGATGGAAACAATTTACTATTTTCTGATTCTTTAGTTAAGGAGTCCGTTATTTTGTTACTCTTAGTGTCAGAATGACATTAAACCCATTTTATACTAATATTGACACAGCAAATTCAGTTTGAATATCGTTTTTATGCGGTATTGACCTTTGGGACTCCACTGAACCTTCCAGTAATTTTCCCATCCAATAATTATAATCCTCAATACTCCTTTTTATGTGAGAAATACATTTCCATAATCACATATATCTCCCATATGTTGCCGAATTGGTCCAAACCAGATACCTATTCTTCCGTGATTAGTACCCACTCGAATCTCCCCTAGTCTCCCAACTTGCTTCCCACTCCATTCCGTATAAACCGAGTTTTATCAGGCGTCTGAAAATAAGATGGCCTAGGAATCTCGTAATATAGAACATTAGCTAGAACAATAGCTACCATTGGGTAGTAGCTTTACAAGTTATTGAAATTATTTTGTCCACACATTTACTAAATATCAATAAACAAATGATTTCTGAGTTGGTCATAAATGTCTGGATTATTGAATATATTAAAATTATGTTGTTTGTATGATAACTTTATGGTGTATGTTAGTTGAAAGATCAAGAAGGTATTCTGTTGCTTTTTGGATTGCGTATTTTTCGGCTTGGTTATTAGAAAAAGTAGGACCACACTTGGATTACATACGTTGTGTTTTTGCTTGTCGAAGGAATAAAGGAAAATTGTATCTTATCGAAGAGACATTTGGATATTTTTGGCAACATAAAAAGAGAAATAACCGTCATGTTTAATGGAGTTGTTTTTATTTCCCATTAAGAAAAACTGTTAAATGACGTTGTGTTTATTTAATGGTACCTTAAAAATTTTACGATTTAAAATCAATGCCACATTGATTTTTTTATTAGTCGTTCTAGAGGTCTAAAAACATCTGATCCACGTTGTAAGGTGTAGTGTGACGCTGTTTTAAACTCTTGTTTGTAAGTCTTCCATACTTGTTCGTCTCGTCTTACAAGGGATATTGTTTACACTTGATGCAAATCTGTGGTTTTCTAATAACTGTTTTTCTCTGTTTATAAGTGTAAGGGATTATAGAATTATTTTTACTAAGCTTCGGGTTCTTTTTATTTCTCTACAGTTTAATAATTTCATTCAATTATTGCAATTGAATGATATTTTCTAATACCTTATGATTGTCGCAGTACTAACATTGAAGCCTATGGATCGTTAAAACTGATCATGAATGTTTAACATTCAACACTAGTCTTTAAATAAAAAAATCCAATGCAAGTGGTGATTTTTTTTTCTTCATTAATCTTTATTCACAACTATGAAACATATAATATGGAAACCAGCGCACTTTATGGCTATAAAAATAACTATTTGATCCTGGCATAAGAGGCTTGATGAGGAGCATCTCTCTCATTATCATATTTCATTTTATTCGAGGAGATTTCTCATCCAACTCGTTTTCAAACTGTTACGGATATTGTTGGGCGTCATTGTTGGGGACATGTCTGGTATGAGTTTACAAGGATGACCCTGAAGTCGATTGTTAAATCTTTTGTTGTAGGTGTATATTTGTTCTTTGATGGTAGACATACATTAGTCCGTACCGTTCATTCATTAATACGTACCTCAAACATTATTTTGTGTAAAAATAAAAGATAAATTATATAATGGATAAGAAAAAAAAATTTCTCTGAGTTGATGATTCTACCTCAGAGATTTGAGAGCCTGAGCCTTTAGTTTTTGGTGTCCTCCAACATTATGCTAATTATTTTTTCTATTATTAGGAGTGGTACAGTTATTATTCGGAGCAAAACTTTTTTTATAGAGATCCAACAATATGATCTCTCTTTATCACATAAAGCTGTTTAATAATCTCACTATTCTCTCAACTATCGACGGTCCCTGAACCCTGTGGAATGTCCCTGAGAACTTGCGAGCGGTTCCCGAAGGCCAGTTTGACGACCCGTACTCAAGTCCATTTGGCAGAGTGACTTCCAAGTCTTACGAATCCTCGGCTAGGTCTTTGACCTCTACCTCTCTAGTTTGTCCACCGACTTCCAGGACCTTCTCCAGAAGATGCTGACCATCGACCGTAGATTATGTAGATGGAGCTGGAACTGGTGGTAGCGGTACTACAGTGGCCTAGTTGCTACACCTAGCTCCAAACCTGTCTGCCTCCTTCCTTAGCACTTTTACCGGCTCCGTTCCTCCTTGTCATT
This sequence comes from Euschistus heros, assembly GCA_003667255.2. Taxonomy (NCBI): domain Eukaryota; kingdom Metazoa; phylum Arthropoda; class Insecta; order Hemiptera; family Pentatomidae; genus Euschistus; species Euschistus heros. The sequence continues at coordinate 3,082,754 of RCWM02000082.1, forward strand.
CCGAATCCTAGCATCTTGAGTAGGGAATCGGAAGAAAGATATCAATATTCCGTATCGACAATTTTGGAGCTCCGATTCACGATATATCCGTAACCCAAAATATCGATACACCGATATACTGTGATTTTTTTTAAATTATTAAATGCCATTTTCATACTTATTAAAAATATAAATTCGAGCCTCGATGTCCCAGTGCATTAGGGTAAGGTTTTATACCGCCATGTACAGAAGGTCGTGGATTCGAATTCAACCTGGTTGGATTGAAATTTATTTAATGGTGTACCCACGGAATGAATCTTGACCCTCCTACTCTGGTTTGAATATTTTGGTATTCTGCAGGGTAATCCGTTATTTCTGCGCTAGTTGGAGTACTTAAGGACGTTAAGCCCAATCAAACTTTTTAAAAAATAATGAAGCAATCTGATACAATAGAAAATATTTATATAACTTGTCTGAATTAGTCATCATATTTAAATTATGCATTGATCTATGAGGTTATAGAAAATACAACTGGTGTCCAACATGTATTAAATGGCTACCTGATCCGTCTAATGGATCGTGGGAAAAATATGAGTTGAGTGTGATCTTGGATAGAACTCTTTCATATTTATCAATTATAAAAGAAACAAGCCTTCCCTTGCTTCAAAATATTTAATTAATACTTGAGCTATGCAAAATTTTAAATATATTGACATTTTATGAAAAAATAATAAATATTATTTTAGAAAACTCGGTGTACTTATGTGAGGTAACTGAACCTTTTTTAGAGCAGTGAACAATAATGCTCTAACGAGTAGCTGTCGCTGTTCGGGAGCCATAATTAACACAATGTTTGTTTAGACGGCTCGTTGACACAGAGGCGCCTGGTCAGTACAAACAATTACCTGCATTGATGTCAGCAGCTGGCGTTGTTAAAAAAATATTTACATTAAATAACAAAACAAAATCTCAAACGTTAATTTGATGTTTACATAAATTTATATTTTGAATATAGAGGAATTATTCTATTATATGTGATACTCAAAAGTCTATATTTTAGATTAGTTTCTTTGTTATTTATTTCATTATTTATTAAATAACAACTTACTGAAAATGAGAAAGCTTTAATTGAGAGCTAGATGATTTTTTTTAATTGCGATATCTCTTTACCTTCTAAAGAAATAGCTGTGGTACGTATGTGATATAAAGAAGCACGTATACTAACTAAATATCTTAAAAGTGATCAATAATTCATCTATTTCGAGTTGTATTGATCTGTACCATCATACGTGCCTCGAATGATTACAAGAATAACTTTTTGTTTTATTTTTTTTATTTACTTAATGTCCTTGTTCACTTTTATATTGTATTAATTACTTCCTAGTTACATAAAACCCGTTGCATAAAACTGCATGTTCTACGTGTTTAGTAAAGTGCATGTTTAGAATGCATTATATTTATTAAATTAATTACAATTGTAATAATTACCTTTAGTATAATTATTTCTTTGATGCCTTGTGTTGTTGATCAGGTCGTCCTTGTCGTGGTTGACAGCTGTTATTTTATAAATAATTTAGATTTATCGGGCGAACCAGGTGTTTTCATAAAAAAAAGGAAAAAGGTTAAGTACAATCGATAATAATCAATAAGGCCTTGAAAATAAATAATTTCCTCTGCTGGGAAACTCCATTATTGAATTTTTATTCGAGTTTAATTGAATTTTTATATAATGTCTTTGATGTAAGACGAAAATAAAATATAATTAACAATTTAAATTAATTTATATTTTAAAATAATTTAAAGGGTTTTCGGTACGGATTATGTTCAGAAGTATATCTATGTCGTGATTTCTGAGTCAATAAAAATAAAAAGATTTGTTTACAAGTCTTGGCAGCTACATTTTTTTAATGTTACAATAAAATTTGTAATACTGTATAACGCTACATTTTTTATATTGTAGGTTATTAAGAGGGATTAGTCATTTTAGTAAAATAAAATAAGAATTGTTAAAATCAGCAATGTATTTTAATATGCCAACGTTTTGGCCATCATCAGAGCTAAAATCTAGAAAACGTCAAACAAAGAATCAGAAAATATGCTAAAAAGATACAATTAATAAAGAAAAAATAAATGAAATAGTCAATTGTACAAAAAATTTAAGTTAATAGGAAACATACTTAATAAAAAATTTGTCTATCTATAACCTTAGAACAGCAGCTTTTATAGCTACTGCTTCCGATGAGAAAACTCTGCAAATTTTGATGCGAGCAACACCATCAGAGCTAGAGCGTATCAAAAAAGTCCTAACTTCAAAAAAATGTAGGCGAAACGTAACTTTTTTCAATCAAACCAATATAGCTCCTAAACGGTAGGTCATAGTGACAAATATTATATAACAAAAAGTATTCTCCATTAAATTTTTAATTCAGAACATATCGTCAAATTATTGACCCGACTAACAGTAACAGAGCTAGGGTGTCTCAAAATGTTATTTTTTTTAATGTGGAAAAAATGTTACACATTTTGAGGGTGAAAAAGCGACACGAAAACTTATTGCTTAAGACAGACATGTCAACAATTCTGCATGTAAAGAGAGGATTAAAGTAAAATAAGTTCAAAAACATTTGTAAAAATAGCAGGTAATCGGATAAAATAATTAAACAAGGATAAGACTGATATAACTCATATATCCAGTCACCAAATACAATTCTTCATCTGTAATTTGTATTATATTTATGATCATTATTTAATTTTACGATAGTTTCATCGGTCTGGAAGCCTCAATTAAAAGGATTGAGTTAAAATTTATTAACTTCGCTAACAAGGACCCTGATATCAACGGTTAAAGACTTGCCAGGCGTTTATTTATTACTTGAGCAAATAGAGATCTACTGATCTATCTTTTGCTTGGTCTTTATCATATGATTTACCTTTTTTTTTTTTTTTTTTCAGGAAATGGGCGAACGACGAGGAACGAAAGCCTTAGAAACGTGGTGCAGAAGAGTGACCGCTGGATACCCAGGGGTCAAAGTGGAGAACATGACCACCTCCTGGAGGGACGGTCTCGCCTTCTGCGCGCTCATCCACCACTTCAGGCCTGATCTAATGTGAGTAATATCTTATAATTATAATAATAATATAATGTAAACTTCATTAACTGTAGCATAGTGACAATAGTCTGTTCTGTGTTGTCTCTTATAGTTTGCTTTGATCTGTGGGCTAAGACCTCTAAATAAATATATCTCTTTGGAATACAGTCTATATCAAGAGTAAACGGTATGATTTAGATATCATATGGCTTTTCAGTATTTTAATCGATTCATAATTATTGACCTTCATTCAAGATTACGCTTATTATATATATTACTGTTTAAACATATTTTTGTCGACTACACCACTTAAGATTTGTTACCATCCCTTCATCTTAAATATTCCTGTACGAAACTTTAGATTCTGAAAGTTTCTTATTTGTTTATGTATGAACCATTATTTCTCTTGATAAAATATTGCAAATAATTAAGGTTAAATTTATAGTCCTATCGTTTTTAATATTATCCTATTTAAACAAATGTTTTAAAGTAAAAAAATAAAATTAACTGAAAATCAGCTGATCTCGTTAATGGCAACACTGCGTCAAACTAACCTCTTGGCAACACTGAGTAACTGTAACCTCCTAGTTAAGCATATGATTTAAATATTTTTCGTATTATTTTCAATGTGGTTTATACTTTTTCATTTTTAAAGTTTCCTTTAACCACATTTATGGTTAAACTTTTATTCAACTAAAACATACAGCTTATTAAGTTTTTCTAATTTCTCCACAATAATTTTATTTAAAATATGAATAAAGATTTATTATTAATAACTTTCATTTTTCTTAATTTTTTTTTCCAATTTTAAGATGTTTAGAAAAATAATTAAACTTAAGGTCTCATTAATCATAAACTACTCATTTCCATTAATATAAGTAGACCTACTTAGTTGAACTGCGATTCAAAATAACTAAATCATCTAATTTATCTCTTGTCAATCCATATTCTTAAACATCCTTCGAAAAATCCTCAATACTCTTTTTATGCTTATTTCGTCCAAATCAAATACCTATTCTTTCGTGATAAACTTCGTTCAAACCCACTTGTTTATCTACTTTTCTTTTCATTGGTTTTCTGATAATTCTTTGAGAATTTTGAAAGGAAGATGGCTTAGAGACCAATGTTTAATGTAGAACTTTTACTGTCAGAAATACATGTCATTACATTTAATTTATTTCTTTTTTGTACAAATTTCTATGCATTAATATTATAAAAATAGGGTTACGTATTTGTATATATATAATAGCGATTTTGTTTTCTGGATTGTGTCGCGGCTTTTAAACAGTCTTCTTTTCTCTCTGTGGCTCATCCTTCTTGTGAAGTTGATTAACTTCCAGCCATTGAAGTTGCTAACAAGAGACTAATGCCTTAACTCCAAGAGAAACCGCAAATGAGACAAGCCCCATTCCAGAAGCTTGGCTACAGAACGGTTTCATTTCCATTTCAAGGAGCGACATCAAGCTTCCTACTCGAGTTAATATTGTGAATAAAACATGTGACTCGTGGCCTCGGAAATATTTTAGGTTTTTTTTCTTCTCCCTCCCTCTCCCTCTCTCTCCTTCCATGTCTGATTCGTCTTCTACTCGGCACAAATGGTATCTAATCCTTTAATAGCAAACACGTGCACCAAGACCTTGGATTAAAGATTGAATTTGCAAGATTGCAGATGTGCCGGAGTTCCGTTTAAAAGGTTAAAACGGCCTTTTATTTCTAGCTTCATTTTTTTTTTCTAATTAATACTTCATGTATATTATTTTCTTCTTTTTATTTTATTATTTTTTCTGAGGGAAAGGCCTATTAATTGCAACTATAACTATTGGATTGCCCGGAAACTAATGCAAGATTGCATGTCTTCATTAAATCAGCTTCCTAGATAATAAACTGTTTACGTTTGTATTATTTATTTGTGTGGATTTCTTCATTTATCAATCCTCTTCTAAACAAAAATTTTAGTTTACCTCTTTAGCATGTCACTGCTTGGATATAATCCAGTTTATAATTAGATTTCGCCTAATTTCGTTTTATGAACTTAAACTCGTTGGAAAAACTTTTTTTTGGTCGAAGTTGAAACTGTCAGAAACATTTAAGAATTCTGGAATAATGGCAGTATGAGCGAGTTCAATGTTCAGCGGTAGTCAAAAAAAATTTCCTAATCGAGATTTCAGTCTGGAAGACAAGGAAAGTCGAGGAAGGACTTCGTCGAAGAAAATCTCAGAACAATCTGCAGAGAATCTCTCAATCAGCAACTCGTCTGTCTTTGATAATCTCAGGGTAATCGAAAAGGTAAAAAAAAAAATCTAAAACCCCGAAAAAAAAACCTCTATTCTGTTACACGACTGTTCTCGGTCCCATTTCTCACTAATATAGGGTATACCAGACTGTTATTGACACCCTTAAGGAAATATTTATACTCAAATCATAGAATAAATAGTTCAATAAAGTTGAAATTTGCAGTAATTTTCCTTAACTACTATAGTTTATAAGCTAAGCAAGAGAGTTCGCACCAAACATTATTCCTGGTATGTATTTTACTAGATAGTGACAATTACTGATGGGAAATCAGTTATTGATACCCTATGGATAACTATCAATAACAGTCTGGGATGTCAATAAATTTCTGTTTTACCCTATCTGTGACAAGACTATATTATTTTTAAATTTCACATACTTTTTTTATTAATTATTAAACCTAAAACTTTTAGAGAAATCTGTTTGAAAATTGGTTAAGGCGCTGTACTATTGACTTCCGAACTTAATTCAAGCCCGGCAGTAAATTAATATTTGCTTTATCAGTCGTGGTTCGATTCTTCTGCCTTCCAGACACTTTTTTCTGTAGATACCAATCCTTTTAAAGGAAAGAAGGAAACCCTCTTAGTCATATGGATCCCATCAATGCCAATACTTTTCTGGTTCTTTCCTTATAATATTCTCTCCTTCACATTCACCATCCAGCATCACATTCAAATGATCAATTCGTGCTAGAGAGTCCAATTATAGGATCACTATTCGACTCTTAATTTGCAAATCCCGCCTCCGTCTATCAAATATCCATGTCTATTTGTTTGTTACGTTTTTATGTACTCCAGCCAGGGGAGGAAGGACGGGTTATCCTATTGGTTAACAACCTATTCTAGCCAGGGTGGGAAGGTCAAAATTCTTTCCGTTTGTCTGCTAGGAATGATATTTCAATACCCACAGGTGGTATTCGAGCCCACGACCGTCTGTACTGAGACCCTCGCCCCATCACGCTTGGCCATCGATAACCCCTATACAATATCATTTGTAAAAGACTAATAAGAAGAAGATGAAATATAAGAGGCATGGTTGTTATAAGAAAGAAAATCAATGCTTGCTTTATTTATTATTTTTATTATGCCTACATTTATTTTTCTTGTGTTTGTCATACTTTTTTTATTCCTCTATTTCCCTTTCCATTATAATTTTTTAAAATATATTTTTTACCTCTGTATCTTTTAGTTTATTCATACTCTTTTTTTTTTCTTTTTTTATCTTTAAAATTACTTGTTGATTCTATATGTTATATCTGTTTTCTGTCTGTAAATTTGGTTTTAGATATTTGGTATTCATAAATGGACAGCTACAATTCTGCCTTTTATTTCTCAGAACTTTCTAATTATTAATTGCTAAATTGTTTATTAGCCTAGATTTTTGACATTCTAAATTATACTATAATAATATAGGTATTTCTATAGTATTAATATCTATATAAATATTGTAATTTGACAAATTTTGTATCCCTTTATAAGATACATTTTATTAATAATTCCAAATAACAGCATACGTCATACGGCCGTGATGTGGACGGGAGTTCCCTAAAAGGCTAAAGAGCACAAGAGGTCAGTCACCAGCTCAGAGTAGGCAGCCTCGGTTCGATTCAATTTAGTAAAGTATTATTTTTAGTATTTTAAGCTTTTTTTAAATTATCTTGTTTCTGTCGTAAAAACGTTTTCGGAACAAATCGTAATTACTTGTCTTGGTTAGTTACTGTGATGATATAGGTTCAAAATTAAATTTTATTTTAGATGAAATGGTCTGATAACACGTACAAATAAAGTTTTAGGGGCCATTTTAATGAAGTTTTAGTTGGGAAACATTGCAGTTTTCCGTAATCTCCCGCGAAAACACCATAGGCTATTTCTCTTCTTGATCTGACAAAGCCAAAGAAATACTTCTTAGATGTTTTCTAGCATAAAAATAAAAAATTCATGCATACATGGATAAAGTTGTCCACAGAAAAACAAGTCACTATTTTCGATAATAAAATAATAGTGGAATATCGGTTCTCAAAAAAAAAGAGGTTGTTCTTGATCAATATGATTTTGTTTTCTATTTATTAACTTAAATTTCAACTTTAAAATAATATATATTGACTTAATTTTTTTTATATGATATGACTTATAACTTTTAGAAAAACTATCCCATTGGAAGCACTCTTATGAAAATTTTACATTAGAAGAAGATCCCGATGTCATCTTCTTTTCAGATGCCTTGGAGTATTGCCAAGAATGGAGTGCAATTTGTGAAACAAGAGCATTACGAAGAGTACCTTTTTAGTTTATTATAGAAGTATAGGTATCTGGTTCGTAGATATAGGATGTTAAGGCCATTTTGGATCCGTTCATTTGTGAAAAAGTAAGGAGCTTTAAGGATTTTTCCTTCGAAGGATTCGATTATTTCGTGGAAACCCATAACTCTATGCCATAAGTCAAGCTAGGTCTGATACTGGTTGTATAAATGGGTCCAATTTCCATGTATATATATATATTTTTTTTTTCATTCAATAGTTTTTCTTTTAGGTTATCTTTAGGTGGAAGGTTTTCTCAATAAAGTAGTTATAAAACGGCCATTCAAAAAAAAAGACCTCTACCTAATCCAGCCAGAACTTTACCTTTATCAACCAGCTGTGAAAAATTTTCAAAAATGGACTTGGCTGGATTTGGAATTCTATGCCTCATTTTAGTTTTTTAATGTAGTGTTGGGAAAAATACACTTAATATATCTCATATTCTATGAAACTAAAGAATCTAACAAAACATAAGGAAAACGTATCGTATTATGAAATTTAGGGAAGAAAACATTTTTACTACTACAAAACATTTCTGGAAGTTGTCAAGATAAATCAAAACGTTTATCAAGAATGACGTAGGTTATCTAGTTTTTTTCTCTGATAAGGAAACAGAAATATGTTACAACTATGATACTTAGATAAAACAATATTTTTTAACATAAAATTTCATATATTTTTCGATTCTCGGTTCCTATTATAAAAAATAATCCAAATGAATTGGAATTCTGCGCCTCAATTATGATCTTATGGGCGTAAAATTTAATTAAGTTAATCGACGAATGTAGAGATAGATTATTTCTGTTACCCTTATCAAGGGACTGGGCTCTTTTAATCTGCCCTGTTCGCTGACGGAGGTAGAACTATGTCGCTGCGGTGTGCGATAAACAGCTGACACAGCCAGCTCGATAGCAGGATCTCCCGTCACTAATAGCCCGCCTTATCTAGGCAGCTAGTTCTGGCGGGAAATAACAGCGGCTATTGGCGAGGCCCAATATTATCAATCAACCACTGCCAGCTCGATAGTGCTCCCCCCTCTCCTATTTCCTTTGTTCGTGTCGAATCATCCTTTATGGCTCGGAAAGTTTAGTTATTGATTGAACCTTTGTAAAGTAAGTAACATTTCAATAATAACCTTGCTTAAACTTTTAGAGGAGAGTTTAAAATAAATTGCATATCCGTCAAATGGTGATTTATGTGCGATAGGTAAGTGTTTCTTATTGAAAATGAACAATGGGGCACCTTTAACAATATCCTCAAACACCAACCTTGACTGATTACACAATTTCGGGTGTGGCAGTATGTCCTTGGAGTTGGTTTACTTTACGCAACCTATGTCAGTATTTTTCCTTCTATGTATTTTACGCTGCAACGCTAATCTTATAATTGTTTTACGGTATTGTAAAGTTAATTACTGTTTTAAAGTTAATTGATTACAGTTATGTGATTAAAGTGTGAACTATCAGGATCCAGGTTTATATATAGACTTATTCATCAAGATACCTATAATTTATACTTAAAATATTGGCTATTGTATTGATTTTAAATTAAATATCATACCAGAATTAAAAGACAAGAAACTGCTCGATGTTTTCGACTACCGTTACAAGCGTTTTAATATCCCAATAAATTACAAAACACTTAATTTGCATGACAGTAATTACACTCATTTGGTCAGCTGAGCTTTGGGGCTTCACTAAACCAATCCATAATCCTTCGAGACATCCTAAATACTCCTAACCTAGTCACCCCTAACACTACTGCACATAACTCCTTCATCCACAAAACAAAATGTGACATAACCTCTTCATTCACCAAATCCTTTAATTAATTTTTTTTTTCTTAACTCTTTTTGACTATTACTGATCGAGATATAAAACTAAATATGATTCCACCCCTTTTTCTGTATATCTTTTCAATAGAATTTCAATAGAAATAGGAAAGTTCGGAATAGGAATTTCAACAAGACGTCTTAAGTGATGTAGGTCTACGTCAGATGAGGCGTATCTCTACGTTTGGAATTGGGAGTATCCAAGTTAACTTAGTCAATTCTTAGTGGAGTAAAACATTTTTTTTTTTTTTGATCTCTCAGAAACGAAAACAATGATATCATTTACAAAACTAAATAAAAAGATATAACAAAAATATTATAAATAAAAATTAATATTATTTAGTTAAAATTAATATTATCTTCCAACTTTTCTTGTTTCCAATCCTTCCAATCCAAAATCCTCAATACTCCTTATTATGTCACAAACAAACTTATCCATAAAGATCTCAATGCTCCACATGTTGCTGATTCCGCCGAAACCAGATACCTATCCTTTCATAGTAAACTACATACCCACTCGAAACCGCTAGTCTCCCAACTTGTTTCATACTTCATTCCTGATAATCCTCTAAAGTGTCTGAAAACAAGAGAACTTTTAATATAGAGCTATGGAAGTGCTACTAGTGTGTAGTTCTTTACATTTTATTGACAAGTCATTATAATCATTTTCCTCAAATTTACATGTTGTATATAATGTATACAGTTGTAAATATCAATAAATAGTTTTAAAAAATTAATTATTATGTATAACAATAAAAGTTATATAAGCTTGTATTCATACAAGAGCTAAACTAAACAATCAGAAACTGCTCGTTTTCGACTTCTTCAATATTATCTCGACAAACCCTCAATGATTTCAATCACTTACTATAGACTTTACATTACATTTACATATCCATGATGAGACCTTTTAGGACATACTTCTTTGGACTTGATTAAACGACGTGTCTAAGGCCGAGATGGCTCGGATAACCAAATCCTCGGTTAATCAAGAACCCAAAAGAAAAAAAAAAAAAAAAAAAAAAAAAAAAAAAAAAAAAAAAAAAAAAAAAAAAAAAAAATGAAGTAGGAATATTGGCGTCATATATATTTCTATTGACTAACAAAATAATGCTTATAATAATAAACATATGTAAATCATAATTTTATTGCTTGAAAAATTTTTGTTTGTTTAAGTTAAAGACGTATCTGTCGTCACACGATCTCTACACTGTCTAAAAACTATGAATTCGAACGATGTTGCATCAATTCTTTTTCAGTTGTAATTTCTCAGAAAATTAAAAATTAAGAAATTACCAATATTTTTATGCCAACTACACTTCTTTATGGATGTCAAACGTGGGAGCTTAAGTTAAGGGAATTTCGTCCTAAAGTTTTTGGAAATGAAGTACTGCTTAGTATATTTGGCACAAAAAAGTATGAACATACGGAGGAATTAAGAAGGCTCCATAATGGCCAACTGCAGGATAATTTATCCGTTCAGTATAGTTGAGGTAATAGCAGCGCGGCGGTCAAAATAAGTAAGTAAAAGTTGTAGGACTAAGTAACAAAAGAATTCCGAAAAAAAAAAGCAATCAGTTTTGAGCAGATGGATAGACCGAGTGATAGATGGTTTGTTAATATGCCCATCTTCAGAATTTATTTTGATGGGGTCGATTGGAGGGAGTTTTGTTACTAGGGATCAGTGGTGTCGGCATCGAACCTTCGGGCTTACTAAGCCTTTTTTATTCGTTTGTGTATATTATCAAACATGATTGTTGTCCTTCACGATAATTTTTTTTCTCCTTTGAAATTTCTGCATAGTAACCTGCTTCTCATAAATATATTTAAAAACAGAATTGTATAATTTATAGATGATTTGAATATAGCTGTTATAAATTCCTCATTGAGGATATTCTGTTGACCCCTTGATCTGTTGGATCCTAGCGGTTCATACTCTCAAAACGTTTTACATTCAATTGTGGGAACATTGAGCGATAAAGTTCATTGTTCTGTTCACCAGTAAGAGCGGTTTATTCTTTATCCAGTTCAGTGTTCTGTGTTTTCTTTTTCAATATATGTATTGAAATCGTTTGTTTCGAAGATGTAAAATACTATTAAAAAAAAATTTATAAACCGTTTTTTATTATATTAAAATTAATGACCAAAGAAAAGTTGATTTAGACACCAAAGTAGTAATCACATCATGGAAAATAAAACTAGATAGATTGGATATTGCATATGATAATATTTAAAATACGAAAAATCTGTCCATTTACACTAATTGCTAATTGGTACAGTATTAGGTACAAGATTTCTTTCTTTTTTTTTTTTTTTTTTTTTTTTACTGTTTGTACTTTGCAGTAAACTTGCATTTTCACGTATATCCACGTATATTTGGTTGAATTGACACAGAAGTTAATTACTATTTGAAGGATTTGGTGGATAAAGGTGTTATGTGACAAAATATAATTTTGAGAAATTTATGCTTAGTTTTTTTGTTTTTTTTTTATTTTCATTTTACAGGACAATGTTACTTAGCACCTTCACCTCTTCATATCTCATTTTCTGTTTGTTTTGAATTATTCAGATTTTGCTACCTAACACTTCTGCACATAACTACTTCATCCAGAGAACTAAATAATAAATAATCCCTTCAATTATTTTTTTTTTTTTTTTTTTTTTTTATTTTTTTTTTTTTTTTTTTTTTGCTGAACCTTTTTTGACTATTATTAATCGAGATAAAAAACTAAATATGATTTCATCCCTTTTTACGTATGTTTTTCATTTTAAGGGAGTTCTGTATAAAAGAACAGTTTGGAATTCAGGGTATGGTTAACGTTTTCAATTCTTAGTGCTTTAAAATATTTTTTTCTGATCTCTCAAAAACTGAAACAAAAATATCACATAAAAATATAAACTATTATAAATTTTACCTTCGTACTCTTCTCGTATCCAATCACTACAATCCAAAATCCTTCGTAAAACCCTCAATGCTCCTTATTAGGTTACAGACAAACTTATCCATAAAGATCTTAATGTTCCATATTTTACTGATTTGCCCAAACCAGATATCTTTCCTTTCATAGTAAGCTCTATAACCACTCAAATCCTCTAGTTTCCCAACTTGCTTCACATTTAATTCCCGATAATCCTCCGAAGCGTCTGAAAAGAAGATGGACGAGATACCTTCAAATGTCGAACTTTTATTGAAGTACTTCTAGTGAGTGTTTCTTTACATGTTATTGACAAGTCATTGTTATAATTTCCTCAAATTCACTTATTATAAATAATTAGTTTTAAAAAAATATGTATATTATTAATATAAAAGATAGTATACCCGATATGTATACCGATTCGGATAGGTATTGAATGTTAGGTTTCAGTCTTGATCACTATTCAGTAAAACAAACGCTATGAGTGATTCAGTAAAACAACTGAAAACTGCTAACAATATCGTTGCTTCAACTTCGAATTAATTAAAACTTTCAATTCGGATCAGAATGTTTCTACAATAACAATATTTTCGACATTTATCCATTACTCTTTTCGGTCGCTACATATGCCTTAATGAAACCCGACCCTCTTTTTTTCCCTCCAGGTTTACAAAACCCTACTCAATTAGGAGAGTTGGGAAGCCGGAGTTGAAGTTGGTTCCGTGGACCTGTTTGTAACTTCAATTGACGAATCGCTCCGTCAAACTGGGACCCAATTTATAACTGTTCCCAACCCTACAGATTGCTTAGCCAGCTTTACTCCGAATAAAAATTTTCATCATTAGGCTGAGTGTTCTTTTTCTTTTCTTTTTTGTTTTTACTTTGAAAAAAAAAAAGCGGATTATCTGGAAGTGGGCTTTATGAAAAATCTGAACCCTATAGAGTTTATAATCACGAATGTCAACTTCTCTTCGAAGCTTAGAGGTAATCCTTTTGCTCTTAGAGGTACTAAAAAAAAGTTTCATTCTCTTGCAAAAATGGAATATTACTTATCATTTTTATTTATAATTTACCATTTATAAATATATTCTGGCTAATAAACAGAAATGGAACATGGATTAAGAATTATAATATTGAACATCATGAGAATTATATAAGCACACTGAAACAGTAACAACCGTTTTCAGAAAAAGGATAGCAATATTTTATGGACACATATAGAATGGACCAGAACAGAATCACAAGAAGAATCTTCGACACTGCAAACACTAGGAAAAATAAGTCCAAGTGAATTATCGCAGCTGAAGAAGACCTCAGACAGCTGAGCCTCACAAAAACTGATGTACATGATCGGCAAAAATTTGAAACCAGAATTAGAAAACATACCTTTGAACAAGAACTTACAGTAAAAAGAAGAGGAAGCAAGTGGATGTAATTTATTATATCCTTATATTTTATTATTAGCTTTGAGCGCTTGTGTAGTAAATGTTGGAGTACTGGAAATTTGAATTTAGGCCATCACTGAAGCATTAACTTCAGGTTCATGAACTCAAGGTTTAGGAAGAGAATTGTATAATCTTTACGAGGCAGTTTTGATCTACTACATAAAATGTGTCTATGTTGTTAAATATAAAAATATAGCTTTTTTATCATCAGGGAGTAGGATCGATTATAATTACAAAATTCTAGTCCTCACAAAGCTATCGCAAACGTCACATTATCGAGCAATGCCTAGGAATCGACTTTGGATCATCGATTCTCGATACTGATTCATTTCTCAAGGATCTATTAAAACGATAATCGACATTAATCATCGTCATGCCCTGATACTAATTTAAAACATATATTTTGATCTTATCTTCGGTTTTGTATTAAGAAAGTAAAAATATTTTATTTCTTCGATATTTTCAAGTTTGCAATGTTATCCATTGCAGGCTAAAAAAAAATTCTTTGAAATGTATCATTCTTCATTTTTCAATATCACCACTGTCTGTAAACAGTACTTGAGTTCTTTGAAGCTTTTAAACACTTTCTTCTTTTACTCCTAAACACAAAGTATTCATCACTGACAATTTTCGTCTGTTATTTTTTGAGGATTTTATTTAATGTACTCCAAATAAGGAAGGAAGAACGGTTTTTCTTCTCGTGATTCAAGACTTAAAAAAAAATAGGCCATCCTCTCCAGGAATGCTGAATCGGCTCCTAAAACCAGATAAGTATGAAAGGAAACGTGCTTAGGAGTTTCCAAAAATACAAATGTATGTTAAGATTGTGGAACTTGAGCCGGACCAGCGAGTTCAGTTTTTTTTTACAGCCTTCCCCTTGGCCATTGGGTCAAGTGAGGTCAATCTCGGATGGTAAGCCCGCTTTGGATGGAATGTGCCTCCAGTCTGCGTATTTGTTCAACGTTTACCTAAATTTCAATCCGATTTAGAAGAAAATATCGTACAAAAACATTTTTAATTTACTTTAAAAAGTTAATAAAAATATTTTAATTTTATATTTTCCTAATCAGATACCTAACCATTCATAGCAGGGGTGTGTATCGATACACGGTATATCGAAAATATCAATTTCTTTCTTAGACCGTTGTATCGAGATGTTACGATATATCGTTTTCTCTATTTCATAAAAATACAACATACAATTATATAGATTAAAACAAAACCTTATAAAATTTGTTTAACGAAGGGAAAGATTTTAATGTTAAGGGCAGGGGACAGTTGGCACCACTGGAACTGGTTGCCTCTAATTATAAGTATTTGTTCCTAGTGCCTACTGTTTACTTTATAATAAACTACATTTGAAATTTTAAATATCTGAAATAATGTTTTTCCTATTGAAGTTGTGAAATTAATAACATGATAGAAATATTTAAAGTGACGCTTGTTAATTTAAAAAAAAAAGTAAAATTAAATCTATTATATATTTGTCAAATACCACTCACTCATTTAACACGAAATCTCAGAAACCACCGAACGGATTGGAATGGAAGTCGATATGTAGCTTCCTTTAGGGCCGTAGGTGCTCGCTAAGAAAGGAATTTTAAAAAATCGGCCTGGATCGCGGCTAATTCGCGAAAAATGCGATTACAATTTTTATTGGGTGAATAATAATAGATTAATTGTCATATGGTATTTGGAAGTAAGCTATGTTAAAAAATAGGTTAGATATTTAAGCCGCACACTTTGACCACAAATTAAGTTCCTTATAGTTGTAAACAAACAAAAATACGATCGATGTCGCAACCTTATAATATGGTACTTTCTTTGAACTCATGGTGGCTGCAGAGGTGGAATTGGAAACAAATTTTGAGTTGTTTCGTGACGAGAAGCTATTAAAAGACTTATATTAAAGAGGAGGTTAAAAGACTTATGTTCTCTGGTGATACATGTAAGGCAGTACGATTTTCATATTCCTTAAGAGCAACCAACCAACATTGCTTCACCAGTAGCTTCGTCCCCAACTACTCTTCCTTTAGTTTTCCGGTGACAAGATATCGGCTTTTCTCAATCAGGCCCAAGTTGTACCTAGCATTTTGAATTTCATTCCTTGAACCTAGAATATACATTTTTCTTATTTCAGATGAGTCGATTGCGTCGATCAATCTAAAAGTAAACAACGTAGGAAATGATTCACAGATTTAGTTCGAAGCAAACAACTAAGGAACTCGGCTGCAAGATATATTCAAGCACATGTAGAGGTCAACAGGGAAGCTGTTAAGAAATGCATGGCAAATCATCCTGAAATTAGCAGAAATGTGTTTAACAAACATAAAGAAAGCCAACCCAAAGTTAAAGGATATGGTGTATACACATATTCTGAGAATCACCCAAATATACTTAGAGGGACTGTACAGAAGTATAAGAAAACCCATCCTGAAATCCATAGAAAGTCTTAAAAAAAAATCATCAGAAAATAATCCTCATGTTAAACGTGTAGCTGTAACAAAACACGATGAAAGATGTTCAATGAAAAGGTTACAGCCAGTATGACCCAACAACTGAATATGCAAAAGACAAAACCGTCGATATCAGATCACGGTCTACTTGAAATTGGTGTTATGATGGAAAATGGAAGGAAGAGCCCTGCCATGTGCTGCAGTAACAGGGAAGTCCAACTTCCTCCCGTTAAAGAATATCCTGAACACTTGCACAGCCTCCTTACTTACGAACATCCTGAGGCTGAGCATTTTCTAAATAATATTTGGAAAAAGAACGGTTGTTTCCAAATCACGTCATTTGGAGCAAAAGAGATAAAAGAGGGAGATATAATGCCAACATTTAAGGTGCGAAGACAGTTATATATCACAGAATAGGGAGTTTGATGCCTGGAACAAAACAGCAACCATCTTTTATTCAGGTAAATTTTGTTGGTAATGACAACCATGAAAGAGGCATTCGCTGTGGTCACTTTCAAAATGTCAAGCCTGCATTCGTAGGCCAACTCCAGAAAATTCTTCATGAACATAACGAGTATATCAAGGACTTCAGAGCTGCTATTGAGTCTGTTCCCAAAGATCTGGGAGAATCGGTGAGTTCCATCAAGTGTATGATTCTCTTCAGTGTCGTCTCATTTTCTACCAAGGAGCAGAATCTCTCAGCGTAACCCTAACACCAATACTCCACTTAAGAAAACTGTGTCTGCAGCTGATTTTTACGCCTAAATGTTGATGGAGCGAGGAGATGTAGAACCTTATTTACTTTAATTTCGTAATCTCCTCAACCAATTTATGCTCGATATGTACGCAAAAATGGAAACAGAAAGACTAAACTTTATTCGAAAAAATCAAAAAAGTTGAGAAGTTGAGACTATATTCACTTAAAGTATGCCATAAGAAAAGCTGGGTAGTAAGATGGTAGTGCTGCCTTGAAACTTCACTGGAGGGCTATCAAAATAATATAAAATTAACTTTTGCAAATTGTCAAATTTACTTATTGAAATTATTCTAAGAATGGAATTCTTTGGGTTTATTTAAGTAATAATAATTATCAACGTTAAGCTTAACTTTTACTAATTTAAGTTGTCCTTAATCCTAATTATATTAAACCGTAGCGGAGCAGGGTACTTTCAGCTAGTAAATAAATAAAACGCCCACGATATATTAGTGTTTCAATATTTGTGGTCACAGATATATCGAGTATTGATATTCTTCTTTCTGTAGCCATCTCTAAATCATAGTCAACTCATTTTATTCCCCATAAAGTTATTCCTCTGATCCTCTGAAGTGTAGAAAAAGAAGATAGTCTCGGAATGTTGTAATACAGAAAATTTATTGAGATGTTATCGACGAGTAATTTTTCAAGTAATTTAAAAGGCTTAGAATATGAATTTAAATGATGAAATGCATATGTGCATATATGGGTAATTCTCAGATTATGGGCAATTTTTTGTCCAATAAATTTTTTACTTAATTGATCAAATCCTCCTTTAATTTTTGTCCACTGCTATAACAGAGAAGAAATATTTCTCCATAGTAATATATTAAAAATGAAAGTATAAATTACTGAATTGATTTTATGATTGCTTAAGCTACTCAGATGTCATTACGACGGTGTGTCCCACTCTTAGTTTTCTTGTATCCATTTATTCATTTCTTACATTACGTAAGGTAAATGGTTGGCAGAAAAAATAATGTTTATTTTAGTCATCTAGAGGTTAGGTTTGAATAAAATGCCCGAATTTATTAGTGCGGTAATGACATGAACTGTGCGATAATTGACATTTTTGAGCTATTGCTACCTTAGATTCTTAGGTTTTCTCCTGAATTAAATGTGTTTAAGTTTAATTGTCCATTTATTATTTTATTTTTGATTTATATTTATATTTATAGTATTTTATTTTCACCGAATCATTAGAAATATTGCCTGGAAAGCTAATTATTTTTCTATTTTTCCCATAGGCTCTCGATAACAAAAGCACCAATGGCTCCTTAAAAATACACTTTTTTAATCACCTCCAATTTACTGTTTAAACAGTTGTATTCAAGTGATTATCATTACCTAGCTGATATTGTAATTACCGCACTATTAAAATTTTAAATTTCTCATGAAAATATGACTTTTGATCTTGACCATTTGGTTTTTAACAGCTAAACGACAATAGAAAGTGTTGATATTTATAAAAAAAATATTAAACTACCGTAATCTATTTTAAATTGTCCGTAATCTGAGAATCACCCATATTTATAAAATAAAATCAAGAATCTTAGTTTTCAAATACTACAACATTTTCTATATAATCATTAAAGGCTTCCAATCATTCACAAAAGACAAATGTACTTGACAGAGAACAGAACTGTTTGCACATATGGATATGTGCCATTGTAATATTTTCTCCCCATATTCTCTTGATGTATACCATATATTGTATACAGTTATAATTATCAATTTTTTTTCTTTCATTTTTTTTTTTATTCACACCTATTATTGAAGTAACAATGAGTTAATTTTTCAGAGTGTAATAATACAGGCCGATTAGATGTGAAAGAGTAAACATCAGTATAAATTTTTAAAACATTTCAGGGGATAATTTTTTATTCCCACAGAATCGTTTCTATTGTATTTGATTATCATTATATCTATATAACGTAATTATTGTCTCGTTTTATTTATTGCTATTTTAATTTTTAGGATATTTAGGCTTAGAGATTAACTCATCAAACTCTTAAACAATATCTGTAGTAGCTTTGAAACATACGTTATCAGTTCTAAAAAAATTTCAAAACATCAGCACTTTACTTCATAGATTATATATATATTATAATTTTTAAAAATTTAAGACAAGAAATCTAATTTCGTGATACTCACCTAAGGAAGCGAATTTTTAAAGTCTTACATCTATAAAAAGTTATACATATATTTAAAAGGTGGTTAGTCTTGTAAATAAGCCCATTACTACTGCAGTGTGCTCTATCTGTTCTTTTGTTTTATCTATATGTTACATTGAATCTGGTAAGCACGTTTAATCGATTTCACTGTTGCTAACATCGATTTAAGATCTCAGTACTTCTTATGTATACCCCTTTGATCACGGATACATCGGTTACCCTTACCCCGAGCCAGATCGGGAAGATGCTGTTCCCAGGTAGCTGGTTATACAATGCACACTACACGGGGGATCGTGAGAGCTTAGCATAGAAAGGGAGAAGACTGTGTCGTAACCACTCTTAGATGCAATACCACCCCCCCCCTTTTATTGCAATCCAAGGCACTGAAACAAGTTAACTAACCAATCCCGTGGGATTGTGGAATCCTGTTTCCATTTTACACCGTTTTCGAATTTTCACGACAGCAGAACTAACATGGATCAGTTGAATTGTCAGAACTTTGATATTTTGTTTCTTACTTATTGGTAATATTGACATGTGTTTTGCATTCTTTTAAATATTTATTTATTCAAATTTGCAGGTGTTTAAAGCAAATAAAGCAAGCATATCGTTATACGGTAGCATATCGTCGGTATACGCATTATTCATATAATCTATTTCGGTGGCTTAGAGAATTATCAGGAGTTGAATTGAAATCAATTTGAGATACTATTAAGTTTGAGTGGATATGTAGTTTATTATGAAAAGATAGGTATCTGGTTCTGTCCAAATTAGTAAAGAAAAAAGTGGCATAATGAATTTTATGAATCAATTTATTAGTGACAAAATAAGAACCTTCGAGGATTTTAGGAAGGTTTGCGAAAGGAATAGGATGGTTAAATAGAGCCTCAAAGCTCAACTGAATATTAAAATATATTTGTATTTGAATGAAATTTACATTGTATTAAACAAATACATCATGCAAATATAAGGGAGAGATTATGAGAGTTATTACATGCTAAGATGAAAGAAACGACAGTATGGTAGTGCTAAAATTAAAGTTCTATATTATATGGCATAGAGGGCGTCTTATTTTCAGAATGGTCGGAAAACTATCTTGAATCCAATGGGAAGCAAATTGAGTTCTAGCGGTTTGAGTGGATAATTTAATGTTACTTAAACGTTTAACTTGGAGTAATTGTATTCATGTAATGAGCCGTCACTAATTGTGAACAGTTATATTTATTTTATTAACTTAATTATGTTATAACGAAATACCATACATCTAAAAAATCAGCTAATTTAAGAATATATTGACATGATAAAAACCTGTAGAGAAACTACTCCTTCATAGTGCTATGAAATATTATATTAGATGGACCCGAGGCCATCTTTTTTTCAGATACCTCACAGAGATTTGTGAATTTGAGATATGGAGTTTATCGTAATAGGATAGGTATTTTGTTTGGGCCTAATCAGCAGCACATGGGATATTATGTTCATTATAGATAATATTATTTTTGAAATTATAAGGAGCATTGTAAATGAGTCATTTCTGATTGATTGTAACCTTAAAATGATTTTATAGAAAATTTTCTTGTGGCCAAAAACTGCGATTCTTTATTTTTAAAATATTTATTGTGTAATTTTATATATGAATTTTTGTTTTATGAGCAATTTAAATTCATATTCTATATCTTGAATATAAATTATATAGAATACATCTATAGCAATTAATAAAAGTTCTGTATAAGATGATTTCGATGCCACCTTCTTTTCAGATTCTTCGGATAATTATCGAGTTTGGAATGAGTAGTTATATTATTTGTGAATTTATGTACTGGAAATAAAATATTATATTATTATGTGTCAAAATTGGACATATTTATCTTCCGACCCACGCCTGACTTATGTTGATAAGAAAAACGTCTCTTGTGTACCGATTAAATATTCCGCTTTGGGGCGAACAGTTAGAACTAGTGAGGGAATGAAAACGGGAGAATTGTCGAAAGAATATGATTTATAATTTAATTTTTATAATTTTAATTTTAGTGAATATTTAAAAAAAAATATTAAAATTCTCAAGGTAAACTACTGGATATTCAATATATATATATATATATATATATATATATATATATATATATATATATATATATATATATTTTTTTTTTTTTTTTTTTTTTACTCTATAAATATTTATTCGTGTTTACCCTCGCCGGAGCCTCCAGCAAAGCATACAGAGCCATTGTTCCAAGTTAATTACAATGCCCTTTAGTGTGCAGTGACGTGTGCACCGCCCTTCTCTTCTTTCCTTTCCCTCTTCGTCAGTTGTTCCAGGCAGAAGTATAGATAAGTGTTATCATGGAGCCTATCTGTCTGGAATACCTCTGGAGTTGGCGATTCAACAGAAATATGTGATAAAAGAGTTGTCGTTTCTTTCATGACGTTATTTATATGTTTTTAACCTACTTTAAAAAGGAGGAGGTCTCAATGAGGTTTTTTTTTTTTTTTTTTTTTGTTTTTTTTTACGCAGTTATTCTGTCAATTATGAATCGATTTTGATGATTATTTTTTTGATCGGCAGGTCATACTTCAGAGTTAGTCCCGTTAAAAGTTTATTAAAATCAATTCAGCGCTTATTAAGAAAAACAGACTTCAAGGTTAAACCTTCATGTACAAACTTGAACTAAAAAGTAAACAAAAACAAAATACAGTTACTTCTAAAACTTTTTTTTTTCATTTATTGAAATTTACAATTGTACAAAATATTATACAAGTAAATGTGTTGACAGTGAATACAATGGCATTAAAATAACTTGTGAAGAACTACTCACTAGTAGCACTTCAATAAAATCTACACTAAAAGGTCTCTCGGCCATCTTCTTTTCAGACGCCTCGGAGGATTATCAGGGATGGAGGAGGAAGCAAGTTGGGAGACTAGTGGATTGGAGTGGTTATGGAGCTTACTATGGAAGGATAGGTATCTGGTTTGGGCTAAATCAGAAACATATGGAACATAAGATCTTTATGGATAAGTTTATTCGTCACAAAGTAAGAAGCATTGAGGATTTTTCGAAGGATTTTGGATTGTAAGGATTGGATACGAGATGAATTGGATGGTTTAGTAGAGCCCCAAAGATCAATTCCGTACGTCCAAATAGGTCTAATCACAGTCATGTAAATGAGTCTTTTGTAATTAATTGGGAGCTTTGAACGTTTGTCTTGTAAATGTTGAAGTAGTCTGTAACGACGGGCAGTTTCTTGTCGTTTTAGTCTTGTATGTAGGTTCCAAGTGAGACGTTTGTCCAAATGGAGTCCCAGGTAGCGGATTTGATCAACAGGGGTTAGAGGAATATCACTACTAAAACTTGAAAATTAAAGTTAATTTTTAGAAAAGAAACAAATACCGTCTTCAAGATTAAACCTACATGTACTAACTTGAAATTAAGGGTAAAAAATAATATTTTAATTACTTAAAACAAAGAGCGTTAAAGGAAAATCAACGGAATTATCGATACTTACATACCTATTTACAATTTATGTTTAATTATTTTTTTGAGTCGGTGCCAGCCAAAAAAAAAACTGCCCTTCTTGGCTGGCACTGATTCCAAAAATAACTTATCGTAAATTGTGAATAGATTTATGAGTTTCGATATTTTCGTTGATTGTCCTTTAATGCTCTTTGTTTTGAAGTAATTAAAATATTATTTTGTACTTTTCAGTTCTAGTTTGTACGTTAAATGCAGGTTTAATCTTGAAGTCGGTATTTGTTTTTTGTTGTTTTCTAAAAATTAACTTTTTAAACACAAGGTATCGTACATTCATTATATAAGAGTCACTAATAAGCACTTAATCGAAAGTAGATTTTTTTTTAACAGAATGTCTTTTCGAAATTACGAGTAGCTGAAATAGTATCGTGCTGTCTTCCATTTATGAAAAAATTTCCTAATAACTGCCACGAGATGGGACGAATATTAAAATTCCTGAGAGGCTATTGGATACGGATTTCTTCAACAGTCCCTCGGTTTATTAAAAAATTCATCTCTTAGGAATGCTCTTCCCATTGTCTTTTACAATTTTTGATATGCGTCTCTCATTAAATATTGTGAATGGAAACCTGGAGTAAAAATTTAACATGATTTCTTTTAATACATTTTCGAGACGGAGTTCATAATAATTGAAAAGAAAATTCAGTTAAACAACAAGATGAAAGGTTACATTA
This sequence comes from Euschistus heros, assembly GCA_003667255.2. Lineage (NCBI taxonomy): Eukaryota > Metazoa > Arthropoda > Insecta > Hemiptera > Pentatomidae > Euschistus > Euschistus heros. The sequence continues at coordinate 3,106,189 of RCWM02000082.1, forward strand.
CTGTACATAAAAAGACACATTTACATGACAGTAATTAGACCTATTTATTTAGACATATGAAGAGAAGCTTTAGGGCCCCACTAAACCTTCAAGGAGGCAAAATGGAAGGGCTTCTAAAAGATATTACGACCGGGAGTGGACTTCAATAAAAGTTCCACTAACCCCCGTTGACAAGATCCGCTACCTAGGACTCCATCAAACGTCTTATTTGGAATCCACATACAAGAATAAAACGACAAGAAACTGCCCGTCGTTTTATGCCGACTACTTCAATATTTACTTGACAAACGTTGAACCTTCCAATTAATTACAAAAAACTCTTTTACATAACAGTACTAATAGTATAATAATACTAATAGTAACAGTAAGACCAATTTAGACATACGTAGTATAGCTTTGGGGCTCCACTAAACTTTCCAATTCTTCTTTAAACCTTCTAAACCTTTCAACTTGTTTCTCAATCCATTCCTGATAATCCTCCGAGGCGCCTGAAAAGAAAATAGCCTCGGGACCTTCTAATAAGTACTTCATTACATAGAACCAAGGTAAAAGTAAAAGTTGTACACATTAGGTCTCGATGCCATCTTTTCAAACGCCACGGAGGGCTAATGGGAATCAAATGGAAAGCTAGTTGATAGGCTAGTGGGCTTGGGTGTTCATGGAGTTTACTATGAAAGGAAGGTATTTGTTTCAGGCTAAATCAGTTACATATAAAACATAATAATTATAGATACATTTATTCGTTACGTAATAGAAAAAATTAAGGATTTTTAGAAGGTTTAGATATGAGATGGATTGGATAGTTTAGCGGAGTACCAAATCTCAACTCTCTATGTACAAAAAGGTGTTTCTATAAAGTAAACAAAATATTAAATTAATAATAAAATAAAAAAAATATACTTATATAAATATAATATATATATATATATATATATATATATATATATATATATATATATATATATATATATATATATGTATATTTATATAAGATATAAAAATTACGGTAAATAATTTTTTTTAATATTTATAATATATATCCATATACATATATTCCATTAGCATTAACTCTCCAACTAATTCGATCCCTGACATATCTATTTAATCCCCCTGAAACTGAATGAGATAAAGACACCATCTGCTGAAGCCAGTTCCCACGGCTAAGTCCATATGGCCGTATTGTATGCTACCACTCATCCTCTACACATGTTTTGTCAGCTGAGGTTGGGTATTCATATGTACAGAGGTGTATAACATTATACGTGTACAGGGATAGGCACATATGGCTTCTGTATGTCGGCTTCGAACTTTCTGGTTCGTGGGCTGTTATTAAATCCGCTGTGATCTTTATACCATTAGGTATTATAAGCTATTGTATTGTTGTAGCGTTCATTTTTAATACTGAGATGGTTATTTTATTTCATAAATCTAAAATTCTTATAAATAAAAGAAAAAAGAATCTTTCTGAGTTAGTTTATGAATCACCTTTAAATATTTAATGAAATTAAATATTACTAGATTTCCATAACATAATTAAACATTTAAAAAAATATAAAATATCTCGAGATACAATAATGTACAAAATAATAATAAAAAAGTACATAGCAGACTTAAAAGACAAGAAACTGTTCATTGTTTCCGGCTACTCCGACATTTACTAGACAAGCGTTCAAAGCTCCCAATAAATTACAAGTCTTATTTACATGAGAGTAATTAGACCCACTTGGACATACAGAGTTGAGTTTTGGGGCTCCACTAAACCAATTCTTCTTGTATCCAACCCTTACAATCCAAATTCCTTCGTAAAATCCTCAACGCACCTTATTATGCCACAAATAAACTTATCCATAAGATCTTAATATGTTCCATATGTTGCTGATTTGTAGAACTTTTATTGAAATGCTACTAGTAAGTAGTTTTTCTAGTGGATTCGAATGGGCACAGAGTTTACTATGAAAGGATATGTATCTATTTTGGGCCAAATCAGCAATATATAGACATGCTTCTTCCTTAAATTCATTCAAAACTCTTCTATTCCAATATCTCCTTAAATCCCAGTTACAGCCCGCCAATATGAGTAATAATCAAAGTCAGTTAATCAAATTAAGCATATCCGATGCCGATGAGTTTGCTTCAATGAGTATATCATTATATAAATTTAAATTCGTTTCTCCAACAATTTTTTCTGTTTTGTTTTTTTCTCTTATAAATGATTGTTATTATTTCTTTCCTTTTTCTTCTAACTGATAAAGTGGTATTATCAATTGTATATATATTTCCTTTTAGATATTTGTAAATATTTTGTCGTATTATCATTCAAATAGGTCTTATTATTTTTTCTCCTCTATATATCTTTTCCTTTTTTTTTCTTTTCACTATATTTCTTTTATTTTATTTATTTACTTATTTTTTTTTTTTTATTTCTTTTTATTTCTGAAAGTATTGTAATTATTATATTAGCATATTGTTATTCGTTTGTTTACTTTTTTTTTTTTTTGTCCTACTATTTTTTTTTTTTTTTTTTTTTCTCTCTCTCTTCTTTTCTCATGTATATATTTATCACAAAGTTCTATTTTCAATTGTATATTCATATATTACTTTTATACTTATTATTGTCCATTTGAAATTAAGAAAGCCAGACTATTGTACAACTTATTATACATGTCTGTTATTCTTAGGGGACAATATGTCCCAGAATAAAGATTTTTTTTCATTTCATTTCATTCATGTTCATTTCATTTCAATGTATGGAACCTTAAGATCTTTATGGATACGTTACATAATAAGGAGCATTGTGGATTTTATGAAAGATTATGGATTGTAAGGATTGAAACGTAAAGAATTGGAAGATTTAGTGTACCCTCAAAGCTCAACTTCGTATGTCCAAGAAGGAATAATTACTGTCGTGTAAATAAGTCTTTTGTAAATTATTGGAAGCTTTGAACGCTTGTCTAGTAAATGTTGGAGTAGTTGGAAACGACGAACAATTGTTTTCTTTTAAGTCTTGTATAATTATAATCACAGTTAATAATTATTTTTTAAGGGTATAAACTTAAATTAATTCAAAAAGTACTAAGTGAAAAATCGAGTCCCTCAGGAAACGGAACAGCTGGGCGAACTTCCTGAAAGAATTCAAAGAACTTTTGCCTCTGGTGGAGGGGATATTCGAAAGAGGGTGGATGGGGAGGAAGGGACAAAGTCCTGGCTGGCCGCAGGATCAAAAGAGGAGAGGCGAAGCGGTCCTTGGTCCTGCACCGGCTGGCCTTGGCAAGGATGTCGCTCTGACCTCTTTTGCTCCCAGCAACTTTGTCAATTTGTATTGTCACATATAAGCCATATCCTCTAGCATTTATCTTATCATTTTATATTTTGTTTTATTATTCGTTATAATTACTTTGTTTAAATATTTATTCTAATATCCGGAACGTTCAAAAGTATTGGGAAGATATATTTGGTACTGGTTTGAAGAAATTGCTTATGGAGGTGATTTTAAATATATGAAACGGGGTGCATATTTCTGACATAGATATATACTCGTATTTGGCTGTGGCTCAATAATGTTATGATGTAATGTTTTCTTTTTGTACTCATTTTGGACACGCTCTGTTGGTGTTGCTCGGATCGAAAATTTGACGACAGTTTTCAGATCATAAATTTAATGAAGTGTTTTTTGTTTCGTTACATTAGTTGCATTGGGCAAAAAAAGTCTCGAAACATTTGCCAAAATCTTACGCTTATGCTCTTCCTGTCTAAAATGGGCAATTTTCCATAGCGAAACTACTCTTATTTTACAAAACAAACATTAATCTTTAATTTCAAGATCATATTTCATTGCATGCATATCAACAGCAGGCAACAGAAAATGAAGTAAAAAAAATATACCCCCTTATAGCAAAAATAGTCTGGAAACACTTGTGTAATGAAAGAAAACAAAACATTTCAACAATAACAACTGATTATACTTTCTATGGACTTTAAGGACAAAGGTCAGAAACAAAGTCTATGATTAGAAATCCATTTAGTCTGTGATTAGCATTTATGATGGAAGTGCCAAAAGCCAATCACGAGTTAATTGTTTCCTTACAAAATCAAGGCAATCCTGTGAGGGAAATTGGGAGGTCTGTTAGTAAAAACGTGGATACAGTATATAAAATTATTATAAAAAATGGCCGTCAAAAATTGTAGCGAAAAGCGAAAAAAAATATTGGAAACAAAAAACTAGAGGAGCATAAGTGTAAAACTTTGGTGTTTCCAGACTTTTTTTGCCCAGTGTATATTGGGTTTGAAAGAAAAAAGTCACGTTTGAAACCGCAACTTCATTTATTTTGAATTATTATTTATTGTTAATTTAATTTCATTAATAATTTAAGTAATATGATCCTGTTCTATTCTAAAATGTGAATTGAGAAAAACAGCTGATTATTGATAGATATATCTATGATCTATTGTTTTTACCAGTCAGGGAGAAATCGAGTTTTTTTTTTTTTTTTTTTTTTTTTTTTTTTTTTTTTTTTTTTTTTTTTTTTTTTTTTTTTTTTTTTTTTTTTTTCATTCATGCTTACTTTATGGTTCACACATTATCCATCATCAGGTCTACCGAATGGTATTCTAGAAAAAAATAATCAAGTATTTGATTACGAGGACGTAAAAAATAGAAGTGAAGAGTTCTTTGCCTTAAAACCCAAGGAGGACACCGACATCAAATTCAATTAACGCCAACAAATTTAATAAAATTAGTTGAATACAATATTTCACTTTAAAGAATAGTATTCAATAATGTTGTAATTATGTAATCTGAAATAAAAATATAATACATACGTTCTAGAATTTCTTTAGCAAATTAGTATTTGTAATTTAGATCACTTTTTTTCCTGATAAGTCTATCTTTATTTTTAATTATATAAGGTTTAGTTAGAAATGAATTTAGCGGCTTGTAGCACCTTTCTAAATAAATAAAGTATCTTGTTCCTAAACTCGCTTGAGAAGGCTGTGGCTGCGTTTGAGGTTGAGGTGTATATAAGAAGTAGCTTGAACCGTTAATAAGGTCCCGAAGGTCTTCAAGAGAAAAACTTTTCGATTCTTCTTTCCCACCTTCTATAATGAGACTCAGAAACTGACACAAAAAGTTTTAAGCTCCCGTAGTCTATCTCCTCAATACTCCCCACCCCACCCCTCTAAAGTAAACTATTTTTTTTTTTTTTTATAGGATTATAAAGTTTTTTTTTTTCTTTTTGTACTTCAGGCAGCAGGTGTTTGTCGGTTTAAAAGTTTGAGGCGAGGGAATGTTATATATAAAAAAAAAGAAGAGAAGTTTTTATAAAACAGATTTAACTTCTGACCATCTGCCAACCTATGTCAAATGTGTTTCGCTAGCAAAAAAATAATACAATGAATAACAAAAATTTAGGTGAAAATAAAGTTTCAAAAGATGTTTCATACTTTTTTTTTTACTTCTAAATCCATCATTCAAAAACTTTGAAATTACCCTAACATTCTACTAAAAATGTCAGATATTAAGAACAGTTTTGAAAAAAAAGAAAATAATTGTTAAAATTGGCAACACATTATTTTATTATGCCAACGTTTCGGCCATAGCGTTGATGATAGAAAAATACAGAAATTAAGAAAAAAAAAAAAAAAAAACTAAATAAAAACTAGCATATTGTCAAGTAACTATCAAGAAGGGAATTGAGAAAAAATATAAAACAATTATTGGGGGTGAGGGTTAACCTTAATTTTGACTTCTAATTAATTGAATGTATTAAAAAAAAAAAAAAAATGGCAGGTTTTCAGTGAAAAAAAAAAAAAACTTTTTTTTCTTATTAATGTATTGTGCAACAATGTGTACATTCAATTACAGTTGGTCTAACTCTATGCAACTAGGGCGTTTTTTGCTTCTCCAACAACCAAAGATAATTTAGTCGGAAAATCTTTTTTCACTCTGCCGTCCCGTATATTCAGGGACTCACCGTTATTATACCATTGTAACTTTATTCAATAAAATAAAAAAAAAAAATATATATATATATATATATATATATATATATATATATATATATATATATATATATATATATATATATATTTTTTTTTTTTTATAGTATTTTTTGCAACTACAAGTGTGAAAAAAAAATTATTTTGTTATTATTTTTATTTATTTCTAATTTTCTAGGAAAATTCGTTAATAAAATTAAAATAATCGATGAAAAAAAAAATTGAATACATATACTAGAATCCACACTTATGACTTGTTTCTGGTACTTATTTTCGTACACAAAATAGTGGGTATTAGTAAAATATTGGTGTAATAGTAAATTAAATAATTTACTTTTAATATTAAATTAAAAGTAAGTAACTTGTAATTAATACAGGGTATTCGAGATTCAAAGAAGTTAACGGGAGGTTGCAAAACTGTTACTCATGCTTTGTTTACAATTCAATCGTACTACTGTTACTTTTATGCATTATTTGCATTGTACTTATTATTACTTTATTTAATCAATTCTGCTTTTAGTACAATTATATTCTACTTTGTTATAATAAAAACAACAAGGACTTATTATTTTATTTTTAAAAAATAAGTAATACAAAAAAATTATATATTATTTTTTAGAGGTCTAATCAAATTACAGAATGAAAATTTTGATAAGTAATTGAATATTTTGAAATTAGTTAATAAGTTCAGGTATACATTTTTATAATACATATATGTTTAAGTATGTTTGACCGCCACGGCCTCATGTATTTTAATTTATGTAATCAGGCAGCGAAGCAATCAAATTGAAAACGGCTGACCAAACATATTTACTTAGTAGGTTGCATTGATTCAATGAAAACTTCCTCTCTTTTGGTGATGATTATTATATTTCACCATTACAGGTAGACACAAAATAAATTAAAAAGGAAATGAGCGTTGTTGAGCCAACAATAAATACAACCATGTAAACAAAAATCTATACTCTATGTAAATTTTAATTTCCTTTCCGGAGTATCCGATCCAAACTCCGTTTTCCAATCAATTTGGGGTTGTTGTTATTTCGATAACTCAGCCTCTTTAATTCCTCTGTAATTGGTTTCGATCCCTTTTTAAGTCTACCCTTTACGTCGGCCGTCGTTGGGCAAACAAAATATGTGAATGCAATATGGAAACACAACAGGATACTGTTTATGGTAATCATGATATGTATATCTTGTGGTAAACGAGTAATTAATTTTGGTAACGATTTAAGAATTTTTTTTTTAATTATTGTAGTTTCATTCGAGAAAATATTAGACTTTTTAAATTAAACTCGAAGTATAGTAAATATTTTTGTTTTATTTTTTCAAAAAGAAGATTATTTGTTTGAGGTAAAGAGAAACACAGAATGAAAACAATATTTTTTTCGCTATCTACGTTTCGGCCGAAATTGTAGACCTTCATGAGAGTTGTATGAGATATTCACGAAAAACTGTTAAATCAGTTTGTTTTGATGTATCTTTTTATTTTTAAATAAATAAATAACTCGAAATAATTAAACAAAATTATTTGAAACTAACCCTTAACACAAGTTAGTTACTATATACATAGATAAATAATCTTAATTTTTATAACTCTATTAATCTAGTATAATCTGAATTTATATAGACTGAAAAATTAGGGAAATATGAAAAAAAAAATTAATAATAATACTTTATTAATGATATGAAAATTAAATAATAGGTTTAAATACACAAGAAAACAATAGACCCAATAGCTAAAAAGCATATCCATGTCAAAATGAAGGAATAAAATAATTTTTATTTTCAAATGACAAGACTGATTTATATGACTATAACTAGACCTCTGTAAAGCCATCCATGTAACTTATTGCCCTAAATTGAGGCAGATTGTAATACATACACAATAAACGTTTTTTTAATTTTTAGTTTTTCCCGGCCGGGATTACATTACATGTTATAATGCAATTACTTCATGAATTACGATTACAATGTAATTCATCAATGTAATTCAATTACGGATTACATAATTGGATTACAGATTTCGATTACTTGTAATTCAAGGCATGAATTATTCAAATATTTAATTCGATTACAATATTTCTTCCATTAAATCGGCAAATAAATATCGGAATATCAGTTTTCACCTCCACCATTTAAGTTTTAAGTTTTCTCTTATTGTTAACAGTTTTGAACTATCGCCATCTTTTTCTTAGAGAGAGGAGTGGGGGGGGGGGGGGGCTATATTTCTAAATTCAGAACGGCCGGTCCGATCTTAATGAAATTTGACAATTATGTTTCTTTTGTACTTATTAGCATATATTTGGGGTTTTAACAGTTTTACTAATTAGTGGGGGTGGGAGGGGCTAAATTTCTAAATTGAGAACGGCTGGTCCGATCTTAATGAAATTTGGTAATTATGTTTCTTTCTTACTTATTAGCTGATATTTGGGGTTTTAACAGTTTTACTAATTAGTGGGGGTGGGGGGGCTAAATTTCTAAATTGAGAACGGCTGGTCCGATCTTAATGAAATTTGATAATTATGTTTCTTTTGTACTTATTAGCGTATATTTGGGGTTTTAACAGTTTTACTCATTAGTGGGGTGTGGGGGGGGCTGTATTTCTGCATTAGGAGCTAAACTTTTACAAGTGAAGTGCGTTCAAAATATTTTTTTCACAAGAACCGACATCGAATTCTAATTCAGCATTCAAAAGAACCCTTAAATACGAATTTTTTTCTAAATAGAAAAATAGAAATTTGTAAGCTTCATAATTTCCTGACCAAATGGTAGGCAACTTTTGTTGAAATTGATAAAAACATGAATTACGCTTAGACGGTTTATTTTATCAACTTTAATTTTTTACACAAAATATAGGGTGGTAATACGCTTGAAATGTATATGGTTTCATCATTCTATCTAGTTTCAAACTCAAGTTTAAAATCAAAATGTTTTTCGGATTTTACAATTTTTTTAATAGGTTTTTGTCCATCCAATTTTACATTTATATACATCAAAAGAAAGCTGAGACCCTTCTCTTTCCAGCGATACCAACCAGTGGATCTCGTGACAATGTAATGGTGATTTAAAGGTATGTAACCAATATTCGGTTTAAAAATTTCATTTTCCTCGAAGAGGGTGAAAAAAATGATATTTTGCTGAATAAGCGTGTTTTAATGTTTTTGAGGGTGCTAAATCAGAATCTAACTTAAATATACACATTTAAAATCATTTCTAGTGATCGTTCATATGATCGCTAGTTAATTATTTATTATATTGTAAAAAGTGTAATGTAACTTCTTTGTTAAAATATAACAATCATTATTAATTGTCTATTTCATTTAGGTAAATGTGTTCAACATTATTATTACACTTTAAAAATTTAATTTGTTACATTTTAATTTATTTTCAAAAATAACTTAAAAATGAATTTATTCCTATTTGAAAAGAATTTGAGTCTGTAACATACTTAATTTCATTCAATTTTAATTTATGTTAAATTCCATTCAATATTCAGAACGTAAATATTATACTGTTACTAAAAACTGTTAAAATCGGACGAGCCGTTCTCAATTTAGAAATTTAGCCCAGCCCCCCACCCCCCACTAATTAGTAAAACCCCAAATATAAGCTAATAAGTACGAAAGAAACATAATTATTAAATTTCATTAAGATCGGACCATCCGTTCTCAATTTAGAAATTTAGCCCCCCCCCCCCACCCCCACTAATTAGTAAAACAGTTAAAACCCCAATATACGCTAATAAGTACAAAAGAAACATAATTATCAAATTTCATTAAGATCGGACCAGCCGTTCTCAATTTAGAAATTTAGCCCCCCCCCCCCCCCCAACCTCCCACTAATTAGTAAAACTGTTAAAACTCCAAATATACGCTAATAAGTACAAAAGAAACATAATTATCAAATTTCATTAAGATCGGACCAGCCGTTCTCAATTTAGAAATTTAGAAAAAGATGGCGATAGTTCAAAACCGTTAACAATAAGAGAAAACTTAAAACTTAAATGGTGGAGGTGAAAACTGATATTCCGATATTTATTTGCCTATTTAATGGAAGGAATATTGTAATCGAATTATTCTGAAAATAATTCATGCCTTAAATTACAAGAAATAGTAATTCGTAATTCAACTATGTAATCCGTAATCGAATTACATTGATGAATTACATTGTAATCCCAATTGAATTACTTTGTGGGAATACTGTAATTCATACACGATGTATTTCGATTACATCTGTTTGAAATATAATGTAATGCAATTGTAATCGGATTAAAATGTAATTGAATTTTGCCCAACTCTGCTTGGTTATTTGTCAAAGGTCGTGGGAATTAAAAAATATGAAAACTATAATATTCTTCTATTACATGGTTCATGCTTGATGTTTCTAGATCTTAGGCATTCTTTGATTTGGAAATTGAATTTCATTAATTAAGTAAAAAAGGTAATTCGAAGTTAATTATTACCATTAAATGTAATATCTTAACCTTGTTTCTAATTAATGCATCGAATTAGCGTACGAATCCCATTTTCTTATTTTATTAATTATAATTTTTTTGTTCCATAACCCGAGGAGCACCGTAATTTCGGCCATGTCGGATAGAGATTATCCTGATTTCGTTTCTTATGACGAAGCCAAAGTAACGGGCGGTCTAGGTTTTGCCGTTATACCTCCGGGACCAAGTACCCACGAATAGGTTGCTCGCCGACTTAACAATCCTTTGGAAGTAGACATTATAAAACTGACTAAATATATGTATATATATTTAGTGATAGAATATTTATTGATAATACCCCGTTTTCAAAACATTGAATCTGGGTAAATATGTTTATTTACCTTGTTTTTTTTAAATGTAGGTTATCAATTCTTTGAGATATACATAGGTTATGTAGGCGGAAAATTTTAATTCATAAGGCACTATTCAATTTTAGTTAATTTGTTATTTCGTAATTACCAAAACATTTTATTCATTAATCCAATTATAATCACAATTTTAATAACATTTATCTCAAGACATTTATTAAGTTATCTTTTTTTTTTTAATACATATATATGTTTAGTTTTTTTTTTTTGTTTATGATGATAGTAACTGGTGTGCTTTATCTATTTTTCTCGTTTTGTTATTATTACGGTTTAATAATATATCATATGCACACAGCAAAATTTCATGGAAAATTAATTACACATTTCCACAACTAAAAATTAAATCTAAATCCATATTTTTTCATTTAAAGAAGCCCACACACATTGCTCTTGATAAATCACTAATTACCTGATTTAAATACTGTCTGACTCTATACAGATCTCATATTAAAGATATTTAAAAAAAAGAAATTTCCATATTTTAATAAAAATCTAATTAGTTTCAAAAACAAACTTATTATCTACTTACACATTGAATCTCTGATTGATTACACATGTTTCACTTGTTTGAAGTTTAACCAGTGTAACTAATTTCAGCTTATGAAGTCATCGGGAACTTATGCATTAGAAGCTTGAACTTACAGTCCACTGTAATTCATGAATCTGAATTTTCTGCTGTATAACAATTTTTCATGACTCTGAATTATATCTTTTAAAAAATGATACCTTTTCAAATACATTAATAGATACAATTGATGATTTATCTAAAAATGTTTAGTAGTTATGTATGTTTTTCAAATAATTTTTTCTACTTTTATTAATCATGAAACTATTTTAAACTTTTTTTTTTTTTAACTGTTTGAACTTGCGAAAGTTTCATCTACTATCTTGTACTTATGTTATTTTGTAATTTTTTAGTAAATACTATAATATCAGTATAAGATTTATAACTAATCTGTTCTTATCTTCAACTTTAAATTCAATGTATGTAAAATAAAAATACAATTTATGTTTGAAATAAAATATTTACAGTCTCAGCTTGAAACAAGAAAAATTGTAAGCTTAAGTTTTATAAGAATCATAATGTTCTTTAAATATGTTCATTTGTGAGAAGTTCTGTAAATCAGCTGATTTTAGAGAGAAAAAATTTATTATTAAATTTTTGTTCTGTTTTCATTGTTTTCTAGTTATTTGCAATATAAAGTATAGAACTAAATCACTTGAAATTGACCTTTGAAAAAAGAAATTTAAAGTAGTTCTTGTGTATTATTTTCAATATTTGGTTTAATTATCGTGCAGGTTATTTTTGATACTTAACCATACTTCAACAGTACTTATGGATATGTATAATAAAAGCAGATGTTGAGGAAAAAATTTTTTTTTCATTTAATTATTCCAAAAATTAGTCTGTTTCTTTGATCAATGACCCTAGATTATTTTGATTTTTTTCTGAAATTGGGAACGGTGAGTAGCTTCGTTCGAAAGGAGGTGCCCTGTGGGATGGCAGAGCGTACCACGTCAACCCATGACCCCCCCCCTTGTAATGAGACTTCTTTTGTGATGGTCCTTCCCACAGTACATGACAACAACAACTTACTGTTAGCTCCCTCGCTCCACATACCGCTTCTCTCACAAAGTGCTTTTTATACCGTAATTACACCACTTTCAATAGAGGACCGAAGAGTATAAAAAAAAAAATTACTTTTCAAATTTCACTCCTCTATTCCTATTGAACCTCCCATTATATTCAAGTTTATTATATGGCATCTTATCTGAATTCTCTATTATGCAGCCATTATTTGGACAAGTAGCAATAAAATGTGCCGGATGTTAAATTCTAAAGTAGATATTCATAGGTAATAATAATTTTAATGATTATTTACCATTATATTATTCTTCTATACACTTGGTTACGTATTTTTTCACTATTCAAAATAGCAGATACATTGTAAACACTCCATCTACCACAAGTTGATATGAATAGGTATTTCATATAAATGTATATTTATTATTTTAATGGCATGAATCTGCTACCAAACGTTCATTGGTTTAAAAAACAGAAAGTAATATGACTATTTGGTTTATTTGATTACTTGGACAGATTTTTTCATTTTGAAGAATCAAAATTTGGAAATAAAATGCCTTAGTATCTTAACTAAGTATGATATTTTAAAATACTTTAATTCCAGTTTACAAACTTTATTTTTTTATAAATTTACTTTATATACAAACCTTATTGTTTGTATTTATTATCGTTTGCTAAATAATTAAGAAACATCACTTTTTTTGTGATCCTTGAAGCTCTTCTAGTTTAAAGAAATGCCTATAGAAGGCAGCACAAAACTATGAGAATGCTTTGTGTAGGTTATGTTTAGTAAACAAACCTTCTGTTGATGTTTGTATTTTTATTTTGAAATAAATTTTATTATTATTTATTTATATTGTTCTAAATTTCAAAGTATACATGTTTGACTCAAATTTAAACTATATCCATTCTAAAAAAGAATAATAAAAGTACTTTTTTGACCTTACAAATAACAAAAAGTAATTATTTAAAATATTAGTTTAAATATGTTAATTATTTTAGTGGATCATAATTTTTATTTATTTTTTTTTTTACAGAGATTTCTCCCGTCTAGACAAATCTGATGTGTACGGAAACAATGATCTGGCTTTCCGAATAGCTGAAAGGCATTTAGGAATCCCAGCTCTTTTAGATGCTGAAGATATGGCAGAATATGCTGTTCCTGACAGATTGTCTATTCTGACTTACCTTTCACAATTTTACCAAGCATTTGCATCTAATAGTAAGTATATTAATATTTTATATTTTTCTTCATATTAGATTAATCACTTCGACCAGTGTTTGAAAATAGAGAAAAAAAAATTAATCTACGTTTTTTTTTTTTGTTTTTTTTTGCTTTTTTTTCAATGAACTTCGAGTAGCTAGATCATTTCATGTGAGAACAATTTATATTTAAATATTAACCTTCCGTTTAATTAATCATGCAATATACTTTTAAATGTACCATTTTTACTTAAAATTATTTTAATAAAAATATGATAATGGTTATTAAGTATATATTTTAAGGAAGTTTATTTGAAATTTTAATTATACGTTTTAAAAATATTTGAAGGTAATTTTGTTTTTATTTGGTAATATCTTTATTCTTTAAATTAATACTTTACGATTTAATGTAGAAATTATCTAGGTGCATTGCAAACAGTATACAGATATTTGCAATATTTATCATTTGAATGAATAGATATTGCACCCATAGCCAATTATATATAGTGAGTGATTCATTCATGATAAGGCAACCACTTTTTTTTTTTTTTATTCTAGATTCATCGCCAGTGAAAAAACCATCTCCTGACTCCCCTGACGGATCCCTGGTATCCCTCGTCCAGGGTAATGTACAGCCCTCTCCCAAAATGGTATATAATTTTTTATTTCATTTTGTTTTTTTTTAATAAATTAAAATGGCATGTTTTATATTAGTTTTAAAAGTGTTGCATGATCTATTAATTGCTATATCTATTTTTTAATTGATGTAGTAGTTTAGTATAAAAAGGTAAATGTAGAAATGTTTTGCATGTTTTTGTTTTTAAACTGTAAAGTCTTATTGTTTTTATTGTATTTATATAAGTTGTGTACAAATGCTTTTGTTTCTAAGGAATTACATATTGTTTATATTTTTTTATTTTAATCTCATCTATTATTTGAATGCAATTTTTTTTTTTTTTTTTTTTTTTTTTTTTTCAAAGTTAAACTTGTTGAAATTTTAAAGTTAATTCTTTAGTTATGCATTAATTATATAAATAGTCCAATGGTCATCATTGATAAGAGGTAGTGGACTAATGTTTCAATTAATATCATGGACTCCATTCTGATAAGAATATGTATATCTTTAATGTGTATTATGTAAATTTGCAGTATATAAATTGTAGTTTTTAATGTATGTTTTATCATATCTTAATGTGAGTAATCCATTTTTTTGGGGGGTAAAAATTAGAAATAAGTTGAGCTTAATGTTTCGACAATGTGGGGTTGGTTTTGCACAATAAGCCCCACATATATAATAGTTTTCTTACTTACACCTTTTAATTTTTACAGTTTACTCCCTTATTAGTTTGGTGTTGGATTTATTTATTAATGTATTAAATTTTAATTTTTCTAACTTTGCATGGCATTATTGAAGTAATTTTTGTTTTTATTTCAAAGTAGATTGTTGTTTGTACTAAGCTGTAAATATATGGTTAGGTTAGGTTAACAGGTAGTGGTATTGTGTTCAAGGCACTTTTATAATCTTATCAACTCAGTGATAAAGAATGCCTTAAACTCTTTCACATTAGTATCAAGAGTGTTTTCAGTTGCTAATGTTTTTTTTTGTTTTTTTTTTAATTTTGTTGTATGTAATATTTTAAGAAGAATATTTGAAGATTTGAAAAAAAAAAAAATTATTGTATTTATACTTGGCACAAAATTTAATTTATTTTATAAAAAAAAAGAAAAATAATTCATATTTTAATTTGTTTTTATTTATTATTTATTTTTATTTTTTTAATTTAAAGATAATATTGATATTTCGGGTCGGGTGATTAACAAACTTAAAATTTCACACCCAGACCTTGACTTTGAAACAAAAGCCCAGTTTGCTTTATATGTTCTATTGCTTGTGTGCACTAACCCCACGTTGTTCTGTCTAATAGGAAGATTCTCTCGACCTTATGGGGCAGTACAAACCAGAAATATTCTGCTAGAAGGTAATTTTGAAGAATTTATTTTTCTTTTTTTTCCTGTTATAAATATTTTTATATTCTATTTTTAAAATAGAAACTAAAACCTTTCTTTAACCTATACGCCGGGGCATGCATTCTGGTGCAATGGCAGTTGTAGTGAAAGCCTATTTTTAGACGCCTACTAGCTTATTTATAATAACGCTTAATGACTAAAAATAGCTTAGCTTTTTTCTGAATTCCTTATATACTATCAGGGATTTTATAAGTGTCTGCATGTAAATTGTTTAAATAAAGAGACATAAGTATATATTATTTGTGTTAGTGTTTTATTTTTTTTTTTAATTTATATATTTTTGTCTGATTCATTTGTGCATTATTGCCTGTATGGCCTTTGTGTAACTAGTTAGATATTATTGGTGTATTGTGCCATCGGAGCAAATCATTTCCTGTCCTTCAAATAGTGCATCCTGCTTTGAATTTGTCTCGTTCGTGTGAATTGTGGTAAGTGAGGAAGGAGGTCCACACCAGCATAGCAATGAGTTTTTGTCCTACATCGCCATTTCCATTTTATTCTTCAGTTCACTTCCAAGTCTCCTTTTTGCACAACTTAACATTTTTTTTTTTTGTTTTGAAAAAATTTTCATATTAACAAGAATGAGTTATGCCCGCTTAAATTTAAGATATAGTTTCTCCTAATTTAATGTAAGTACAGTTATTTACTTAAGTTAAGGTTATAATTGACTATATTTTCCTTTAACTGTGGTTAAAGAACATATATATATATATATATATATATATATATATATATATATATATATATATATATATATATATATATATATGTAAATGTGTTTAAACATAAAGAACTGTTTTCTTATCATTCTTATAAATCTGTTGAATTAATTAATAATTCAATTAATTAATTAATAATATTCTAGTTCATTTTTAAATCTATGAAATATAATTAAATTATGATACAAAAATAGAATAATAGTAACTATAAATACATAGTTTGTTAAACATAAATTATATGTAATTACTGATTTCTTTAGAATTTTTTTTTTTATAATACTTCAATTGTGTTTAACAAATTATTTTAATTTAATTTGTTTATAAAAAGAAAGAATAATTAAAAATAAATAATTATTTCATTATTCATGGCATTCACTCCTCTATATTATTAATAAATCATGTTACATGTTTCGGGAACGACAATGTCCCATCCTCAGACTTTAAAAATTTTTTCTTGGTGTTAACACACCATGTCAGTTCCATTTACATATATAAATAATAATGGGACATTGTCGTTCCCGAAACATGTAACATGATTTATTAATAATAAAGAGGAGTGAATGCCATGAATAATGAAATAATTTCAATATATGTAACTCCTTCGTTGAAGAATTGATTAAAAATAAATAAATTATTTCTTTGATTAAAAACAAATTTTTTATATATAGTGTATAAAACTATAAATATATAATATAAATACATTTGCAATACATATACAGTGTAACCTCTATTTATTTAAGTTGAAGATTACTTTGAAAAATTGTAAGCATAATTGCAATTGCTAAAAACAATTTTAGTTTTGTTTTGTTTTTTTAGTTACAAAGAGTACTAGCGGTGTTTTTTGGATCAGAGGAAAAAATGAACTGAAAAAAAAAAATTGAATAATTTATGATTGCAGATTATTTACTTACATTTAAAATGTGGATATCATAAACAGATTTATTAAAAATATACATTCATAAAATTAATTTATTTCTATTTTTTCAAAAAAAAATTCTGATTTCAAATCATCACTGAAGCAATTTTTTAATGTATTCTCTTTTATTCTCTAATGTAAAATTTTTCTCAGGAAAATTTTGATTAAATTTGAAATCATGATGTAGAGTTTAGAATGCTTTGATCACTTGTTTTCAACTTTTTTTTTTTTTTTTTTTTTTTTTTTTGGTCATCCTTTTTAGTTATCTTGATTTAGACATTTCCTCAAAACAATATTGAACATTTTTTTCTTGTTCATTTATCACCCAATGTTATGAACATACATATAGTAATACCTTGTTTTCATGACAATCATGATTTGTTTAATTTTTTGAACATTCACTTTTTGTTCAATATATACAATAATTTCATAGATAATACCGAACAATTTTTGTTATTAAAAATTCAAAGTTCCTAAAAAATATTACTGATATATTATAACATTTCAAGTGGGTCGATAATTATTGCCTTAAATTATAAAGATTTAAAAAAATCAATTTTAAAATTATTATTAATATTTTTTTTAAATTAGTATGATTTTGTTATTTTAAGAAGTTTTCATTTGTTAAAAATAAAACTAATTCTGCTATAACATGTATAGGCATATATTTTTTCCATTTTGAAGTGAATTAATATGTATATTACAGAATTGGTTAGTTGATTATTAAAAAATAATTTTAATTATGTTTTAGGAGAAACCAGCACGTTGGAGAGAGCCTTGCATCGTCTGTAAACAGCCTGTATTCATCGCTCAGAGGCTGAGGGTGGAAGGGCGCCTATACCACAGAACCTGCTTTAGGTGCGCCCGCTGCGGAGCCCAACTAAGCGCAGCCGACTACTACGAGACCTGCTCCGGAGATTACGTTTGTGAAACCTGCCCGGATGAGATGCCCGTACCAGAAAAGACTGTGACCGTTGTTCCCTTAAAAGATCCCATGGAACCCCCACCATTGCCCACGGTCCCACCCCCTAGTACACCCCCCGAACCTCCACCGTCCCTCGTAGCCATGAGGAGGCTGATGTTCGATACAGATGATGCAAAGCTCGGAAAGCATGACCATATTGTAAATAACACTAGGATAATAAATAGCATAAAGAAAGATCTCTCTAAAAATGATGATATTAGGTCACATGTGGACTTAATTGATAGCGATAACAAGAATCTTGTACATAGTAGTTTAGATAAGCTGGAAGGAGATTCTCAGGAGAATCTCGAAGCCGATAGTAATGCAACTAATAGTGAAGCTTTAGTTCAAAGTGTAAATAATTCTACCATTCCTGCTTGTTCTAATATCTCTATTTCCCAAAGAATGGATGATTCAGGGCAAACCAGTCCTGAAACAAGTGAGAAGGAAGATAGTAATACTAAGTTAATTTCAAATCCTGAAGAGGATCAACCTTTAGATATAAGTGGCGGTGCCCCTAGCTTTAATGACAACCTTAATATATCAAATATAGAACACACTTCGTATTCTGATAGTGATAGTAACCAAGCCAACACGACTGTTAGTATTATTGTGACTGAAGATGAACCTTCTGATGTTGTCGAAGTCGTCGAGGCAATCAATAATGACGTTATCACACCTACTGAGGCAGTTAAGGAAGTGGCTAATATCGAAAATAATGATAAAAAAATTATTGATGAAAAAGCATCCAAAGATTATCCAGACGATTTGAATCCATTTGACGATTCTGGTGATGAAGATAAGACTGAACAGAAAACTAGTACGAATCCTTTCGGTTCTGACAGTGAGGAAGAGGAAGTAGCTCAAGTTATGCTGAAACCACATCCTCGAACTTCTTGTACAATAATTAATACACTGCAGATATCTAGGCCAGCATCAACGAACCCTTTCGAGTCTGACGACGATGATGAAGAAGAAACTAGACCAGTGCCATTACCGAGGTAGGTTTTTTTAGATATAATTTTATTTAACTATTTCTATATACATTTTTTCATTATATATTTATAATTGATTAGTATTATAATATTTGATTTTTATAAATCTTCTTATATAATTCAGTTCTTTTAAATTTACCACCTATTGCTGTAAAAAAAGGACCAAAATAATTATTTATCATTTGGAATTATTATTGTATTCACTTCTGTTAAACCTTTCTTTTAAATGTTAAAATGACTGTTTTTTCCTAGTATTATATTCTTAGCTCAACCTTAGTTTAGTTGGAATGTAATTGTAAAGATACAAGGAACCTATATTAAATTAATAACTGTATTAATTGTATATATTTTCTTATATTATGGACTATTGAAAAAAGTCATTGTTTCTTGATATATTTAATTATTGCAAAGAGATTAATATTTTTATTTAAAAAATTATATTTATTTTATTGATTTGTTTGAAAAAATATTTTCATTTTTTTTCTTCACTATTTAAAAATAAAATAAAAATATAACAATATATATAAGTAAAGTTATTATGAACCAAATCTCTTTTAAGTTCAGTCTCTATCTCAATAGAGAACTTGATAGTGGTCTATAAACGCTTGTGTAATGGAAAATGAAAAATAAATAATAATGGATTAATGGTAGATAGACAAAACTTCATTCATTTTTGCACCAATTATCATAAATCCACAACCAGCAACACTTATTCTTTCAATTTTCTGAGTTTTTTTTAATATTATTCTATATTAGTTTCTCTTCAATACTTTGACAAGTTGTTGATATGTTAGGAAAAGCTTCCAATCTTCTCCTGAACCGACTCCGTTTCCTCGTCGCAGCAAGCTGCGATCTAGCGGCAGATCCATTACATCTCTTACGTCTATAGCTTCAAGTACTTCTCCGAGAAAGAAGAGACCTGCTCCACAACCTCCAACACCAGGAACGTTAACGCCATCTAGTCGTTATTCTTCTGTTTCTTCTCTAGCCGTAAGTATTTTTCTATTCAGTATTTTTTTAAAACTAGGAGGGTTTAAAATTTAAAATAAATCTTACTATAGCACTCTGGCCTTAATATATTAGTTATTGTTACTATGCCCATCTTTCCTATTCCAATTTGAGTATCCAAGGATTTTTTAATAAAAGAAAAAACAGATATAGGTTTTAAAATTAACCGTTTTCACAAGAGTAATTATACTAATGAGAAAGCACCCACTTATCAAACTTCAATTGTATTTATTTAACTGTAATCAATTTTGGTATTACTACCTAATCCTGAAGTCACAAGGTACATTTAAGATGGTATAAAATTTTTACTTTTTTTGTGAATCTTAAATCTTCTGTAAAAACTAATTTGTAATCAATGGTAAAATTCTTTAATGTCTCTGGTTGCTTCTGTTCAATTTTAGGAAGGTTACATTGTTGCTACCAAGAGGATATTAATGCAGAAAAGAGAAAAGAGTTAACACGAACATTCTTTTTGATGTATCTGACTGTGATTTAAGGATTAACTTTCTATGTTATAAGTCAAGTCCCTATTTTTCAACTTAGATTAAGAAAAAAATTAAGTTTGTATATTCTATTTAATTTTTTTTTTCTTTTTTTTTTTTTTTTTACAGAGCAACAGGCCTCGAAAGAACAGACGTGCTCCTTTACCTCCATCATTGCCCAAGACTGTTGGTGAACCTGTACAATTGGACGCATCCGAAGAACTGTCAGTTGTACCACAGGCAGAAATATCTCTGTCCAATGAGTCAGCTCTGCCCAGTTTAGAAACTACAGGAGATATAGCCAATCAGATTGAAGAAGGAATGAAGAAATTAATCGACGAACATGATAAAATTGGTGACAGTCACGTCCAGAATGACGTAAAAGAGAAAAGAGACTCCATTGACGAATCCATTAAAGTGGGGTTAATTGATGATGAGATTCAAGTTTGTTGCAAGAAGGATGAATCGGAAAAATGTAGTGACACTGAGGAAAATAAACCAACTCCGGATTTGGAAGTTTCATCTATAATTGCAGATGTCGTTATTAAGGAGCCACATGTTGAATCTAACACTCAGGTTTGTGATAAAGTAATAGAAAAAATTATTAAAGATGAAAACAATGATGGTAGCAGTGTGGTAGAAGCTTATAATACCGAGTTAAAATCCAGAAACAATTCCATTTCTAGAAACAGTTCCATAATTAACAGTTCTATAATAAAATTTGATGAAATGGAACCGATGAAACACAGTACCCCTGTAAAAGTAGTTGTTTCTCAACGCAAAGATAATTCACTAGAAGAGGTAGCTTCTACTCATTCTTACTCTGGTTCATTTTATCCTTCTCCATCTGGCTCTATTGCGGACAGTTCTTCTTATCAAGAATCCACTCCGCCTTTGGAAAAGAAACATAAGGATTCAACTAATATGCATCGGAAGATATCAGGTAATTTTATTATTTTTTTTATTAATAATCAAAAGTTATTTAGAGCAATCCTTCAATGTTAGCTAGTTCAATTGTTCAAATGTTGAGTCTGATTTCTATTCGAAATGATATCGGGTTATCTTCTTACATCAGTCTATCTTCTTCTATTATTTTAAATTACATTTTAAAATTACTTGAAATTGATCATCATCAGTTTTGACTTCTTCGACATTTACCAGACAAATACTCCCTAAGCTGCCTATAAGTTTCAGACTCATCTATATGGCTATAATCAGGTCAACAGATTTGAGCTTTGGGACTCCACTAAACCGTCAAATTCATCTCCTATTCTGTCCTTACAATTCAATATCCTGTGAAAGATTCTCAGTGTTCCTTACTATGCCTAAAATAAACTTAACAATTATGATCTTACTGTCTCAAACGTTGCTAATTTGGCCCAAAACAAATACTTATTCTTTCATATTGAACTCCATAACCATTCAGATCCATTAATCTCTCTATATGCTTTCCCAATAACTCAAAGATATCAGAAAAGAAGATGGCCTCAGAACTTTTTAACATAGGACTTAAATTGATGTGGTGCCAAAGGGTAGTGGTGTTTAATGGTGTAAAATTAACATTTTACATTTTATCCCTAACATTTACTGAATGTATTTATTATAATAATTATATTCATAAATTAAAAATTAATTTTTACAAGCAGATAGAAAAAACATAACTGGTTATCTTTGATTGTTTCTTGGTGCTGATTGTGTTGGTTGGTACCTTTAAGTTCTTATAAGAAAGGGGTTTTAGTCTAGCTTTTTTTTAAAAGGTCAAGAATTTTTCTCATTTGTGCTGAGGAAAAATTTTGAACTGCTAAAACTAATATATAAATTAAAAAACACTTCCTGTTAGCAATAAACTAACAAATAATTGATTTATCAAAAAGTTAATTTTTAATTTATTTTCATTTTTATATTCATGGATAATAGCAGCTAGTGATTAAACCTATGAATGTTGAAGGATTATATTATCTACGTCATTTAGAAATTTGATTAAAATTTTTATTTAAATATCATGATTATTATTCTTAAAAAATTTAAGCAAAAACATTATGAAAAAAAATTATTTATGTTATTTTTATTTATCCTTCCTTCAGAAAGTGGTATTTACTACCCTCCAAAAAGTAGTTATGGCCAGTGGAAGAGAAAGAAGCCAGCCCCACCTGCTCCATTGCCACAGCGGAGGATGGTAAAACCAATGGCGATTCATAGGATCAAGCAGGAACTGGGGGACATTGAAATAAAACAACAAGAATTGGAGAGGCAAGGAGTCGCTCTTGAACAAAAGATCAGAGAAAAATTCGATTCAGGTACTTAAACCTATTTTTACTTTTCTTCTCTAGAGATAATAATAGTTTGTTTGTTTAGTTCGTTTGAGAGGGCGTTTAACTGCTAAGGTAGTTTGAATTTAATTAATTATTAAAATTATTAGAGGCTGGCTATTGATTTAGAGTCATAGATGAATTTAAGGATGGCTTGTATAACGAATTCATCGTTTCTTAACACCATTGAGATATTTGTTGGTATCCCTAACTGGTTTAGGTGGATTCTATAGTGATTACATTCTTCGAAGATGTGTTTAACTGTTAGATTGGCTTGGCATTTCGAACATTTTGGAGGGGCTTCTCTTGTAATGAGGTGAACATGCGTTATCCGGGTGTGTCCTATTCTGAGGCGTGTGATCACAACTTCTCCCTGGCGTTTGCTTCGGGTTGATGTAATCCAGGGCTTCACATCTTTCTTCATGTTTCTTAGTTTGCTGGGTGGACTTTCATCCCACATTGCTTGCCATCTTTTATTAATACATTCTTTTAATAATAATATATATAATAATAATATTTAAATAGTTATCAAAAAAAAAATAATAATAAACAAAGCAAGAAGCAATTTGAATGAAGTTAAAAATTTAATTATTTTATTCTGAAAAATGATCTACTGACCAGGAAAGGCATTGAAAAAATAAATATCAAATGAAACATTCCGACTTAATTTTTTTTTTTTTTTTTATGTTTATTTGTGGTTCGATTGGGCTTAGTTCTTCCTAGTTTAATTTCTTGACTTATTGCTAAACATGTTTTAATCCATCCTTGAAAAACTCTTTTGTCAGTTGTAAAGATTTTGAGTTTCAAGACTATACAAAATTATAAAAAGAACATTATTTTAAATGAAATAATGAGAAGAATTGCTCGTTTGCTGCAACAAGCTTTTGACTGTATAATGAACCATTCACCTTTGTAGTTTTAGTCGGTAAAACGTTATATTTGAGCTTCAACTATTCACTAAGAGAGAGCAGGATATGTCACCGTTGTATGTCTACAGATCGTCCTGTACTTTATTCACAAGACTGTCCTTCTGTAATATTGAGGTTTTTGAGTTATGTCGTTGTTGTAGCAAATGAGCGATATGAAAAGAGAGTTGGGGGAGGGGATAAATTAAAAAATAGGTATCCTAAGCAAAAAATGTCATAAAAAGGCAATAATTTTATTTGACAAGTTCAGTATCCTATTCACAATCTTTATTTTGCCTCTGCAGTAAAATTTGTTAAAATTATATTGTTATCAAGTGAACAATGGTTGAAATTATATTGTTAGCCGTAGTAGTCCTTAACCTTGAGTAAAAAAGCAACTTATTATAAGCCAGAGTCTAATTTTATACTATAGCAATTATCTTTATGAAGTTATGGACAAATGACATGGATCTTGTGTGGAAAATAAAATATGATTTTAAGATACATATTTTAAGAATTTTTAAACTAAAATTTTGATTTAACAAAAATTTCTTTTATTTGGGAAATGAAGGCTTAACTATTCTAATTTTTTTTTTTTTTTCTATAGATATCAGCATAACACCATACCTTGAGGAGTTGGTTCTTCAGCTCTTTGAACTAGTCAATGAGAAGAATGAACTATTCCGAAAACAAGCTGAATTAATGTACTTGTGAGTAATTAATTTTTAACTATTTATAGTTGTATTAACATTTTCTTGAGGTAGAAATGTGGTAAAAATTCTATGATTTTTTCATTGCTTGAGTCCTGTCAAGGAATGCTAGAAAAACTAACGGTGAGGTCAATACACATTCTGTATAAGTTATAGGTTTATTTTGCCAATTTTTGGATTATGTTGTAAATGTGTAACTAACTTGATCGCACCAATTATTTTCTCCATTATTTATATGCAATCAACTATCCTGTACCATTATTAGTAGTAATAAATTATAATTATGAAAAAATGTTTCTTTTTTTTAACTTTTTTAAAATATATGGTTTTATAAAATAAAACGTACGAAGATATATTTTCTGAGTACAGTCGACTCTCGATACTTTGAACTCTTCAGCTGTTAACTTCAGTAAATCGATAAAATACTGTGTATTTAGATACACTTAATAACTTGAAAATCTATTGGCAACAAGAGGGAAAGAGAACGTTCTATAATTCAAAATACGCCACTTTCCCTTATTATAATTCGAATTTTTCTTAGTAATTTTTCACGTAATGTTAACCTCCTCTCAGCCCAGCTTAACTTCTCAATTCTCTTTAGTTTGTCACAATGAGTGTAAGGCAGAAGTATGTCTCTCTTACAATGTCCGACAAAAAAAAATTATCACGGGCCATGGAAAGTGTTTTTAAAAAAAAAAAAAAAGTAGTTATTTACACAGAAATTGCAAGCGGGCCAGAGATGTTGAATTCCCTATTCTTGAGGATTTGTTAATCAAGTGGAGCACAAAACTTACCTGTTAGAGGTGCTTTCCTCAAAGCGAAAGCAAAAGACTACTTCAAAATTGGAAATCAAAGGATTCGTTACAAGTGATAGATGTTTGTCCAATTTTAAAAATTGCTTTGAACCAGAGACCCCAAACCACATTGAAACAAAAAAACATTCCTTATTTTTTTGTCGTTTTTATTATTTTTAGTTTTTTACTTGAAGTTATATATAAAACTTAGTTAAGCTCAAGCATATTTTTAAAAATATAATAAAACTCTTATAATTCAAATTTTTTTTCTCTCTTGATAATTCAAACTTCTTGATAAATCGAAGTCTCGATAAATTGAATTTTTCTTGTAGTCCCTTGGATTTCGAATAATCAACACACAGACCTTTTTTTTTTTTTTTGTTCCAATTTTCTGAATGAAGAATCATTTACATTTTTAAACAAATTTTCGCCTGATTAACTTATTGTATATGTTTATATTTTTTCACAGGCGGAGACAACATCAATTGGAAGAAGAGCATGCAGAGTTAGAATTTCAAATCAGATGCCTGATGGCAAGGCCTGAAGTTAATAAAACCGACACCGATAAAGAACTTGAAGAAAAGCTGATACAAAGGTATTAAGTTTGATCAGAAATTTCAAAAGTTAATTAACAATATACAAAATCAGTTGTGTCTAACACAAATTACATGGAAATGACTAATAATTTCAAACTATTAATAGTTCGAATTTAAAATGTTATGACCATACATGTTGGTGGACCTATGGGATAAATTTAGACCTTCTCGCTCTGACTTATCAATAGACCTGTAGGATAAGGCATCCTTTCTTTCTTAGTTGGAATATATAAGGATATTAAACCCCAATAAACAAACAACTAACTCTTACGGACCTAAGTATGACTTGATAGACTCGTTGTGACCTGTTTCAGTGCATTTAATTTAACCAATGTACTCTTAAATATATTTAAGAGTCAAGTACTGGTTTACCTTTTTATCTTTTGTTTCCTATTATTATTTTTGGACTTTTTTTTTTTTTTTTTTTTTTTTTTTTTTTTTTTTTTTTTTTTTTTTTTTTTTTTTTCTGTTGGCTCGACAGACCTTGTAGATCCTTGGCCTCCTCAACCAGCCTGCTCAACCTCTGCATATCTTGCTTCCGCTTCGTATCATGTTTGTCTGGTATCTTAAAGCAGGGGTCCGTTGTTTATCACGGATTTTCTGTGGCTGATTAAGGTTTCTTAATAGGGAGGATTTTACAGGATAGGGTTATTAGCCCTATGCCAAACCCCCAACCTGGAGGACCAGGAGCTACGTCAGGCACAGGGGTCGCTCACCTCCCTGTGACTTCCAGGGTAAGGACAGTGTACTGCCCCCATGTGGGAATCGAACCCACGCCGTATTAGCCTGAGTATCTGGACTTATCTGGATGGTGGTCACCCATCCAAGTACTGACCACGCTCGACAGTGCTTAACTTTTATTATCTACTGCACATGTCTCAGTCTACTCGGCTACCCCGGCCCCAGACTATTGTTTAGTAGATTAAATTATAATTTTATTGACATTTTTGTTATAGGTTGATCGAAGTTGTCGAACGGAGGGATGCCATAGTACAGTGTTTGGAAATGGACAGGCTTAGGGAAGCTGAAGAGGACAAAAGCATTCATAAGCAATTGGACCGATTCTCCCAAGGTAATAGAAATCTCTTTGTGTTTTAATTTAAATGTTTGTTTTAAAAAAATAAAAACATTATTAGTAGCAAGCATGGTTTTTTTCTATCACATCTTCCACTAACACATTCCTTATACTTTAAAATTTTAAATTGTGATAAACACATGTTCTTGTGAAAATTAACTAATCAATTTGCATGTTTTGGTTATAGGAGCACGTATTTAAAAAAAAAAAAAAAAATACTGAACTTTAATAACGGGTATCAGCATTATTATATCATGTTCGTATTGTTTTTTCCAGTAGCCTTAACTGACGAACGAATGAAAGTGACAAAAAAACATAAAAAGAAGAAGGATAAACACAACTCGTTAAAAATGCTCGAAATGGATAAAGATTTAGACGAGTCTGAAAGAGAATCGAAAAAGAAGAAGAAATGGTATACTTTACATCCTAAAATGGGGAAACATTTATGATTGGTCATAATCA
Organism: Euschistus heros; assembly: GCA_003667255.2. NCBI lineage: Eukaryota > Metazoa > Arthropoda > Insecta > Hemiptera > Pentatomidae > Euschistus > Euschistus heros. The sequence goes on from RCWM02000082.1 coordinate 3,133,797, forward strand.
TCGTTGTCATGTAAAACTGTTTTTCCTATTTTAGAACAATTAAATCATTATTTTCATTGTGATCATTTTCATATTGGCCTATTTTGTTATGATTTTAATTTAGTTTACGAAAATCAAGATTTTTGAGTGTCATAAATATGTTTTTATTACTTGATATATTTATTTTAAACTTAAAATTTTTAACTTAAATTTTATTTAAGATTCGTTTTTATCACTATCGGAATATAAGGTTTTTCTATTATTTTTATCATTTTGTTGCCATTGAAGTGTGATAAGCCTTTATTCGTAAAGGTCTCAAAGCTATGTGACTGATGAATATATAGTTATTGAAAATAAAGTAAAAAATTATTTTTTTTGATGTTCTGTTGTTATTTTTAATTATTCCATATCCTCGCATTTACCATTACCAAGATTCTTTAATATTGAATTAATAAACAGTATTTGTTGATAAAAATATACATTAAGTACAAGTCTCTCTTAAATTGAAGATTCAAGAATAAAAAATAAAAAAAGTTGATTTATTTCAACTAAAAATTTCTTGATTGAATAGCATTTTAATCTCAAATCTTATTAAAAGAGACTATAAGTTGAATTATATACTTCAGTACTTTGAGCTAGAGGAATATATATTAGTGTCACAAGTTTTGTTGAAATTGCATGTAACAAATATAAGAGCATTTTTTTCATCAAAAAATAAGAAAAAAAGTTTTATTGAAATCATTTATTTCATGGACAATGCCAATAGAACATTGAATGATTATCCACTAAAAATAATAGTAATTAACAGATTTATTAAATAAATAGCTTTTGTTTTATTTAATCAGCTGTATTAGTATTGATATTCCTGAGTAATTTAAATTGCTTGTTTATTTGGGCACTATGTCCTTATGTACTCCAACTAGGCCAGGAAGGACTGATCCTTAAGGTTACCAACCTATTATAGCCATGGTGGGAAGGTCAAAAAGGTGGGTCTGCCACGAAATAACTTTTAACCTGTCCAGGTGGGATTCGAACCCACAACCATTCCCGAGCACACTGAGGAGACGCTCAGCCATCCAGTCCCCCTAGTAATTTAAGTTTAAATACAGTTATTTATTTGTTGACTTATTTTACTTGTTGAAGTATTGAAATTACTAAAAGAATTAACAGATATGATTTTAGTGTACGGCTAAGTTTATAAGAATTCTGTCACAGCAGTTAAAAGGTATTTTGAATTATATCCAAATCGGTGGCTTCCAAATTGTAAAACAATTATACTTTGCTGTAAACTAAAATCATATTTGTTAATTCTAATAACCTTAGTTTTCTCACCCGTTACAAAATAAACAAACCTTTCTAAATATTTCAAAACTTACACTTAGCCAACCAATCACTAGCTGTATTTAAAGTCCTGTTACAAAATAAACTAACCTTTCTAAATATTTCAAAACTTACACTTAGCCAACCAATCACTAGCTGTATTTAAAGTCCTGTTACAAAGTAAACAAGCCTTTCTAAATATTTCAAAACTTACACTTAGCCAACCAATCACTAACTGTATTTAAAGTTAGATTAATCAGAAGCATTGATACAAAAACAGCTGATTGATTAAAAGCAAAAGCTATATTTTTTAATTTTTAGTAAATATTCATTTAATGTTCTGTTGGTGTTATATATGAAGTAAACGAATTTAGAACATTTGTTTATGTAACCTTTTTTTCTTATTTTTTGATGAAGTTTATTGAGTTCTATTTATTTATCAAAATTTTTCAACTGTACACAAAAATACATCTAGTAAATTTTAAGATAATTTTTTTTAATAACATTTCAATGGAACTCACCCATTGGCAGCACTTCGATATAAGTTTTATATTAGAAGGTCCTGAGGCAATCTTCTTTTCATATACCTCAGAGGATTATTAGGTATCAAATGGGAAGCAAGTTGAGAGACTAATGGGTTTGAGTTATTATAGTGTGTTTAGTATGAAAACATAAGATGTTTAGTTTGGGCCTAATCAGCAACATATTGAACATTAAGAGGAATACTAGAAAAGAATAATAATAAAAAATGTTTATTTATTTCACTTTTGCAGCTTGATACAACAATTAATAGTAGATATGGTACCATTCTTGTCTGTTTTCTTTTAACAGTAAAACACATCTTTTTATACAATTTTCATGATTTTGCCGCATACCCATAGAGGGTTACTTTGCCATAATGAACTAACTTTGAGCCTACATGGTTAGAAAAGTATTCTGTCATCTTAGTTGGTTTTCTTTTAATTGATAAATTAAACTGCTAAAAGTCAAGCTTCATCTCTGGCACTTGTAAGATAACCATCACAGTAAAATACAATAGAAGTGTTAAACATTTCCAAATCACACCATTTGTTCAAATCAATAAGTTAATAGTTTATATGTGTGCTGATAATTGCTAATCCACAAGAACTCTAATGAATAAATGAGGTAAGTCATTATTACTATAGATTCTAACTTTATTTCTCAGTAAATAATGGATTATTATTTTATATTTATTGCTGCTGAATACTTATTGAGTATTTCATAAGATGGAGTTACTTTGCACTACCATCAACATAATAATAATTCATTAATTAATTCACTTAAATATGAAATTCTTGTATGGTTATTGAAAATATTACATTCTGTTTTATTCATAATGTTAATGTATCACTCACTATACAAGCCCTTTCAGCCTCAAGGATAAACTGATATCCATGATTAAATCAAAAGGACATTAAATATATGAATTAAGCAATTTACAAAGATAATTTAAAAGTTTTAGTTGAGAAAAGATTTAGGCAAGTAAAGAAAAAATACATATAAACTACAATGTTATATTAAACCTCTTAGTACATACAAGAAAGATTCACAAGCATCTAAAACTGCCATTAAATAGAAGAAAAACACAAGCAGACTTGTAATGAAAATAACCTTCATACTGGATTTATTGCTCCTTAAGAATAATTAAAATATACAACAAAATGGTGGTCCACCTTCTACAATAATAATAATACTTTTTATTTGTCTTGTTATTAAGTTCATTCAGAATGAAAATATAAGGTATTCTTCTGAGTCTTTATTTTAAAAAAATGAAATATATGTAATTTATTTTTTTAAAATAACAAAATGATAATAAAAATCTGCAAAAATATTGTATCCATGTATTTAATGATAAACTTGAAATAAGAAATGTAGAGCAAAACAATAACATTATAAACTTTAATATGTTAGTATGAAACTGAAAGGATGTTTACGATTTTCTTTTTATTGTAACATTAATATGTTGCTGACCAGGTAAGATTTTAAGCAGTAAGAATGCTTGAAGAATAATGGTGAAGGATTTTGGACCATGGTTACTATAAAAAAAGATATTCTTTTGAATAATATATCTAAAACAAAAAATATAAACTGGAGCTATGCATGAAGGATCAATACAATTTTTATTGATGAATTAATTATAAGCCACTTTTTTTGGAATTGTTTTTATTTGGAAACTATTAAGTTGAAGCCCTGCATTTATAAATATATAAACCATTGTCGTCTCATTTCCCTTACCTAAAAAAAAAAAAAATTGACCCTCCCAAAAAAGGCTGTGTACATAAACTGATATTAAGTAATGACTGTGAAGCTAAACCACACAGGACAAACTGTCCTATCAGTAAATAAAAAGATCAAAAGAACATATAAGGGCATACAATAATAAGGCACATAATTCCAACATTGCTATCCATTTAAATGAAAATAACTTTAAATTCAACAAAGACTCGGGAGTGAAACTATACAGCAACAGATGTTATTTACTTTATAAATAGATTAGAATTAAAATTAACGAAAAATCTGGACACAATTTTTAAAAAAGTCTATGATAAGCTATTAGAAACATTGTGTTCCAATTCATATTTTAAGTGATAACGAAACTATCTACTCAGTTTTTATGTTTACCAATTATATTGTTGAATTTACTCATTAATTTTTTAACTATCACTCATTTTAATTTCTTTTAATTTTAATCTTATATCAATAGTCTCTATGTATTGTCATCTTTACCTTTAGATATTGCTTTTATGTTATTGTCTTTACTCATATATATTTATTCTTTTCATACCTTTGTTTTTTATACTCCCTACAATTTAGTCATACCTTTTTGTTTGTTTTCTACTTCTAGCCCTGATGAAGGCTTGCAATGCAAGTTGAAACATTGGCATTACAAATTAAAAAAATTATTTTTTAATTGCTGTGTCTTTATGACTGCATTCCCCAACTATCATCTACTTCTCTAATATTCATTCTATTTATAGTACATAAGATATTATAAATAGTTATATATAAATATTTAAAAGTTTAGATGCTTTTATTGAAATAAGTGTTTCGAATGTTTTTAGAACTGAAGATGAGTTTATAAAACAAAGTGATTTAAATTCAAACTAAATGTCATAGAAGTGGTACATCTTATCAATTTCTAATTATATTGATCCTTCTATACCATCATGTTTATGTTAGCTGAGAATTCTACAAGTTATAGTTAAATTTTTTTTATTTCATAAATAACGTTTTATTTTAGCCTCCATACAATGGGGGGGAAAAGTATTTGCTCATCAAGTTTTTTTTTTGTTTTTTTTTTTTATCAAAATATGAATTTAGGTAATAAAAAAATCGAGCAATTAGTTAAAAAATAAATAAATAATTAAATGTTTCGAATGTTTTTAGAAATGAGGATACTGGCTATAAGTGCAGTTGCCCTAGCTTATACAACAGAATTAATTTCTAGGGTTTGTGTAACTTAGAAGGGGAGGGCACACTCAGTCTCTCAGCGATCGTATTGGCAATTTTTTTGAAAGGTTCCTGGTCAAAAAATATTAGACACGTATTTTGCCGTTCGGACCAATGGGCCCTAGAAGCCGAGAAAAAAAATAAAATAGCATTCAAATAATTTATTTTATATCTCGAGTTTAAAAAATGATATCAACATGATTCTTGCACTAAGATGTTTAGTTTTGATTGCGAATGTAAGGAAAAATACAGCCGCTCCATAGATTTTGGTTTAGGTTAATTAAATTCTAAAAATCATTTTTTAATTAATTAATTAAATGTCGATATCATTTTTTAAACTCGAGATATAAAATAAATTATTTGAATGCTATTTTATTTTTTTCCTCGGCTTCTAGGGCCCATTGGTCGGAACGGCAAAATACGTGTCTAATAATTGTTGACCAGGAACCTCCAAAAAAAATTGCCAACAAGATCCGTGAAAGACTGAGTGTGTCCTCCCCTTGTTAGTAAAAAAAGTTTATCTTAAACTGAATAAATACATGAATAATTCAAATGAAAAAACTTCTTTCTTAGTAAAATAAAACAAATCTTCCAAAAAATATCAAGAAAAAAGTATTTGCTCACAACACTTTTACTTCATTTTTCCAAATTTAATATGTTGTATGTAGTGCGTATTAGCATTAATAACCGTTTGTAAACGTCTAGGCATTAAGTGTACTAGGTTTTTAATTAAATCTGGATTGATCAGTTCCCACTCTTGTACCAGAAGATTCTTGAGATGGTGCTTTCCAGTTATGTGATGTTTTCGAACATTTTGATCCAACACAAGACATACTTTTTCAATTATATTCAAGTCTAGTGACTGTGGAGGGGTGTGCAGTTGTTGACGAACATTAAATATTAACCATTATTTTGTCTTATTGGCTGTATGTTTCGGATCATTGCCCTGCTGGAAAATGAACTGATGGTGCATTTCCAATTTAGCTGCACTTGCAAAATCGTCGCGTAAGCTTCTGCATTCAAAATACTTTTAATAGGTACAAGATTTCCAACTCAATTATAGGCTTCGCACCCCCAAACCATTACATTGCCACCTGTATGTTTCACAGTAATCGTGACGTTTTGCTTTTCCAGTTCCTCGTTTTCTCAACACCAAATGGTCTTTCGTCCGTCGGATTCAAATAAATTAAACACTCTCATGAGAGAACAGCACATTTTCCTAAAAACTGATGGGCTTGTTCATGTATTCTCTAGCAAAAGGAAGTATTTTTTTAAGAGTAGTCTCGCTAATATAACGTTTCTTTCTTGGGACCATGATAATTCAAAACATTCCTTGCCGTTCTCGTGATTACACACACCCTAAAGATTAGTTCTATCGTATAAGCTAGGGCACCTGCACTTACAGCCGGTATCTTCATTTCTAAAAACATTTGAAACATTTATTTATTTTTTTAACTAATTACTCGATTTTTTTTATTACCGAAATTCCTAATTTAATTTTTAAAAAACATGATGTGCTAATACTTTTCCCCCCACTGTATGGAGGTAAAAAGAAAAGTGATTTCTGAAATAAAAAAATTATAACTGTAAGTAACTTGTAGAATTCTCAGCTGACGTAAGCATGATGGTGTAGAAGGATCAGTATAATTAGAAATTATGTACCACTTCTATGACGTTTAGTTTATTTGAATTTAAATTAGTTTGTTTTATAAACTCATCTTAAGTTCTAAAAAAATTCGAAACATTTATTTAATTAAAAACATTTAAACTTTTAAATATTTATACATAACTATTTATAAATTCGGAATTTGGGTGTGAGAGGATCAGTGGCGCAACCAGGATTACTATATGGGGGGGGGGACTATATATATATATATATATATATATATATATATATATATATATATATATCGGTCTACCCCTCGGTCCCTGAAGGCTCAAAACTGATTACTTTTTTATGTTTTAGTTAAATTAAAACAAGGAATGGGCGGTGTTCGAAGCTTCAGCCCCCAAGCTCCTCTCTTGGTTGCGCGAGTGGAGAGGATGGAGAAGGGTTGTCGAAGAAAGGTTTGAATGGCAGAGAATTGTTGAGGTGGCCAGGGTTCTACAAGGACCATAAGCGCCATAAGATGATGATGATGATTTATAATATCTTATGTATTATAAATAGAATATTTGTAACACAGAGAAGAAAAACATATCGACTGGGAATGATATGTATGTGCATTAATATAATAATTCTAAACTTGTTTCCAAATAAACTCAACGTCAAGCAGTAATGTACCACTTACCAATTCTCACTGGCGCAACCAAGGGGGGGGGGCTAGGGGATTGAAGCCCCCCCCCCACAGACGACCGAAACGACTAACAATAATAAGCCATAACACATAAGCCAAAGTTTCTTCCATCGCGTTTTAATGATTTCAACTAAAGCACTGATGATCACCCATTGACGAGGATTGAAAGGGAAAGCGCTTTGCTGAAATTGTAAAATTATAAGATCAAATAAACATTGAAGCGATAGCTATGATTTTCATTTTTGTATATAGTCTCGAATGTCACCCATTCCTTGTTTTAGTTTAACTAGATCATAAAAAAATATCTTCATACATATATATATATATATATATATATATATATATATATATATATATATATATATATATATATATATATATATATTATAAACGCAGCCCCCCCCCCAGATAGTAATCCTGGTTGCAACACTGCCAATTCTATGTAATTCTAGAATTCGGGTTTCTCATCAAAATGTAATTTAACAATGTGTAAAATTTAGACTGCAAGGTTTTTCTTTAAATGAAAGTAATTCTGTTTTGTCAGTATCACTTGAAATATCGCTCATGGGCAGTAATAGTGGAACAACTCAAAAAATCATTTTTTTGAAATATGTGGGTTTAAAGTTTTCATTGCTAAGGAAAATGAATAGAAAACGCTTTAGTTTGCTTAAACAAGAGAAGGTATAACTTGAAGGTAATTTCGTTTAAGCAAACTAAAGGCATTTCCTATGCATTTTCCTTAACAATGAAAACTTTGAACCCACTTATCTCAAAAAATGATTTTTGGAGTTGTGGCACTATTGTAGCCCATGAACGATATACATATATTGGAACACAATGTTTCTAGCGGCTTATCGTAGATTTTCTTAAAACTTGTGTCCAGATTATATGTTAATTTTAATTCTATTTTATTTATACAGGGTGTCCCGAATTTAAATGGCAAAACTTCAGGAACTAATAGGGGACCGAAAAACTAAGACAAAAAGTCCTTTAGAGATTTGCTCGTTATTGCTTAGTTTTAGAGAAAATCACAAAAAAAAAAAGAAAGAAACAAAACAAGTTTTCATTTTTATACTTATTTATTTATATTTACATTTATGTTATGTTCTTTTTAATGTAAATATTGCTCAAAATGTTGTCCTCTTGCACCAATGCTAGCATTACATCTAGCACTCACTTGATAAATAGCAGCTAAACATTGTTCTGATGATATTTGGTGCACTGCATCTATGATTCGGTCTCTTAATTGCTCTCTTGAGTTGATTGACACCGAATAAACTTTCTGCTTCAAGGTTCCCTATACGAAGAAATCCATGGGTGCCATATCAGGTGATCTGGGTGGCCAAGGTACTACTCCTCCACGTCCAATCCATCGTTGTGGATAATTTATATCCAGCCAACTCTGCTATAATGAGCTGGACATCCATCGAGTTAGAACCACATTTCAATCCGCTGCTGTAAGGGAATGTCATCTAAATAATTAGAAAAGTCGTTCTCCAAAAAATGTGATACCATTCAATAATCTTCCAGGTAAAAAATATGGTTCAACCAGTAATCCGTTCCAAATTCCAAGCCAAACGTTAATAGCAAACTCATGGTGATACCTATTCTCTCTAATAGCTCTGGGATTTTCAATTATATTACATGATAATTTCTTTGATTAACAATTCCTCCTCTTGTAAAGGTAGCTTCAACGGCCCATATAATTTTTAATGGAAATAAATTATCATCGCGAATTTTGTCAAGAAACCAGTTACTAAAATTCAATCTCTTGACATAATCTTGAGGTAATAAATTCTGAAATTTCTGAAGATGGTATGGGTAGCGATTATCACCTTTCAAAGTTCGCCATATTACTTGCCGCGATATTGCTAATTAATGCAGCAGATGCTCTTCGGATGCTAGTCTCAGGATTGTTATCGAAGTGGCGTTGGACACAATTTCTTCTCCGATAATCTGCTCTTATTGCTGCCTGGAATTGGTCGCCTTCATTACGTATTAAGAATGACCCAGTCTCTCGTAGTCTATTAAAAGTTAACGAAAAGACTCGGCCATTAGGCACTCTCTATTTGGAAATCGGTGCGCATACTCCCGCACCGCTTCTAAAGCATTACCGTTACAGAAACCATACACAAAAATCATATCAACGTATTCAACATTAGAATATGTATGCGGTATTGTGGCTGATGCTATTCACACAAAAATATCTGAGTAACTGACTGAAGACTGATTTAGGAATTACAATCCTAGAAGGAAGACAAAACGTAAACAAATAAAAAAATGTAAAGGATAACATTAAGTGTTTACATATCTCACTGCCTAGCCTGACGAACTTTGAAAGGTGAAAATCGCTACCTGTTTTGTTTCTTTTTTTTTTTTGCGATTTTCTCTAAAACTAAGCAAAAACGAGCAAATCTCTAAAGGACTTTTTGTCTTAGTTTTTCGGTCCCCTATAAGTTCCTGAAGTTTTGCCATTTAAATTCGGGACACCCTGTATAGTAAAAAAGCGTCTGTGCAGATAAAGGACAATGAGGAACTGCGTTGTTAACCTGAACGGACATGTTGAGTTTAAAGTTCAAAATGGTATGGAGGATACCAGTCACGTGGTCTCCTCAGAGATTTTTTATATTAATCATTTCGAGTAATTACTTCATTTATTATAATTACATAAAACGCATTTAAAAACGTTGTAAATAACTAGAATTAGATTAAAAAATAAAAATAAAATAATAATACATTAAATAAATCTCTAAAAAATTGATGTATAGAAGCACTACTCCAGCTATAATGTTTTCAATTACTGATGCAAGAGTATAGAAATTATCTTTGATTAAAGCGATGCAATAAACTTCCGATGTAAAACAAATTAAAACGACCTTACGGATCAGAAACTCCAGGGGGACAAGGGTACCAAGTTGAACCTGCACGGACATGTTGGGTGCAAGGTACAAAGAAGAAGGGATACCGGCCATATTGTCTTTGATTTTAAAAAGAAATAAGTTATTTTAAGTTCTCTCTATATATATGTCATAATTAAATAACACAAAGTAAATTAAATTACAGCTAACCTGATTCTGAGCAATATTTTAATCATCCCATTGAATAAGATGTTTATTAATACCCAGTTCCTCAGTTTCATAGCTGTAGTTTAGTACCTCTTTGTTGCATAGTAAATAGTTACTCTTTGGCTTTGGTTTAGCTCCTGATAATTATGTTTATCCTCTGAACCCGTTTCTAGACATTTCATTAAAATTTTAACATATATACCTAACATTTTCGTCGTTGATTTATCATCATGGGCCCTGCCAAAAAGTTTTATTGTCTTAATCCTGGTGAAAGTCTGGAAGAGCTGAGGAGACAAAGGGGTATGAGAAATAGAAAAATATTTTGATAATTACCAGAACCAAAATATATACACTTAATCCCTTTAGTAAAATATAGATTATTCTGTTTTTGAAAGATATTGTTACTTCTTCCCTAGTTTTAATAAACTGAATTTATAATTTTTAATTAAATTTTATTCTGAAACTACCACCTCAATATTATACAATGAAGAAAGTATATTCTAGACTATCTTTTAACCTGCCTTCAGGTTTTTTTTTTTTTTTTTTTTTTTTTTCTAATCAAGATGAGAGGGAGGGAAATCATATTAGATTGGGATAGTGTATCTGTCAGATCTGATTTGAGTAATGGACTGTTAAAAGCAGACATAAAACAAAGTACAAACTTGAGAGGTCCAACAAGTATTAGGATACAAATTGTCTAATTTTAGTACAATTTTTTAAAATAATTATATACCAAACATGGTAGTTATTTTCCTCTTTAACACACCATTTCCATTACATAACTGTTTTTATCCAACTAACATAACTAATAATAACTACTATTATACCAATTTAATTCTTCAAAATATCCTAATGACATTCAATTAGGTGAGGGATTTGTAGTTAGTTACTACTTTAGGAAAAAGTAAATCATTTGCCACTTCTATTGGATTTTTATTATTTGAAGATTAATTTTGAATGTTAAACATTCATCAACAGTTATTTCTAAAAACATACAATTAATTCTAAACATCAATATTATAATATAAACATTATATGGATTAATTTTTGAAAGTGTGCAATAAATCCAACATGTTAAGACTCACCTAAGGAGGCAAATTGGAATGGCTTCTTAAGGTTATCGATTCCTAGAAACTACCCCTTTCCTCTTTGTCTTCTTAGGTAAGTAGATGTTTTATTTTCTTATATTTTTAAAATTAATATTTATAATCACATACCTGACTTAAAAGACAAGAAACTGCTTATCCTTTTCGTACTACTCCAACATGTACTAGACAAGCGTTCAAAACTCCCAATAAATTACAAAAGACTTAATTAAATTACATGACTGTGATTAGACCCATTTGGACGTATGGAGTTGAGCTTTAGGGCTCCATTAAACCTTCCAATTCTTCTCGTATCTAATCCTTACGATAAAAAATCCTTAATGCTCCTTATTATGTAACAAATAAACTCATCCATAAAGATCTTAATGTTGCATATGTTACAGATTTGGCCCAAACCAGATACCTATCCTTTTATAGTAAAGTCCGTACCCACTCGAATCCACTCATCTCCCAAATTTTCTCACTCAATTCCGCATGATACTCTGAGGTGTCTGAAAAGAAGATGGCCAACAGATCTTCTAACGTAAAACTTTATTGAAGTGCTACTAGTGAGTAGTTCTTTAGATGTTATTAACATGCCATTATAATAATTTTCCTCAAATTTACTTGTTGTATATAATGTATAAAGATGTATATATCAATAAATAGTTTTAAATGTATATATATATATATATATATATATATATATATATATATATATATATATATATATATATATATATATATATATATATATATATATATATATATATATATATATGGATGGATAAATTTCTTGACTGTTACTACTAAATGTTTAGTAATGTTCTTGAGGTCAGTCAATAAATAAAAACAACTATTTTGGCAAAGTTTCGAGACTATATTGTTCTCATAATCATGCTCTACAGTGAAAAAACAGGTTACAATAAAATTATATAAGTTATACAAGTTATTTCAAAACATAAAGTTAGCTATAATACAAGTATATAACAACATCTGTTAAAATAATAAAAATATATATAATTACAAAATGTAGAGGAGTATGAAACTACTTACAACGGTACTGGTGGATATGGTATAGACTAACTAAATTCTAACAATTCTAGCACACAACTGACCTGGGTGAATTTTGAAAAATAGTTACAAAGGTTATGGGGAAATATTCCCTGATGTTTTGAATTTTTCATATATTTTTTTAGAATTAATGACAAATGTCAGAACTAGTATTCAGATTAAAATTCCAATGGAAGGGGCAAATCCATATTATATTGATCCTTTTGTACCATGATGCGTAACTTAAGTCCTTTCTGTCATCTTATAAGTTCTATTAACTTCAAACCTTGAGACTCAGAGTTCAGTCATTCAATAGTTAATGAGTAGCTAATTGAATAGAGAAGTTTATTTGTTTCTATTTTAGAAAGTAAGAATTTTTTGGTTTTTTATTCTATTTCACTACTTAAATATTTTAGAGTATGTATAATTAAAGTTTTTAAAAATATATTTCATAATATTCATTGATGTTAATGATGTTTAATTTTGATCCTAAAGTAAAAATTTCATTTTACAAATTTTAAATTTTAAATTTAAATTAAAAATTTTAATTTTAATTTAAATTTTAAATTTAAATTTTAATTTTAAATTTCATTTAAATTTGAGAAGTAAAAATTTCATTTTATTTTTTCTAGGGATCAGTTTGTGTGAATTACTGGATGAAATTGATAAAATTGAAAATCAAAACGAAGGGTAACATAAAGTCATTTAATACTATTTACATTTTTTATGTTTTTTAATATAAAATTTTATTTTTAGATCCAGACCTTGCAAAGAACTCACATTTGAAAACTTGTCAGAAGATGATAAATCAGCTCAAGTAATTTTTTTAGTTTTAATGTTTTATTTTAACTTTGTGATAAAATTATAATTTATGTAATGATTTATTTAACTATGTTATAAAAATTATACATACCATATTTTTCATATTGAAATGGTTTAGGAACTATTGAAAAAACTTAGAGGTGCTTTGAATAAACTAGCTCCTGACAACTTTTATTCCCAGCTAATGGAAATTCAATGTACATTACCTGTTAGGAATCTTCATCTTATGCGATTGTTTGTTCGACAGTTGATACAAAAGGTTGGTTTAGTCTGATTAATAATTTTAATTTATGAGTATTGTGTATTCGTTTATGGTAAACTTTATGTTATTTTCTCTTTTAAATAACACTTTCGAAGTTGTGTAACTCTTCTCTCTTAAACCTGGCCAAAATACCTTATCACTATCGATTCAAGTTGCAACATGAAAACAATATTTTTGCCACAAGTATCCCTCGGTGACTCTAAGTCCAGGCAACGAAGGTTTTTTAGAGGAGTTAATTCATGTAGAAGACAATTTTGGCACAGTTGTAGCGGGAGCTGTCCTTAGCAACATACTAAAAATACTGGGGGTTGGGGGTGGAGCTAAGGGTGGGGGGCGCTCTAAAGGTCGGTTTTTTCAGGTTTTCGTTAATAACTCGAAAACTCTTGTCTCTAGCGAAAATATGTTTATGTACTAAATTAATTTACATAAAATTGTTTACAAAAAAGGTTACTATACATTTTTTTTCTGGGATCAATGCTTAAAAAGATATAGTGTGGGGGAACATGGAAAATGTAAAAAAACACGTTTTTATTGTTAAAACTTATATATTTATTTTTAAAATTCCAATGTTTATTGTTACAAATGAATAGTTCATTATTATTAATTGAATGCTTATTGCTAAAAATAAAATTTTTGTCGTTAAGCCTAATATGCTTATTATAGTACTTGCGGTAAGTCACACTTTTCCTCAAAAACACGTTTGTCGTTACTCTTTTGGCTATAACTCCGAAACTATTTGTCTAATCTCAAATTTCATTTTTTCATCTTAAACTTGTTAAATTTATTATCAGATACCATATATTTAATTTTAATTAAGTTCCATGAAATATCCATTCCACCTCGGCAAATACCGCAAATACCATCTCATAGCTGGTTAAATTTGCTATTAGATCCTATATATCAAATTTTGATAAAATTCTGTGTAATACCCTTGCCAGCACGCTAACAACTGCGGACTGTTATAAAATTCTAGTTTTTTTTGACATATTTTCTCTATACTTAAACAATTTGTCCGATCCCAAATTGCTTTATTTCATTTTCTTTCTTTCTTTCTTTCTCTTCCTCCTTAGTGCCTTTCAGCGTGGAGGTGCCTCTGTCCAGGCAAACCAATCCTCTCTATCCTTAGCCAGCGCCCTCATGGCATTCCAGTCTTTGCCTCTCTTCTCTCCCACCTTGGAGATGTAGTCCATCCATTGAGTTCTGGGTCTCCCTCTGGGACGTTTTCCTGTTGGTCAGGCCTCAAAGTACTTTCTCGGGTCTCGGTCCTCACTCATCTGGCAGAGATGTCCAAACCATCTAAGTTGCCTCTTTTCATGGGTATCCTTTAGAGATACAACCCCTAGATCCTCTCTAGTTCTATCGTTCCTGATCCGATCCCTTCTGGTTCGGCCTGCTACTTTCCGAAGGTACCTCATTTCTGCTGCAGTAACTCTGCTTAGGTGCTTCCCTAATGGTACCCAGCTTTCACTTCCATATAGAAGAGTAGGCAGGTAAACAGCTTTGAAGATATGTAACTTAACATTTTTCTCCACCTCTCTTTTCCCTATAACCGTATTGCAGAGGTGGTAGTAGATTGAGTTTGCCTTCTTTATTCTGTTGGATATCTCCTGGTCTACCTTTCCATTCCTGCTTATCACTGTTCCCTGGTAAGTGTAGTCGTCTACCATTTCCAATGCTTCACCCTTGCAAAATACCTCAACGTATTCTTGTTCCCGACCAATTTGCATTATTTTACTCTTCTTGACATTAATGGTCATTCCCTTCCTTTCAAGCTCGGCCTCCCATTCAATTACAACTTGCTGTAGGCTCTCTTTGGTATCAGCTATAAGGACAATGTCATCCGCGAATACCATTACTTGAGCAAGGATTGTCCTCATATTCCACTTTCCAATAGTAGTACGGGCTGTTCTATGTTTGCACATTTTCAAAATCTCATCCATGTATATAATGAACAGGGGGGGGCTCAAACTATCTCCTTGTTTTACACCTTTAATTATTGCAAACGTATCGGACTCTCTTCCATTAATCCTCACTACTCCTTTGGAATCATGATAGGTCGACTTAATAGCTTTTATCAATCCTTGCGGGATGTTCTTTCTTGAAAGAGCGTTCCACAGTTCCTGCCTAGGAACCGAATCAAAGGCAGCCTTCAAATCTGTAAATGCCAAGTAAATACTCTTTCCCCAGTCCCATGACTTATCTATTATTGTTCTGAGAGAGAAGATATGGTCCTGAGTCTGGCGTTGAGGCCTGAAAGCAGCCTGCTCCTCTTCCTAGTCGTTCTTCACTAGCTCTCTCAGCTTCTTTTCTAATATTGATGTATAGAGCTTGTACACAACCTGGGATAGACAAATAGGTCTATAGTTCTCACATTCGCTAGCATTGCCCTTTTTGTGAATCGGAACAATGATGTTGTATTCCCATTCCTTAGGGATCGCTTTTTCAGTAAGTAACTTTTGAAAAAGACACTCTAATGATTTCATTACTTCTGACCCACCAAATTTGATGAATTCAGGGGTGATGCCATCTCTTCCTGGTGCCTTTCCGAGTCTTAATCTCTCTACCACTGCTTCCACTTCCTCTTCCCATATCACCTTATCCCATTCTCCCCCTAAATCCTCTCTAGGCACTCTCTCCTCAGCATCTCCAAAAAACACTTCTTTGTAGTGGCGTCTGCATCTTTCCAAAATACCTTGGTCCCCAGTAATCAATCTGCCTCCCTCATCTTTTACATTTTGTATTGGTTTACTCATCCTTCCTTTAATTGCCTTGATCTTTTTCCAAAAAACCTTGACGTTTCGTGATAATTTCTCTGTAAGTTTTGACCAAATTCCTCCCAGCTCCTTCTCTTTGCCGTCCTTACTACTTACTAGCTTGGACTCGTTTCTTCTTTGAACATATTAGTACGCTCACCTCCATGCCTTCCCATAACTCCGTGTGCTCTGGCATAGTCATTCCCAGTCCTAGCGTTGAAGTCACCCATAATAATTACTTCTCTGTTCTTGTCCTGGCTTTTAATATTTTCTCTTTCCAACTCGGCATAAAACTGTTCTTTATCCAGAGCAATAGCATCTTCGGTGGAGGCATATACTTGAATAATAGTCACTTTACCTATAGGTAATATAGGTAATAATTTGCCATGATTATTCTAGGAGATGCTGGTTCCCAATTTTCTACTTTTGCAAAGAGACTGTCCCTCATAATCATTCCTACACCTTCCTTTGCCCTCATTCCTGCAGGAACTCCAGAATACCAGGTATGCAAGTTTAAAATGTCGTTTATTTCTTAAAATATATACACAGTAATTTAAAAAAAAGTATAATATATTTTATTCAAAGTACTGACCCTCGCTTTCTACACATTTTGTCCATCTCTTGGGCAATATATGGATACCATTCCAAAAGAATGCTTCATCTTTATTTGAAATCCATTCATCAAGCCATTTTCGTACGTTTTCGAAATTGTTGAAGTGTTGCTCCGCCAATGAGTGTCCCATCGATGAGAAGAGGTGATAATCAGAAGGCGCCAGGTCAGGTGAATACGGCGGGTGGGGTAGGAGTTCCCAACCAAGCGAAGAAATCGTTTCCTTAGTCAATCTGGCTGAATGTGCAGGAGCGTTATCATGCTGAAGAATGACTTTGGCGTGCCTGTGAGCCCATTCTGGGCGTTTTTCGATCAATGCGTGACTCAAATTGATCATTTGTTGACGGTAGCGCTCGGTATTGACTGTTTCGCTGGGTTTGAGAAGCTCGTAGTAGACTACTCCCTTCTGATCCCCCCACACACACAGCATTGTCTTCTTCCCAAAACGATCCGGTCTTGCACTCGATGTGGATGGATGGTTGTCCTGGCGTTACCCATGATTTTTTTTTCGTTTGGGATTCTGAAAATAAATCCATTTTTCATCGCCAGTTACAACTCGATGCAAAAAACCCTTTCTTTCGTGGCGTAAAAGCAGCATTTCGCACACAGTTTTTCGTTTTTTTTTTCCATCTGTCGTTCGTCCAATTCATGTGGAACCCATTTTCCAACCTTTTGAATCTTTTCCATAGCTCTCAGGCGATCGAAAATGGCTTGCCTAGTGACATTCAACTGTTCTGCCATCATTTGTTGGGTTTGGGTATTGTCTTCGACTAATAAAGATTGCAATTCGAAGTCCTCAAACTTTTTTGGTCGATTTTCTCGTTTTTGATCAGTAACATCAAAATCACCACGTTTGAAACTTTGAAACCAACGTTCACATGTCCTGACGGTTGGAGCAACATCGCCATAAGTCTCAACAAGAATTCGATGACATTCAGATGCCTTTTTCTTTTGATTAAATAAGAAAATCATGACATGCCGCAAATACTCTTTATTTGGCTTAAAATTAGACATTTTTAACACCAAAGAAAGGTATGATACGTCCACGTAAACGACTTAAAAACAACTGACTTTTGTAAACAAATGACTAACAAACAAAATAGCGTTTAGAGATAAGCAAATCCTTCAATAGGCTAAGAGCGCATTCTATTGGAAATTAAACGACATTTTAAACTTGCATACCTGGTAAATGAGGACATGTTCTTTATCTAAACAAACTTCTCCATGGCCCTTCTTCTTCACTTCGCTGATGCCCAGTAGATCTACCCTGTAGGACTTCATCTCCTCCACCAACTCCACTTCCTTTCCATTCAATGTTTTAATATTCCATATTCCAAGTCGTATGTCCTTATGAGCGCCGCGTTGTAACCGATAAGTCTGTCCAAGTCCGAGGCAAGTTAAGTTGCTTTGAATCATATGTTCTCAACTACAGGTGATTAGCCCAGTAGAAGAATATTTATGTCCCCTCAGGAGAAAGGGTGGCCGGGCTATACCCCCCAGCACTGGGTACCTGTTGGTCCACGAGTCTTTATTCTATATATTCAGACCACCCCTCCTAAGAGGGATCCCCCATCTGCCACCCGGGGGACACGCTCCCTAGCGGGCAGGTTCCGCCAACAGTTATTTCATTTTAAAGCTACTTAAATTATCTATCAGGTCATACCTACGACTTTTAATTATATTCCGTGCAATACCCATGCTAGCACACTAAATGTGTATGTTTTTGCAAAACATGACATTTTTGATATATTAAGTGGGTGTTTCACGAACTTTAATCAATATTTTTAGAGTTATAACGAGAAATATTCTGAAACAATAAGGATTTCACAATGGTACGCAGTATTTGCCGAGGTGTAATGGATATTTCACGGAACTTTATTAAAATTAAATATATGGTATCTGATAATAAATTTAACCAGCTTTAAGATGAAAAAAAGAAATTCAATATTAGACAAATAATTTCGCAGTTATAGCCTAAAGAGTACCGACAAACGTGTTTTTGAGGAAAAGTGCGACTTATCGCAAGTACTATAATAAGCATATTAGGCTTAACGGCAATAATTTTATTTTTAGCAATAAGCATTCAATTAATTATAATGAACTATTCATTTGTAACAATAAACATTGGAATTTTAACAATAAATATAAAAATTTTAACGATAAAAACGTTTTTTTTTACATTTTCCATGTTCTCCCATACTATATCTTTTTAAGCATTGATCCCAGAAAAAAATTTATAGAACCTTTTTTTGTAAACAATTTTATGTAAATGAATTTAGTACATAAACATATTTTCGCTAGAGACAAGAGTTTTCGAGTTATTAACGAAAACCTGAAAAAACAGACTTTTAGAGCGCCCCCCCCCACCCTTAGCTCCACCCCCACCCCCCAGTACTTTTAGTATGTTGTTAAGGACACCTCCCCCTACAACTGTGCCAAAATTGGCTTCTACATGAATTATGTCCCCTATTTGGCCTTTTTTGGTCTTCATTGCTTGGACTATCTCCTCAAATGGCTTGACTATTAATACATCTTGATATCAATGCTGCTTCCTGACTTTGATGTATTGATTATTTCCTCCTATAACCTTACCATTTTCAATTTAATTTCTATTTCAACAAAGTCCGAGTATTTTGAGCCTGAATTTTATTTAATTAAAAATATGTGCTAGTGGTGTTTCAAAAGGGAGGCGCAATACCACAGTGGGTTAGTCACTAGACTGCCAAGCTTCTAGGCCCTGGTTTGAATCTGACTGACTCAGGAAACCCTTCTTTGGCACACCCAGCCTCTATAAAGTGGGTACCCTTAATTTGGGGGGGGACCTGGCTGTTAAGTGTGATTTCGGCCAAATATCTTTTCACAATCATTGGCATATTAACAGTACATCCTTACCTCAGTACTGAACCCTTAATGGCTTCTTGTGGTAGATTTTTTTTTTTTTTTTAATATATGTGGAGAGTGCCAATCAAATGACTATTTAGTGTAAGGAATGCATGAAATAATATTCTTTTATCAGGAATTGATTGGGAACCAAGATTTTAAACTCATGGTCATGGGGTTCGTAATGGTTTGATATTTGATAAATTATGATAGCCGTAAATAATAACACAATTGCTATACAATAATTTTTTATTAAAAAATGATATAATTATAAAAGTAGTTTTATAGTATAATGACTGATCAGTTATATAATGCCTGATTTATGAGTTTCATTCCATTATTATTACAGGCTTCTAAAGATACAGTTTATTCACCATTGTACGCCTACACCTGCAAAGCATTAAGCTCCATTGAGCTGTTAGAGTTACCAGAAGATGATGACTCCATCGACACTTTCGGCGCTCTTGTATTGGACGAATGCTACAAATATTTTTGTTATAATCGATCTTCACTAAATTGGTTTTATACAAGAGACCCTGTAAGTATCGATTATTGTTGATTTAACTTTATAAATAATTTTATGCTAATTGTATAACTCTCTTAGAAAAAATAGTATTATTCTTATAGTTGATCCATTAGTAGAACTTTTTACTTAAGATCTTGAACTCTCTTATTGCAGAAACAGTTTTTTTTTTGTTTTTTTTAACTTCCATTTTATAACTTTGATTAAAATAGATGAGCTAAAAGATTTAAATTTTTGTGTTGTTATGTTGTTAATTTCATAGTACAGTTTATTGCACATCTTGAATTCTGTCAAGCTAAGCACAAAAGATCTAACTGGTATTTTTTTTTTTTTTTTTTTCATTTGTTGTAAATAAATTTTGCAAGTAAAAATTAAAAATATGGCGATACAATTATCAAAATAATGGTTATTAAAGTACTTTAATACCTCAACTTATTACAAGGCTTCAAAACCTCAGTTCAACCAAAATATTAGTTACCCCTTTTGTGATTATAATGGCAGAGTATAAGAGGCACTGCTCAAAGCTTCATCTTTTCTTTTTTTTTTTTTTTTTTTTTTTTTTTTTTTTTTTTTACCTTTGTCATCAAATAACACAATTGCTATGCAATAATTTTTTATTAAAAAATGATATAATTATAAAAATAGTTTTATAGTATAATGACTGATCAGTTATATAATGCCTGATTTATGAGTTTCATTCCATTATTATTACAGGCTTCTAAAGATACAGTTTATTCACTATTGTACGCCTTTTTATTAGGCTATTATAATTGATGCATCTAGTTATCTAGCAACAGCCGTTGTTAAACAAAAAATCCAATTTATAAATATTAAGATCACATTCTGTCTCTAATATTGTCTTACTAAAACACACTTTTTGTGTTATGCATCTTTTATTCTGGAAGACCGCTGTGCCATAAATGTAGCACCTATAAGCCTTTTTTAAGTTTTTGTCCATTCTTGTTAACCATCCTATGCCTGGCTTGGTTATTAATAAGTCACCCCCCTTTTATAGACTCTGTCACAATTATGCTTATCAGTGTTATTTATTATATTATAACAAACCAATAATTTAATTTATTTAAATTAGTTTCAAATATTTTAAATAATTTTGTTCTCTTTTTTATAGAATCGTGAAGAATTAATTAGCATAGATCGGAAAGAATTCATCAAAAGAAAAACTCTTGTAGGCTTAGTGAGGTAATCAAATAATTTTTTCAATAAAGTCATTTTCCAGTTATTTTAGATTATTAAATGAAATATATTTTTTCAAGGTTTATAGGAGGACTCTTCAAAGCAGATTTATTGACGGTAAAAGAAACATTTGAATATATCAAAAAATTAGAAAACGAGGCCAATGAAAAATCTATCGAAGCCCTTTGCTGTTTGCTGACAGGTTTTGGTAAAGATTTGGAAGCAGCTGCTCTGCAGACAGAGGTAGCGATTATTATTTGTTTTTTTGATAAATTTTTTCATAAAAATTTACATATCTGTATGTAGAATTGAAATACTGAAGGACTTTAATCTAGAGAGTTAGATCTGTGAGTTATCAATACTCCTTGGGTTTCCCAGTGTTTAAATGGTTTACTGGTGGGAAGGACACTAGCAAATCCGTCCCAAAGGGATTGATAATAGAGCCTGGTTAGCCTGTGCTGCAGCATAGAAACCATAGTTCGCAGCAATGGAAGGATATACCCTTTAAAGGGCCATCACTACCAAACAGTAGTATGCCAAAGTTTCATTACAGGCTATAGTACCATTTTTTTGGAGCCTAAACACCTTGCGTCCTCAAATGGTCACAGTTCCACAACTAATGTACCTAATGTTTTCAGTACCCACTTGTATAATGATTAGTAAAAACATGGGTCTGAGAACCAGTTCCCTATTTGTAATAAGAGCTGCTATCACAAATGAGATCAGCTTTCAAATTGGTTGGCCAAAAAGAAAAAACTGCCTATATAATAGAAAGAAAAAAAAAGTGAACAGTTGAAAATCAATTAGAAGTTTCTCGATTAAAGTATTTCCTCATTAACACCTACCTTTTTTTTAATCTCCTCGATTTACTAATCAATCATTTTATTCCAATATTAATATATTTCCTTTTTAACATAGAAGTTTTCAGGATTTGAACTGAAATGTAATTGCAATGAAGGGATTTAAGAAAAACCTAATGACTTTCATTACAGGATTTTTAGTCTTCACAACCTCGATATCACATACCTCAACTAAAAGAGTCATTCGATAACTAATTTCCCAAACCTTCTTCATAGTCTTTCTATTGAGGTTCTGTTGTATTAGCATTTGTTTTTTCTTATATTACAATTAAAGACTGAATCACTGAAGATTTTATTTCAATTTTAAAATCATGTATTATTGTATTATATATGGAAACAATTTTTTTTTTTTTTTTTTTTTTTTTTTCCCTAGAACTAATAATGTTACATATATTTCCTTGTTTTACCATTAAACCTCTATGAACTGTAACATTTCTTATATTTCATTTATAGTCATTGTAAATTCTTTATTCATTCTTTTACATTGATTATTTTTATATTTGTTTGTAGGCCCTGATAAAGTCCTGTAAAGTGGACCAAAATGTTGATATGCATTATATAGGGTTGTATTGGTTTCTGTTTGATATTGATTTCCTTTCCCTGACTTTTTAGAATATTAATGAAAAATAAATAAATCTAGTCTATTGTCTCTAACTTGAAATAATTTCCTGAAGTTTGCAGGAGATTGGTGTGCGACATGGGAAAGAATCGTGAAATTGTCCAAAAAAGAATCCAACTTACCATTACGCCAGATGTTCATGCTGATGGACCTACTTGATCTGATGAATAATGGATGGGTCCCAAGTGAAACTTACCGATTGAAAGCACCATTATCTCATATAGAAATTCTAATGGATTACCAAGAAAAGGTATGCTACTTCTTTTGTTTTTGCTTAAGTTAATCAGTAATTTTTTGTAATATTTAAGGAAGAATAATTTTCCTTTAAAATATAAAATAGCTATATTTATATATTTCAGGAAAAGGATGTGCCAAAGAAGTCTAAAGCTAGGATGCCTAAAAAGAAAAATAAGAATACTATCGTACAGCCATCGGAAAGCGTTAATGTGAGCGATAGTATAATAGCTCATGATCCGATCGTTGTTATGACTGAACAAGAAATAATTCAATTGTTGAAATCTGAAGGAGACGTTTATCATATGATTTCTAATTGGGTAAACTATTTTATTGTCTTCTTCATTGCTAATTGTTTTGTTACTCTTCTTCTCTTCTCTCTCCCTTAACCATTTTTGGAACATTTTTTGTTATTATTATTTATTATGATATTCATCCACTACAATAATATATTGGGTTTTCCAGAAAATGATGCAGATTTATGGCTTTATAATAATATGTGTTACGTGTTTGTTTAATTCATAAGGAACCCAAGTTTCCAATCGAACAGTTGTTCTGAGATTTTTAAACTTAATGTTGATCAATATGTACGCCATTTGGAATTATATGTTTCTCAATAAATGAAATGAATTATTTTATTTTATCATTTTTATTGAAATTTTCTATTAGAAAATTATTTTGAAATTAAACCTGTTTTAGGAAATAAAAAATTTTGAAGGACGAAAGACATGGTTTGTTTACTCCCTCATGAGAGCCATTCTTCGTGTATCTATTGGTAAAATATTCATCTCTTAAAACTTTTATTATATAATTTATTTTTTATTAAAAATATATATATTTTTTTTATTGGGGCTTAATTAAGTTCCTTATGTATTTCATGTAGGGTAGGAAGGATCGGTTATCCTACCGGTTACCAACCTACTCTAGTCAGGGTGGTAGTGATATATATTGTACAGTAGAACCCCTATTACCTCGGGTAATGATAATTGTTATGGGGGTTCACGGATAATAGAAAACCCTGGATAATCTTATTAATAATGTCTTTGGATAATATCATTTTATTGCTTAACATAAAAACTGTGCAGAAAATAACTTTAATTAACAAACAAACGTTTTATATACATTTATTAAATTATAGAAGTATTACTTTGATAACATCAGTTCTCATTGCCCATAGGAGGATAATTCTGCTATAATCAGTGTTTTCGTATTTAAATGGAGACTGAAGCACAACTCAATAAATAATTTTTTTGTAGGCAAATAGGCCAGTAGGAGTTACATAGAAATACTTAAAAACATTACCATCCCTAGAATATGAATTAGATTACTACATACATTCATACGATTCTATCATTTCATTAATCTTACCTATTCTTTTTTTTTATTATTATAAATATTATATATATAGAATAAATGTTGTAAACATTAAAAATAAAAAAGAAGGGAGGTATATAGATCCCTTTTTCTTAGTTTTAAATGAAGTATTTTGATTTGATCTCACAGCAGAATGAGTTGTTTCGCTTATCTTAATTCAATATATAACATAATTAGTTTAAATAATGCTTTTAGATGGAAATATGCTAAATAAGTCGAAGTTTACTGAGCACATTGAACTTCTTAAAAGATACATAAGTTCGAGGCAAGCAGAAGTCGCCTGTATGTATGCGGTACAATATTTAATTGTTGTCGAAATGTCAAACCCAAAAGGTAAATTAAAGTATTTAACACTTATGATTTTCATTATACATTAATTATTTTTGATATGTTGTTACATTTAATTTTTTAATTTTTTTTTTTTTTTTTTTTTTTTTTTTTTTTTTTTTTTTTTTTTTTTTTTTTTTTTTTTTTTTTTTTTCAGGGTTGTTGGAAAATGTTACTTTGGTATTATACAGAACTGGAGCAGTGACGTATATCGGACTCTTGGACTGGAGAGAAAATTGGTCGAAGCATCCTCTACTCGAAGTGAGGGGTAGATCTACCGCTCATATAACTCTTGCTTCTCTGTTCATGAAACTGTTCTGGGAGAGCACCCGGCCTAATTATAAGTCGATCGTGAAGGAGCTCAACAGCTTCGATTTAGAACATTTTGTTTCCTCTTCCAAACTGCCACCAGAAATCGCCAAACGTAAGTCACTCTTCATTTTATGTTTATATTTTATCTGTCTGTCATTTTATATGTCTGATTATAGTTTATTATAGCTTCAAATTTTTTATTTATACTGAAAATATGTTTGCTAATTTTAATTCATGTATGAATGGTAATATTTAGTAGCTGGGTATTCTTTAGTTAATAACAGAAATCGAACAGATGACATCCTTGGAAATAAAATAACAGAAAATACATTTTAACAATCATTAAATCGATGGCTAAGGTTACTTTATTTCCTCATTGCATGGCATTCTAAACTACAACCAAAAATCAGATATTACTGAAGCCTATTTGCCATGTTTCACACAAATATTGAAACTACCCTGAGTAGTTATGCTCGACCATGTTCTTAAAAGGTTTAAAATAAGCTGGATGAGAGATCTTGAGTAAAATGAATTATGATTAATAAGAGACTAGGATGTACTATTGGACAATTCTCCTCCTGCCTCACATCCTGAAACCTATTCACTTCCATTACCATCATATTCACTGGTCGTCGTTTTGCATTGTATATTTATACTATCTTTCTTGGTTTTATAGGTTCATCCATTCTAGTCGTTATTATATAAGGGAATCTATTGAACTTTTTATTCCTTCCTCTCCTCCCCCCCCCCCACAAAATATATAAAAGTGGGGTTGATAAATATTGCAGTTGATGTAATCTTAAGGAATCATCACAACACGTAAGCAAAAATGCATTGAGAGAAATGAAGCGTAATTAATTAATAAAAATGTTTTCTTTTTGACTGAGCTGAAGCCATATCAGGCCAGAAGCTACTAGTGCAATTTTAGGAACTAAATTCTATGGGTACCCAACTTCTAGCTGTCATATTCCAAGAAATCATGACCATAGCACCTTCAAGAGGATTTTTGGAAGTTCTTTAAAAAAATATTATATCTTAGACATGGGAATCAACTATTATTATGCAGAAATTTATATCTTTAATTATGTTCATTGAAAGAAAAATTGTAATCTTAAGTATGTTATCTTGTCATTTCAGGGATCAAAATGGAGGAAGAAAGGGATAAAATGGCATTATTAAAAAAGCAGCTGAGTAAAACGACAGAATGATATTCTAGATCTTCTAGTTTTTAGAGATTTTTTTTTTTTTTTTTTTTTTTTTCTTTTTCATTAAATACAGATCAAAAATTAATTTTTGTTGCTTATTTTTATATTTATCTATAAACATCGAGGCAAGGAAAATATCTAAATTGTGATACCGCTATCTTCTTCTTATCGTGTACTTGTTAATCGTAATAATAAATATATTATTATATATGTTAATCATAATAATAAATGTATTACCAGTTCATTAGGTTTAAGACATGTTTATGCATTAAGATGTTGTTGAACGGTTGTGTGTTATAAGAAGGTATCTTTTAATGAGACATTAATTTTAAGTTAAAAAAAAAATTGTATTCATTCATTTGTTTTCTTGATTAACAAATCAAATTGAGAAAACTGGAATAGTTATGTGATAAGTATTTGTTACGTTATAAGCATAGATATTTGTTGGAATCAGTAAATATATAACAAAATTTACAAGATTTTCAATTATGGATAGCCTTATAAAGTTAAGCTATTGTAAATTAAACAATATATATGGTATCTATGTGCAGATGTTTATTGATTTTTTTATTCCCAAATTTGTGTTCTTGCTTATTTAAAACTTAAAATTATAATGGTGTAGGTTGGTTGACAGTATATAAATAAATTTAGGAGAATATAGTTAATGGGTACTTTTTAAATATGAAAAGGTTTTTAAATAAATATAATGAAAATATAATATAGGGAGAAGAGTGAGATAAAAATGTAAAAGATAAATGAAATAATTAAGAAATTTTAATATTGCTAATTTATATATTTTTATATTCTTATTTTAAATGCAATACCGTTTTTATAATTTTCATTGAATCTTGAAAATAATATACAAAACTATTTTTTCTCTCAGTAAAAAGAAAAAAAAAACTTCAATATGAAATTTTTTAATTTATTTATTTATTTTGGCTTTGTGTATATTCACATCTGCCACATAAAATACATTCTTTTTTTATTATTCATCTATAATTCGGTTTGGTGTTGAAGGATAAACTGAACAATACTGTCTAGCACCTCCAAATGTTTAGTATTTGAAACCAGTTGGCTTACCTTCTTGGGGAGCGGTACCTTGTTGTACACCAGTGTTTCCATTAACTTTTCTCTTCCTTATTCGTATAGTTTGCATGCCAATATACCATGATCTGGGTCAGCTACTGTAGTATTATCGCAGCTGCAACTATTGTTGTTTATAATGCCAATTTTATTGTAGATGGTAGGGGAGGCGGTTGTGGTTGAATCTAAGTCTACACAGGATTGTGAAAAATCTTCTAGGTCTGTTTACTTTCTGAAACCATGCTTTGGTTTGAATTCTTGGTTGAACGCTAGAATAGAAACGCCCCTTAATATGTTTTGAGTCATCATATTGTCTTTGCCATCTTTTATTTTGGATTTTCCTGCAATGGGCAGTTATGTCTATACTTGTGATAGCATAGTTTGGGTCTCCGGTGAGTGATGCTTCTTTGGCTAGGCAGTCCACTTTGTTATTGAAGCGGTTTTCGCTATGGCCTTTGACCCATATAAAACGAACAGTTCTGTTACCTCTTTTTAATTTAAACAGGAGTAATTTAATGTCTGTTATAATAGGTCCGCCGGTCATTTCGGAGCTATTTAGTGCTGCTAAAACGCTTAACGAATCTGATAAAATTATCGCCTTTTCATGATTGATGCTTTCTATATATTTTAGGGCTTCAAGAATGGCTAAAGCTTCGGCTGCAAAGATTGTGGCTATGGGTGACAATTTTATTTTCAATTGATAATTGGAGTTTACTTCTATTATTGCTGCCCCAATATTGTTTTCAGATTTTGAGCCTTCTGTATATATTGTGCAAGCAACAGGGGATCGCCCTGTTTCATAACACTCTAACATATTCAGGATGTTCATCTAATTTGTCGGATGTAGTTACTATACTTAGTTTTTGAATAACTGCGTTCCAATTAATGTTTTCTTCATCTAGTAATAAAACATTTCCTAATGACAATTCTCTTAGTTTAATTAACATTCGAATTAGAAGGGGAGTTTTCTTTCGAGTATAGGTGTTGTTATTATAAAGGTACGGAGCCAGCTTGTGAAGGGATTTAGTAACTGGGTGATTTAGTAGGTGGGCGTGATACTGTACCCTAGAGCTGAAAATTTGGCTGCTAGCCTTTCTCTTCTTATTTTCAGTGGCATTACATCCGCTTTAATTAAAAGAGTGTTGGTCGGAGTGGAGTTCATGGCACCTAAGCAACATCTTAAAGCTCTGAATTGAATCTGGTCAAGTTTTTTTAGGTGAGAGTTTGCAGCATTGTCATAAAAAATACTCCCATAATATATATATATATATATATTAATAGTCTGCCTCTTATTCTTCTTTATGTGTGCCAGTTTGTGACCAATAATAAATAAAAGTCTGAATTAAATAAATTAGATGTTATTAAAATATAAAATTTTTTACCTACTAACTGTTTTATTATTAATTCCTGATATTATATTTTGTACCTGTACACTTTTTTTTTCTTTTAGCCATCCAGCAAAACGTAAAACGAAAAAAAAGTAATGTAGGTAAATATTGAAAGGTTGATCAACCTGGGGTAGTAGGGTAATGTGGGTAGTAGGGACATATAGTAGTCTAAAACTAGAGCTATAGCCGCCAATGGGCATTAGGATCCGAAAAATTAGGATCCGAAAAAAAAAATATGAAAATCACGTTTTATTTTATTTTTTCTCAGCTCGGAGTCTGGATAGAGAAATGATTCTTTCACGTTTAATTGCAGTCATGTAAGGTGTTTGATATAAAAATATTTTCGTTATGCCCAAGACACCATCCGGCTTTAGGGTACTCAAAAACTCTAAAAAAATTACAAAATTCCAAGGAAATCCGCTGTAAATCAGTGGAAACTTTTTTTCATGAACAACTGACCTCAATTCTCGATTTAACGCACCATAAAACCCTTATATGTGAAATTTTATCAAAATCAAAAAATAATGATTTTTTACCCCTTTCGAGGAGGTTAAAATTTTGAAGTTGAGATTTCATCAACATTTTCTACCGGCCATAACAACTGCTGTGTTCAAAAGATTACAACAGTAATAGCATCACTAGAATCAGCATACATTCAGCTTCTTATCCATGCGTATAACATTGGATTTACTTCTGATTTTAGTGAATAAAAACTGATATGAATGAAAAAATCCAAGGTCAGCTATAACTTGAGATATTTCAATAAGGGGAAATCCTGCAACCTCCGAATTCGGGCTAAACTATGCAGTTTTAAGGCTTCTAGATGACCTTAAAATTTTGTCTTAATCAGTGGCAAAATATGTTAGATAGCGCAAATTATTTACATTTTTTCAGAAATTGACAGCCAGCCCCTTGCCTTCTAAAATCCTATAAAATTTTAAAGGTAAAAAACATTTTTTTTTTTTTTATTTCGACAAAATTTAGTTTCTATATGTTTTTTGAGATGAGGAATCTGAAAATAATATCAGTTTTTAGTTTAAAACTTTTCCTCACCTATATTATATAAATAAGACGTTTTTTAAAATGACATATTTTTATTTCGAATTGCATAAAAATCCTAAGATTGATGAATAATCTAAAATTAATATCAGGTTTTGGTTTAAAAAAATGTATATATTTTTTAAATGGTTTTATTTGAAATTTATTGTGTAAAAACTAAAATAATAATAGAAAAAGATCATTTTATATCAGTCTTATTTATATAATATAGGTGAGGAAAAGTTTTAAAATAAAAAACTGATATTATTTTCAGATTCCTCATCTCAGAAAACATGTAGAAACTTAATTTTGTCGAAATCAAAAATAATTTTTTTTTACCTTTAACATTTTGTAGGATTTAAGAAGGCAAGGGGCTGTCAATTTCTGGAAAAATGTAAATAATTTGCGCTATCTCAAATATTTTGCAACCGATTAAGACAAAATTTTAAGGTCATCTAGAAGCCTTAAAACTGCATTGTTTAGCCCGAATACGGAGGTTGCAGGATTTCCCCTTATTGAAATATCTCAAGTTATAGCTGACCTTGGATTTTTTCATTCATATCTGTTTTTATTCACTAAAATCAGAAGTAAATCCAATGTTATACGCATGGATAAAAAGCAGAATGTAGTTTTGCACTATTATAGGTCCCTGCGACCCACACAAAAATCGGCATTCAAATCTGTGAGTTAGAACTGCAAACGTCCCCTTGTTAGATCATTATCAACACACACCAAGTTGAAAATAATAATTACGGGGGAGGTCGCGTGCATGACAAACGAAACAATTCATTTAAATAGCACAGTACTTCAAAAATATCAGTAGGGGACATTCAGTCCCCATCACAACCAACTCTCATTCTATTAATTTAGCTAATGTAGACAACAAAATACAAAACTAAAAATAAGTATTTGAAAGGTCTGGTGGAGGAGAATTGTTAGCCAACCAAAACAAACGGGAATTACAGGTCGGGAATAGCAAATAGCAACAAACAGAGGTACTGAGACTATTCCCTTAGCCTTCCTTTGCAAACTCTAGGCTCGTCATAATCATCCTTGCCAAAACAAATACACAGTAGCGATGGAGGACTATTGTCATCCGCGCGACCGCTCGAGGGTTAATTAAAAAAGGTTAATAAAGAAATTGAGAGGGTTAATAAAGATAATACCCGAAAAAGGGGATTACTTCAAGCATTGGCGGGTATTCCTTGGTAAAACGGGAATTTTTATGCTTCGTGGCGGGTATTTTGGTTTGGGGGCATCGGCAGCACTGCAGCTATCCCAACCCGCCGCTTGCTGGCATTGCCTCTGGAGATCCGAAAGGTTCAACATCTCCGCTCTTGGTTAGTTGTTTCAAACACGTGGTGTCAAGTAAGAGTTGTTATTTGCCCGTACAGAAACAATGAAGTACATTCTTGTAACTGGTGGTGTGATTAGTGGTGTTGGCAAAGGAGTTATTGCAAGTTCCTTTGGGACTCTGCTTAAGTCTTGTGGCATTAATGTTACAAGTATTAAAATTGACCCCTACATCAACATTGATGCTGGAACATTTTCACCCTATGAGCATGGTAAGGCTTCATTCTTTCTATATTTTCTGTATTTCACATATTTCAACGCTCATATTGTACCGTAATAATTTGCCCCTTTCTAGGTGAAACTTATGTTTTGGACGATGGTGGTGAAGTAGATTTGGATCTAGGAAATTATGAGAGGTTTCTAGATGTAACATTACACCGTGACAACAATATTACCACCGGCAAAATATATCAAGACGTAATTTTGAAAGAAAGAAAAGGTTTCTATCTGGGCAAAACTGTGCAAGGTAACTATTTTATTATTAAGAATAACTATCTTATACTTGTGTTGACATTGCCAAGTAACCTATGATATCTAATAACCCATTTCTAACATTTGTTCTCCTTTGTAAGTATTATCTGAACCATTTTACAAGTGAAGCTACCCTCATAAGCTAGATGCCCTACACTCTTTTACTTCCTTATCGCTAGCCCAGTTATTTTGTTAAATGACTAGAATTTAATTAATTTTGCTATGATCGTCTATAATGATAAAGAGAAATTAATATTGGTACCGTAATGCAAGCATGTTCCAGCTCTACGCAAGCCCAGAATAAGGGCGAGAAACTCGAAATCCCTGTTCAAAGTAATATTAACTTCTGTTTACCTTCTGATATATTATATTGAAGTGGAAATAAGAAAATACCAAAATATAAGACACTAAATTAATGTTGAATTAAAATTAAATTAAATCAGAATTAATATAATGCTAAACCACCAGTAATGTTTACTCCTGATAAACATTCTGATGTCAGGGAAGTGTTTATAAATATATAAAACACAGAATCCTTGTTGAAAGTTATGATGTTTATTTCTGCTATATTTTCTCAAGGGAAGTGGAAATAAGAAAATACGAAACCTGGGATATACTTCCTCACATTTATTTGAATTAATAATACAATCTGTCTCACTTTAGGGCAATAAGTAATATGAATGACAAAGAGCCCATTCACAAAATATGTATACTGAAATTGTCTCACTTAAATTGATAAAACAAATACAAAAAAATATATAACACCAAATCCATGTATAAATTAATCATTTTAACTTTCGTAACACTTTTACACATTAGAGAAGAGGAAATAAAAAAACAAAACATGAATTTATATAACACTAAATCCTTTACGAAACTCATGTTGTTAACTTCTGTTTCATTTATGTACATTTAAGAAGACTAAATATAACACACTAAACAACACAATTGAACACAGTTGAAGTGATTGTTTATATGTGAGGTTAAAGGAATGAACTATCGATATATGTAAACTCAAAGTGAAGTGAAAGGATCGAACTGGTCGTTGTAGTGCTGGTCAGATAGGTTTCGTGGAGACACACTTGCGGAATGGTACCTTAATATTTCCTATGTAATAGTGGTGGATCAAGAATTGATAACATTCAGTCGAACATTGTTTATTCCCTTAAGGTTAAGGTGGGTTACTATAACTGACAAAGATTTCGACTCTCCAGAAAAGGCTAAACGTATAACTGGATAGTTAATGAAATGAGTTAAATCGTGGATTTAATGTTTTATATATTGATGTTTTCCTATTTCCTCTCTGCTAATGTGTAAAAGTGTAACACAAGATAACTACATAGTTTCTATTTGGATTTGGTGTATTATATATTTATATTTTGTTATTTCAACTTCCCTTATGTGAGAAATTTTTAGTTTACATATTTTGTGAGTGGATTCTTTGTCATCCATATTACTTATTTCCCCTAAATTGAGACATATTGTAATATTGAATAAAACTCACCCATGTAAAAGGAAATGCGAGAAAGCATATCAGAAGTTTTTGTATTTTCTTATTTCCACTTCCCTAATGTGAGCAAATATAGCAGAAATTAACAACATGGGTTTTGCTTAATGTATTAATAGTTTGTTCCTTCCACTACCCTTATGTTGGAAAGTGTACATAACTTGTGATTTAGTGTTTTATATTTTGATATTTTCTTATTTCCACATAATTAATTTCCAATTTCTCATTTTAATTTGAGTAGGTATAACAGAAGTTATATTATTTTGAACTTGGATTTAGAGTTTGTGTACAAATAAAGGAGAATAACATTCCCCCTGGAAAAGTACTGGCTAAAACATCTAGTGAATCATAACAAGGTTTGTATCCATCAAACGGTATTTTTGGCGTCGAAGGGGTGGAGCGCCCTGTGGATATAGATACCCGCATGTGATTTCAATAAGTATTTATATTAATAAAATTGAGCCACCTCAAAATTGCTTAAATCTTATATTGAGTAAACATTGTAAGTCTTTAGGATTAGTTATAATTTTGGTTCTCATAATAATTATATCAACTGCTACTGTTACAGTGGTGCCACACATAACGGATAGAATTCAAGAATGGGTCGAAGAAGTGGCTAATAGGTCTGTGTCACCAGATGGAAATGCCCCTGAGGTAACATAACGTTTCGATAAATTGATAATCATAAGTTGCTCTTTATTATATAATCTAAACTAGTATACGAAGAAGAAATATTAAAATTAAGATATATTTCTTTTCCCGGGCATTTTTTTTTACGTTGTTTAAAAGTCTTTGCTTTTTTGTTTAAGGTTTGTATCATTGAACTTGGTGGGACTATTGGTGATATAGAAGGAATGCCGTTTGTTGAAGCATTTCGCCAATTTCAGTTTAGAGTGAATTTAGAAAATTTCTGTGTCGCTCATGTATCATTGGTTCCACAAGTAAGGCTAACATTAATAATTTTAATAATTAAACTACCAACTTCTAAACCAGTTTTGAATTGAAAATTATTTCTTACATATTTATATATTTTTTTTTCTTTTTTTACAGCCAAAGGCCACAGGTGAACCTAAAACAAAACCTACTCAGGCCAGTGTTAGAGAATTACGCGGCTTGGGCTTATCACCTGATCTTGTGGTTTGCAGAAGTGAGCGCCCGATCACAGAAACTGTTAAACAGAAGATTTCCATGTTCTGTCATGTACCACCAGAACAAGTAAGGAATAGCTGCCTATTGATATTCAATTCACTTCTTAAATCAATGACTTTTTTAAAATGAATATTTTAACAAAAAGTTAATGAATGGTATTGCTTATCTTGTAGTTTTACAATAAAGAACATGCATTTAAAGTACATTTGAGAAGTTGTCTTTCGAAACTGAACATGTCCAATTCAGTAAATTTTTCAGGAAGATCAAAAAAACCTACATCAGTGCTCCCTCTACTGTTGAATCCCAGACAATTAATTAATATATATATAGATATATATATATATATATATATATATATATATATATATATATATATATATCCTTGATAGATGTCTCCTATCCACCCATGATTTCAGGTTTCTGCATCCTTAGGTCATGGTTTTATGAGCATAAGTTGTTTGGACATGCTGGGTTTGATGAAAACAGATAGACATATTAAGATTTGCCAGAAATAAAAAGAATCTTTGCAAAACAATTTTTATTTAAATTCCTTATTAGTTTAAACATGGATTTTGATTTTGCCTGTATATATCACGTTCACTGCGGCATCGGTCTTCGGGGACTGGTACAAATTGAAACAATAAAAATCAGGTTATAGTCTGATTGAAAAATTACTGGCAGAATTAATGTATACCACACCAGAGGTAAGTACTACTATCGGTCCCTTGGGACCGATAACGCACTGTAAAAGAAACTGCTTTTTTCATTACCGCAGTGAAGGTGATATGAAGGATAATAATGTTCAAGCAAGGTAGCACCTCAAACAACTAAATAAATTGGAAGAAGGTAACAATCAATAAAAAGTTATTTTGGGTGAGTGCAGGGGTGGAGCATGGTTCGATGAAGATACTGACATAGAGATTAAGATAAATATTTTGAAGCTAGAAGATTTTGTTAAGTGCTTTGTTCATTATCGTTATTTCTGTTTTGTCATTATCATAGATTGGTTTAACTATTTTCTTTATTTTGGTATCAGGTTCTCTGTATTCATGACGTGTCATCCATATATCGTGTGCCGTTGCTAATGGATAAGCAAGGAATTTTAAATTTTTTTATAAAGAGGTTAAAGTTAGACATGCCTTGCCAAAGACCTAAGAAGTACTACATGCGTAAATGGAAAAATTTAGCCGATAGGTAATTCATTTTTATTGTGTGATTTTTTTTATAAATTATAATAAAAGTCCTCAAAAAAACATATGAATCATTTATTGTTGAAGGGTTGACTCGTTGAGAAAAGAAGTCAATATAGCACTTGTAGGGAAATACACCACTCTTGAAGATGCCTATACATCTGTTTTAAAAGCTTTACAACATGCAGCTGTGGAAATTGGCTATCGAGTCAACATTAACGTAAATATCATTTTGTTTTATAAGTAGATAATTGTTTAAAATTAATCTAAATTAAGGTTTTTTATTTATTTATCACTTCTATTTTTAGTTTATTGAATCTGTAGACTTGGAGAAAAATAGTCAGGCTGCCAATTCTGTTACTTACCACGAAGCTTGGCAGAAACTGTGTAAAAGCGAGTATGTATTAATTAATATTTTTTTTTTTGAATGGTAATTTATTTTTTTATTTTTTAGCATTGCATATTTAAAGTTTTAATGATTTTTCCGTTTGTTTTTTTTTTTTTTTTTTCTTTTTCTCTTTCTCTTTGAATATTTACTATTTTCTTAAGTTGTTTCAGCCGCAAGTTTTAAGTAGTCCAAAAAATTACTGTAAACAATATCCTTGTTATTTATTTTGCATTGGCTTATGCTAATATAAAAATATGTTTTAGTGGTGTTATTGTTCCCGGAGGATTTGGATCCAGAGGAGTCGAAGGAAAAATAGAAGCGTGTAGGTGGTGTAGGGAAAGGAATAAACCATTTCTTGGTATATGCCTGGGGCTTCAAGCTTCTGTGATAGAGTTTGCCAGGTGAGAATATAGTGTACCTTATTTTTATGAATAACTATTCTCAGTTATTAGAAAAAGAACATTCACTTGGTATAAAGTAAACTATGAAAAACATAATTGGTATTTGATAAAAGTATGAATGGAAACAGGGCCAGTACCGTTTAAACATAATTGTCAATTTAATTTTGAATTTACAAATGGTGTTTGTTGCTTCTTATCATAGTTTATAAATATTGAAAAAAAAATATATAATTAGTTAGTTAATGTTTTTGTTATATTCAACCGTAGAGGGTAGAGGCTGTGCAAGTGTATCTTATTTTGCTTTTCATTTGTCTATTTTTATCCAATCCTGTTATTCGTTATATATACTTTTTTTTTTCTTCTCTAGAAATGTTTTGGGTTTGAGTGAGGCCAATACCACTGAAATCGATAAAGACAGCAAGCATCCTGTCATCATTGAAATGCCAGAATATAACCCAAAGGATATGGGTGGTACGATGAGATTGGGGAAAAGGACCACAGAATTTAAAAATGATTCATCAATTCTGAGTAAGCATATTTTTTAAATTGGTTGCTTATATATCCACCGATAATCTATATGGGAAATTCGTAGAAACTAAAATTCATCTAAGATTTATATCATGCCAAAAACCTTAAGAATCATGTTTGATAAAACCCTTGCCTGTATAGATTACATATTTCAAATATCCTTTTCAATCTTTAGCCTACAATGATTTTATCATTCTCATCATATTCTTCCTATGTGTACTTTTCAACTTCTTTCCTATTTGCTCATCTTCCCCCACTTTGATTCTGGTTCCTTAGTTTACATTGAGATCTCTGGTAAACTAGATTTAAGCCATAAAATAATAATGATTTGTTTTTTTAGATATATCTTGGATGTTCTCGTAGGTAATTAATTATATTTCACAATACTAGGCCAATGTAAAGTGACTTTTTCCCTAACCACCATTGCATCTTTTTTCTTCCAACTACTTTAGTTAAAATGCAGATTATACTCTAGCAGACAAGCTCCCTCCCTTTCTATCTCTGTATCTCTTTACATAAGACTACTGCATTCTTCATCACTTGTGCTTCTGGAATTTCTATACCCATCCTTATCTTCTACACCTCTTTTCTTCCCGCATTTAAATCTTGTCTCTTTGTCTATCTTCTATCCCTCCAAGAATCTTAATTTCATTTTGTTTATATTCATCCATATTATAAATTTTCCTAAGTGTCCCACCAAACTATTGAATTTTCCCGCATCCAAACTCTCCAATCCCAAATCTGTAGTGTTCCTTACTTTGTCATGAATGAACTGATCTACAATGACCTTAATATCATATAAGTTGTTGATTTGGTATAAACCAGATACTTTTCCTTTCATAATAAACTAAATACTCACCGAAATCCACTTGTTTCTCAACTTAGTTCTCATCACATTAATCCTCTAAGGCACTTGAAAAAGATGGCCATGGGATCTAGAATTTTCGTTTAAGTGCTACAGACATGTTTCTCTAGAAGTTTTTGTCATGTCATTACTTTGTATTGTGATTACAGCATATTAACTTGGTGTATTTATTTATTTGTTTTAAATTTTAATTAATAAATAAGGGGAAAAAAATTGTGCCAAGGGAAAAGAAAAGGAGCATTTGTCCGAGGATAAATTAATTTTTTTAAAATTATAATTGTAACATGGAACATGTTTTACCGGTGACCTAATTGGTCAATAGTGATACGACCTGGGGGAATGTGAGGGCGTGACATGTAGTTTGATGTTAGGAGAACAGGAGCAGTTAAGAACCAACTCTTCTTATTCTAAATAATGTTGTCTAGGAGGCAGGTTCTAATGAGTGAGCTCCTTTTGACTCAGTTTCTCTTAATACAAAATAAAAAATTTCAACCTGGATTTAACACCCTCTAGCTCAGTTGGTGTTACTCAGATCAAAAATTTGGCGACATCCTACTTTTAAAAAATGTAATGGAGAATATTTTTTGTTTAACATTTGTTGCTAGAACCTACTATTTTGGAGCAATATTGGTTTGAATAAAAAAAGTCATATTTGAAACCTTTATTTTTAAGTGTAGGGGCTTTTTCAGTGTTGGTTTCTCAGGAAAATAATATATGGCTGACGATGAAAAACGTTACTTGTATGATATTATTAAAATTCTGTTTTAAATATTGACATAAACTCTATTTGTATTTGTAAATACTAGAAATTTGTTATTTTAATAATTATCTTTATTTTAATTAGTATGAAATGACATAATAAACAGTAAAACAAAAAGGGTAAAATCTCAAAT
The DNA here is from genome assembly GCA_003667255.2 of Euschistus heros. NCBI lineage: Eukaryota > Metazoa > Arthropoda > Insecta > Hemiptera > Pentatomidae > Euschistus > Euschistus heros. Next base: position 3,172,296 of record RCWM02000082.1, read on the forward strand.
AAAATTACTATCATTTAACTGAAAGAAAATGAAGAATTGAATTAGCAATCTAATATAATGCTATAACGAAATTTTATTGTTTATATATAATAGCAAAGTTCTATAATATACAGGCCAATTATAAAATCTACAATCTACAAATAAAAATCTAGCTAATTCTTGAGCTTGGTTTTGTAATACTTCAAAATCAATATCAGGCATCTGAAATAACACACACAATTACATATTACTACATTTATTTATTCCAGAAAAACAAAATTTATAATATACATCTACAGAATAAGTAATAATATATGCTATACGATTATATTCATCATCAGTATCCAAAACAACATCATTAGCAGCATGACATCCGCCAAGAACTGTAGGTATCCTTTTACAATTTTGTTAACGAAACCATTTCATAGGTGTATAATTATCTGCTTTCTTTTTAAAAAAAAGTTTTGGTAGACAATGAATGAGTAAAACCAGGATTATATGTCTGTTTCATAACTGTATTACTACGTATAGGCGCATTACCAGATTCATATGATATCGGCCCCATTGCAATTTTATCATCATAGTAAGTTGTATCGTGGTTCCTATAATACTGAATGATGGATGAATCTATATGAATAGTGTAAACTTGAAAAGCATTTATATTTAAATCTTTAGGCCACTATATACATATATATAGTATATATATATATATACATACATACATAAAGGGTGTTCCAGACATTGTGTAAAAAAAAAAAAAAAAAAAAAAAAAAAAAAAAAAAAAAAAAAGAGAGGGTAATACTACATGCTAAATGGGGTAGAATGGTGCAGAAACGAGTTTCCTATCTCAATCTGTTGAGAAGATAGAATTTTTTTTTTTTTTTATTTTTAAAATCTTACTTTTTTCTGAAAAATTACAGTTTTCTCTACTTTGGTTTAGCGTAGAAACTATTCAATATATAATAGCATAGTAAATATTTTCTTGATTAGCATTAAATTTTCTAAAAGATGAGATAGGTTTAGTTATTCTAAATCCACTTTTAGGGGGTCTTTTAACGCTCAAAACACAAAACATTTATTAAAACTTAAATTTTTAATAGTTTCTGAAAATTCCTCACTCCCCACTGGAGCACCCTAGAAGCCGTGAAATTTCCCAAAAACTTCTGAATTTAGTTTGCTTTTTAGTGGTGTAAGCCATGATTAAATTGCACTTTACTTTTTGAGTCTAAAAGAAGTTTTTATGATGAAATACACGCTAGAGAATAAATACTTGATTGCTTCACATACCTACTAGAAAACTCACGTCGTGGTTTTACGACTGATCCAGCGGATGATTTTCTGAGAGCCGGCGGAATGTCCTGCTAATAAAAACAGCAGAGCTTGGAACCCGATGATTTGGGTATCGGTTCTGATACTCACTCTGAGCTGCTAGTGCATTGCCATTACAGAGCCCGTAAACAAAAAATCATATCTGCGTATTCACTTGTGGTGAAGTTCATGGCTGAAGAGTGAATGGCAATTGATGCAGTCATGAAATGAGAGGACAACTTCTTATGACCTTTGCACACAGTGGGATTATAATTGTTAACAAAGCTTAACTAAATAAATCCGGGGCTTGATAACACTGATTGCAATCAGAACGTGATATCATAGTCTGGGCTAATGAGTGCAGGGCACATTAAAAGTTAGAAAATTTAATGCTGATTAGGAGAATATTATCGTTTTTGTTTCTACGTTAAACCAAAGTAGATAAAACTGTCATTTTTCAGAAAAAAGTAAGATTTAAAAAAAAAAAAAAAAAATTCTATCTCCTCAACAGATTGAGATAAGAAACTCGTTTCTGCGCCATTCTACTCTGTTTAGCATGCAGTATTACCCTTCTTTTTTTTTTACACTATGTCTGGGACACCCTGTATGTATACATAAATAAAGACAAAACCCAAGAAATAATTCATAATGTATCCTTGAATTTATTTTATGGAAAATTAGAAATAGTAAACTCTCTGTCAACCAGAGTAAGTACTGCCTTATCCCACCACTACTTTCTTTACCTCCATATCTTTTTCCTTTGTCTTTTTCATTTTCGCATAACCTAAAAATTTTCTTCAACTAATGACAAATTTGCTTTGCTGATATTAAGTATATACTTGACTCAGAGTTCTAGATCATTCCAAAAATATATAGCTTATTTTTTTAAATAGAATCTGTTTATAGAACATTTTCTACTATCATTTTGGTGTAATAATATGTCTTTTTTTAACCCTTCACCAGTTGCTGTGCTGTCTGTTGGACGGCACTCAGCTATTTCCGTTATTAAAAGGAAATGGAAATTTCTTTTGGCTATTTCGGTACAATTGATTCTACCTACTATTCGTACCTTACAATAAGAAATAAAAAAAATCTAAGTTTTTCACTGTATAGTAACGTAAATGGAATTAAGTGAAAAATTGTGACCTTCTGTCCGTAGTACGTCTAACACCTGGTGGAATAACAAAACTGTCAACTAAATGTAACTAAGAATAGGTTAGTTATAATAACTAAGAATAGTTATTTCTCTCAAGTTTTTATTTATCAAAGTATCGGTTGATAAAATACAATCAGTCAAAAGTATTTATAATTGTATCGGCAAAGAAACCAGTAAAGAAAATGTAAGTCAAGAAAATTGCATACAACAAAAACATGTGAAAAGTAATCAGGGTTTGTGTGAACATTTGAAAATAGTATGTGAGGATTGCTTACATGCCATAGAATGTGTTAGTGAAGGTTCATAATATTATTATTGCTTATTAAGAATAAGCAATAATTATTCAAGTAATAATCTATACTGTTATTTAAAAGTACAAGCCAATTGGACCATGGAAAACCACTAAACCAATCTGTACTAAATTTTAACCACATCTTCTTTATAGCTCCAGGAAGGTTTAGAAATAATAACTTCTACTGATTTCTAATTATTTTGTTATTCTAGAGGCAATAATATGTGTATAACAATGGTTTGAAGATTTACCGATAGGTGGTGTGCACTATTCTACATGAGAGGTTTCAAAGGTAGAGTGTTATGTAGATAGAGCATATAATTGTTAATAAACTGGACTCATATTCAATGAAATAATTAAAAGATATTTAAATATGTGGTGTTGTGACATGTGGATATCAGTGAATTTTGAAAATCAACCGATATTTGGTTAGCACCATTTCGCAATCAAATTTACAATGGTAAAACTAGTGAACCTGGGGTGGGGTCACCTGTGGTGTAGTGGTTAGCATAGCTACCTTCTAAACCCAAGATCGCGGGTTCGCAGCCCGACAGATGACCTCAGGATTTTTTAAAGGGAGTAAAAAGTCCTTAGCTAGCCGTCCTTCGGAAGGGACGTATAATGGGGATCCCGAGCCTGTGCAGTGTCAGGTACTCGTTAAAGATCACTATCCTAATTATACCTGGATATGCAAAATTTATTAGGACTCCCACCGTAGCATCGTCCGATTAACCATAGCATAAAGTGACATAAAACTAAATAAACATAAACTACTGAACCTATCTTTACCAACTTTAAATGTACATTGTTGAGTGGTAGAAATGAGATTTGCGAGGTTAGATTAGTTTATACTTTTAAGGTTAGAAATTAAAACCCAACCAGATAATATCGATAAAATTATTTCTGCCGAATGAATAAAAATTATTATCAAATCAAAATCAAATCCTTTGCTTTTTGATATTGTGTGTAAAAGTATGATTCATGGGCCTTTTGTTGAAAGCACTGATAATGCAGTCCATTGTTCTCAAGAGTTTATTGATAGTCTCTGTCTATCTGGCTTACCGACTCATAGATTAAAATTAAACATTGGATGTCAAATTTTGCTTTTTCGTATTTTTCAACCACACAATCTGTTCAATCATAAACAGATTTAAAATTATTGCTATGAAAATATTGATGATATAATGCACAATTGCATAATGCAATACAAAATTTTAATCGATAAACAAATAGAACGTCAATTACTAGTTAAAATTATCTACATTCTTTACTGACTATGGAAGCGGGCGAAGCCACAAAGGGGAGTGCTAGTATGTTATATTCGTTCATAATATTTTTTTTTAATGTTTAGTAACGTAACATAATTAATTTAAAAAATTGTATTAGGTAGTAATTGTTTTTTTAATTAATTTTTTTATCTTATTCTAATTAAACAATTAGATTTTTTATTTATTTATTCATTTTTTTGCTTATATATGAACAAACTTATAATTATAGTAAAAGGAATTATCATTAGGGAAGTGAAAGAGAACAAAAGTTGTATGCTGTCCAAAATATGGCTAGCGACCAGTGGTGTTACAAAAGTCTTAGCGACCGGCGAAGGGTTAAATAAGCAATTGAAAGTTGAAAAAAAAAAATTAAAAAGCGACATTGTGTAAAAATATTTAAGTGCTCAACAAGGAAGATTATACTTAAATTTAAATTTTCTTATATTTATTTATTTTTTTTAGAACAACTTTATCAGAAAGATAAAATAGAAGAAAGGCATAGACACAGATTTGAAGTGAATCCAGATTATGTGCAGCAATTTGAAGATAAAGGATTCCATTTTGTCGGTTTGTATCTTTATATATTTAGTTTATAAGATAAATCATGACGATTAAAAATAATAAATAAATAGTAAAATTGAATAATATACCTTGAAATAATTCTATTTAATATCAAATTTAAAATTGTAAATATTTAATGATAAATAATAATTAGATAGTGTATCTAAGAGTATTTCGTTACTAAGAGAATTAGGAGTTCGAGAAGTACTGCATTGTTACCCCAATTCCACTAACTGACTGAATCGCCCGAAACTCAGTTGTTTACATTCCATTTCTTGGAAAGTTAAAAGTTTTAAAAATGCTGGACCAATTAACCGATGTTTTGTTCTGATTAAGTGATTGTCCCGATTACCTGATGACCCAATGAAACGGAGTCTACTATATACTATTAATATTAAATGATTTTACTATCACTGCAAATATTTAAATCTTAATATATATAAATTACGTGTCGCCGCCTTGGGCCACGCTAACACCTAAACTACTGAACCGATTTTAATCAAATTTGCACACCGTGTGCAGTTTGATCCAACAAAAAAGATAGGATACCTTATATCTTAATTTATAGTCGCAATATTATTTGTATATTATCTGTAAGTCACAATTATCTGTTAGCTCTATACGATTCTAACATATGGCGGTATAAGGTTATACTATTATATAAAAGGAAAAGCAAGCAATTTTTCATTTGTGTTCACTAACCGCCAAAAACTACTGAACCAATCTCTAGCAAATTTTGACTACATCATCTTTATAGGATGGTTTAGCAATAGTAAAATCTAATGATTTTCAACTAATTCTTTATTGAAAAATGAATAATAAGTGGATAACAGTGAAGTTCAAAAATGGCGGCAATTGCCATCTACATGAAGGTTAAAAGGTACAGTGTTACACAGAGGTGAACATTGATAATAAAATTTACTTATTTTCAATTAAATTGTTATAAAAACTGCTATATGGAGTGAAATATACCAAATTTTAACTACATCATGTTAATAGTTCTAGGTTTAACAACAATAAAAATTTAAATGTACAATGTTGAGTGTTAGAAACGGGTTTTGCCACACTACCACATACTTTTATGGTTAGAAATTAAAATCCAACCAGATGAGATCAATAAAATTATTTCTGTCGAATGAAAATTATTAAAAATCAAAATGCCGATCCTCAACTGTTTAATATTGTGTGTAAAAATATGAACTTTGAACCTTTAGTTGTAAGCACTGATAATGCTGTTTCTTAATAGTCTCTGTCCATCTGGATTACCAACTCATATATTAAAATTGAAAATTGGATGTCTAATTATGCTTTATGTTATCTTCAAACACTTAATCAATCTAAATTTAACCAAGTTAATAATGGCTGGTGGGCCATATTATATATCAATATATAAAACACTAAATTCCTATTGACAAATTTGGTGGAACAGTGGTTTAATTTTGGTTCTTAAATTAGCTAGAAGGATAAAATAAACAGAAATGTCATTGCAACTTGATTGGAATATTTAAAATAACATTTCATATAAAAAAAAAAAAGTGGAAATATATAAATATATGATAAATCAATATTTTTGGTTGCCGATATATCGTGTATGGATATTCAGAGATCAAAATATCTTCGATATGTAATATCAATATTTTTCTAACGGTTTCAAAAAAAAAAAATTAATTTGTTGGTACTTTTCTTCGATTTTCCAAAATTTACAAATATATCAATTATAACATTCAACTGGTTGGTAAGCAAGTAATTATTAGATAATAATAAAGAATAAAAACTTTAACTGAAATTGATGCAAGATTTGTCCTTATGTTACATATATACCACAATATTATAAACTGTCTTGTACAAAGCTGTAATAAAAAAAAACATTTTTTAGGTCACTGTGATGAAAATAAAAGGATGGAGATTGCAGAATTAGCTGACCATCCTTACTACGTAGCTGTTCAGTATCATCCGGAATATTTATCTAGGCCTCTGAGCCCTTCTCCACCATTTCTGGGCTTGGTTTTAGCTGCGACTGGCAAACTTCATAATTATTTGTCTAAAGGTTGTAAGTTTTCACCGAGGGACTTGGCAGATGAAGATTTATCAGGTAATTCAAAATTCATTCAAGTGAAAAATATTGAAATTAAAAGTATGGTTCTTTGATGGGTGATGATTATTAGATCACAGGCAGTTTTCAGTACATTTTTGATCCTTTTTATGGCAGTTTAATAAAAAAAATTTTGAATACCAACACTTTCGATTGTCACTCATCTGTTAAAAAACAAAACATAAAAACAAATGGTCAATTAGGAATGATGAATTAATTGCCACTTCTATTGAGATTATTTTATTAGAAAACTAGTTTCGAATACTAAACATTCATCTCCAGTTCTACAACATACAAATTTTTTTCAACACATTAGTACTATGTTATATAGATTATATATTCTAAAGTTTTTAAAAAGGTAAGACAAGAAATCAAAAATGGGCACTCACCTTATAGGTAACTAAAACCGAAATGGACTTCTCACTGAATTTGTGAGAAGTAGAAGGTGGCAGGTAGGTTAAATTTTTGATGTACTGTGGGGTTTCCCTTATGACTCATTGGATTTTTCCGTTCCTCTAGGAAACAAATTTAAAATGGGGCTATTGGATATGTTTATTTGATCATTTAAACAAAAATCTGGATCGGTTTTAAACGATTTTATTATTTCTAGTGGTTCAAAAATATTTAATTTTAGGCTATTTTCTACTTGATGTAATATTTTTACTCCCATGTCTTTATTAAATTTGTGGTTATTTTCATTTAGATGGATAGCTTAATTGGAGTTTTGGGTATTATTAGTGTATGCTCTTATATGTTCTTTTACTCTTTGATTTACCGATCGTCCAGTTTTTCCTGTGTATTTTGCTTCACAGTCATTACATTTTAATTCGTAAACGCCCCTTTTTTGGAAAGGGTTTATTTTTTTTCTTTCGGTGAAAACATTTATGATTGTTAAGTTTTCCTTTATGTGTGGAAATTAATTCCACAACCATTTACCTTACGTAACAAAAGAAACAAATAAATGAAACCAGAAAATTAAGAGTGGAACACACCGTGGTAATGACATTTACATATATACATATACATACTAATACATTCTGGTTTTCAAAACATAATAGAATGATGAATAAACTGGTGTTATGATAGAAACAATAAAAATAAATTAACAAAAAATCACTTTAAAGATAAACTGAAAACAGACACTTAATAGAAAATGGACTATGATAAACGATTTAGCACATTTTGGACTCTCATCATGTAATAGTAAACTTTATGTAATTTTTCTCTACACTGTCGATATTGAGTATAGCTTGGGTACTTTGGTTATCAGAAGATTCTAAGATGAAGTGTTGAAGAAATTGTTGTCTGTTCATTGTGTGCAGGGCAGTGAAGGAGAATGTGATGTAGACTATTGCAGGTAAATTGATTGCAAGATATACAGATTTCTTGTGACTTGAACAAAAAAGTTGTGTTTTTTTTCCATTGATTCTGATATGTTCTGAAGTAGCAACTCTTAATTGGCTGACACATTTCAATTTCTTTTTATGAACTGTAAATGTAAGGTATGTTTCGGGATTGGGAGTATTGTAACTGCATAGAGTTCTATATAAAGGGTAGTTAGTTGAATTTAGAGTTCTTTGAATGTCAGCTGAAAAATATCGGTTATGTGCTTTTTCCAGTATGTCGCCTTTGTATCGAAGAAGTCCGTTTGTATGGTGAAAAGAGACAGAAAGCTCTTCTGCAAAGGCATTTAGCTCGGCTATTGCTCTAAATTGGGACACCCAGTTAAAGTCTATGTCAGGCTTATCCTTGTCTAGTGATTTTAGTCTATTAAAACAGAGTTTTGGGAGTCGCTCTTCTGGCATAAACTCGAGCTTGGTCCATAGATTTGTCATCTTTTTTACCACTTTCATGCCTAATGGTTCTCTTCCTTTTTCAAGACGGACTATATAGTTTGGGATATTCCTGGCACAACCAAATAGGCGCTTTAAAAATTTAAGTTGGACCGTTGCGATTGCCTCAAGATAATTGGGGCTCCATACTTCCGAAGCGTACAGCAATATTGATGAGACCATTGAGTCAAATAAAGCGTTTTTTTTGTTTCCCAAGAGTCACTTTTCCTTTTTTTCAGTATGTCTATGACTCTTGCGGATGCAACTAATGACTTCTGAGTAAAGTGGTCACATGCTTGCTTAAATTTTCCGTATGATGTGAAGGGAACTCCCAAATAAGTATACCTTTTTGTATACTCTAATTTCTTATCATGCCAATATAACGGTTTGAGCTGTTTAAGCCTTGGAGATTTATGAAAGACAAGAGTTTTTGATTTATTTCATTTAATGTAAGAGAATTGTTACTGCAATACTCCTGAAATATTTTTATGTTCTTCTGTGCTCCATGCCAACTATTACTCAATAAGATGATATCATCAGCTGGTAGGAGCATAGTCACCTCGTTTAATGTATCTATGCTTACACCTGCTGCTCCTTTGTCATGGAAGAATTGTACTATGTCGGAGATAAATAGCAAGAACAAGGTTGGGCTCAGACTTACGCCCTGTAAAAGTCCTAAGGTGATGTCAATATCATCCGAAAGTTGTCCATTAACTGAAATTTGGGTTGATGCATTGTCGTACAGCATTTTAATAATTTTGACAATTTTTCCTCCGATTCCTAGGGTAGTAAGCTTTCTCCAAAGGAGTCCGTAATTAATTGAATCGAAGGCTTTTTTGAGGTCAATGAACGTGGCATATAGATATCTTCCTTCAGTTTTGAATGTTATTCCGATTAGTGCCGAAAGAGTGAAGATATGATCAATGCAGCCTCTTCCGTTCCTGAATCCTGCTTGCTCTTCGGGCATTAGATTCTGAGAGTCCGCCCATAGTATTATTCTCCTCGCAATGATGCTGGTAAATAATTTAGCCATCGTGTTAAGTAGGGATATACCTCTGTAATTATCAACATCACCTCTATTGTCTTTTTTAAAAAGTAAGTAGAGTTTTGATTTAGACCATTGGGTAGGTAATTTTTCTTGATCAAGAACAACATTAAATAAATTCAAAATATAGTGTTCCCACTCCGGGGTGAGATTCTTAAAGTTTTTATATTATATAGGTCAGGTCCGGGAGATTTGTTGTTTTTGGAAAGATTGATACAAAACTGCAGTTCCTCTAGCGTTATATTAGCTTCTATAATTGAATTGGTGGAGGGGATGAATTCTAAGCTCTGAATGATCTTCTGACCGTAATGTGCCCTGTAGAATTCGCTCCATTCTTCTATGGTTACTGCATTTTCATTTTGAATTTGTATAGTTTCAGGGAATTAACGGTTTTCCAAAACTGTTTACTATTTTTTGTATCCCGCAGATTTGTTATAATTTGAAATCTAAATTCATTTTTCTTGTCATTAATTAATTTTCTGTAGGAATCCCTGTTTTGGATGTATTCTTGTAACGCTTGCGGTAGAAAATTGGATTTAATTAATACTCTATATTTTCTCCTAACTTCCCTTTTCAGGTTGTTGCATTCTAAATCAAACCAGGGTTGACTGGGCTGAGACTTTATCTTCTTCGGTGGTTTTTTTATTACAAGCATGCCGGCAGAAGACATACTTTCATGTAAGCATTCAGCGAAATTCTTATAGAGCTGGTTTACATCATGCGAATTTAAGTAAATTTTCTCACTGCAAGCTAAATTTGTTCTGAATAATATACTTTTTGTTCTCTTCCCATTTTACATGTTTTTTGGGTTCCATACCAATATAATTAAACGGTCGAGGATTTGGTAAGCAAACGTGTGGTTTCACGGAAGTGACACAAGCTAAATGGTCCAGAAAATCAGACATGGCTATAACTTCCATATCATCTGATATCTCTAGTGCCATATCGTTGACCCACACTAGATCAATAGCGCTTTTTTTTTTTTTTCCAACTTTAGAGATAAATGTGAATTTTCCGGGTCTGTCTGAAAGGGTCCTGCCATTGCATAGTATGAGACCTAATGATTCCATCGCCTCCACCAATTGTTTTCCTCGTCTGTTAACATGTTTATGGTTGTTCGTTCTTGTAGCGTATAGATTTGAACTGCGCAACATTTCTTCCTCCAAGCAATTCAGGTCACCTACATGACTGTTAAAGTCACCATTAACAAACAAGTAAGTGTTCGAATAGTTGAGGAATATTTCCGTAATAGTGTTACATAGTTCTTCCAGTATTGTATCCATATCACATATAGGGGGCAAGTAAATGTTTCCAATTGTTAATAGTTTGTTATTAATTTTAATATTGACAAAAAGCCAGTAGCGGTTGGTATATACAATACTTGTGCCTGAAGTAATGGAATTATGAACTAAGGTTAGCAAACCACCGCTGCCGCGCCCTGTTGTGTTTGCTTTTACACAACTTTTTAGCGCTAAAAGTTGTATAATCCTGTAACCATGTAGGTAAAGAGAAATTATCGTCAATCACCCAAGTCTCTACGAAACATAATATGGGATATTGCCTTATAGTATCACATTCTTTTACTGTAAATTTTAATAAATTTTTTAAGCCATTTATATTGCAAAACAATGTATGATATCCATATTGTTGTACATTTTTGGGGTATGTAGTTTTTTTACCGAGTCCTTTCCGTGAATCATGAACAGGTATTAGACCGTAGGAGATGGATTCAGTCCGTCAGGTCGCCTTATCCATTGCTGAGACAGATGAACTTCGAGGTCGAAATTTAAACTTATCCAGTCTATTTTCAGCTTCTCTTTTTTTTTTTGCCTGTTCCTCATCAGATGTTTGCAGCAGGTCCGCCTGTGATGACGCTATAGGAATACCACCTTCAGATTCTTTGATTAGGTCCTCTATTTCATTCATTCTATAGAATGACCCTCTTATTTTGAAAAAACCTTTTCTATAAGAAGCATTGCTATCAATAGTTTTTAATTTAATTAAGCAAGCATGAACTTTTCTCCCCTCTTCTCTTTCTTCAGGGGTCTTATCATGACTTAAAAATATGTTTTTATTTTTTAGAATATCCCTACACTTAAAAATCACTTGTTTTACATTATTATTGTTAAGTGATACCAAAATTGGTCCTTTTCGAATTCTATAACAGGTGTTAACTGCATAATCTGGTAGAGCTATATTACACTCCGTGAATCTGTCTCTAACTTTATCGAGTGTATTTTCATTTTCACTAAAGGGGATATTATGGATTAAAAAATTATTCTTTTTTATCTGCCGCTTTAAAAAATTTATTTCTTTTTCGAGTTTCACATTTTTCAACTCTAGGTCCTGGCAGGTATTTTTTAACCGATCACATTCTTTTAATACGTCACTTATGAGAGAGTTATTAGTTTTGAGGGATATCTTCATTTCATTAATAGCTTTCATTATGTCGTCGTTGGAAACCATTATGAAGGAAAATATACGTAAGTGTTTGACAGTGATTTGATAAGATACGGTGACACTGACCTTATACAGCTGGAGCGGGTGAAGTGGGGGTTTGCAGGATTAGTTCTGTTCACTGATAAGCAGCCCAGTCTAGGCAGCAGACTAATTTCTTTACAATTTCTCCTATCGAAAATCTTCGATCAATTTTAACGAAATTTCAGAAATAAGTTTGCTGACACACAAAACTACAAGCGTGTCAACTTTGAACTAAATCAGACGAAACTGAGACCCGATGTTTACTCGTTGCCGGCCGTGGCTAGACTCCTATCTATCTATTTTCATTTTTAATGTTTTATTATGAAGAAATATTTTTACTCCGTAGGAATTGATTAATCGAGTAAAAATTGTAATAATAAAATAATTGTCTGTAATATAAGAATCGCCCATATAAAGAAAAAAGGCTTGCAAAAGTGCTAAATTTTTGTACAAAGTTCAGTTGAGCATTTTCCTCATATACAATACTATCTATTCATGCCATCCATCATTTGAATAAATCATTGTACAGGTCATGCGTGCGAGCTTTTTTTTAATTATACACAGTTGTTGGTAGGTCTTTATTACCAAATTTTAGGAGAATTTACCAAGTCATTCCAAAGGTCTAATGATCAGCTATAAATAAAAATTAACTAACTATTTACAGTCGTTTCTACCCTTTGAAAATGTTTGATAGGTAGAAAAGAAGCTTTATTACTCATAAAGTTTATGAAATTAGGCTGCACTATTCTAAAATATCGATGAAAGCTTTCAAAAAAAAAAAAATAAATAAAATGGATGTGTTGATAGGCCTTGATGATGGATGAACCTGATTGCCAAATTTTAAGAAAATCAAAAGTCATTCCAAATCTCCAATAATCACTTTTTAAATGCCTTCCCTCCTTTATATAAAATTGTACGATTTACACTTATTTAACACTTTAGAATTATTTATTGATTGGTATGGGAAAAACTCGATCTCTAAAGTTTTTAAAATTTGGCCATTAATTCGAAGTATCACTGAGATCCCTACTTTGCTAATTTGCAATTTTTATATGGATTATTTTAATTTATATGGATAAACTAATTTGCAATTTTTATATGGATGTATTAGTAAGTAAGAAACTTTTGACATATTTTATAAAACTCTACTTCTTAGCCAATCTGAAATTATAGAGACCATCTCATAAATGTTTTAGTTGAAACTTTTTATGGCCAACTAAGAAATTTTATGAATACAATAGAGTGGAAACTCGTTATTTCATCACTCAATAATTCTATAGGTTTTTTTTTTTTTTTTAATTGGCAACTATAAATAACAAAATTAAATACATATGGAATTCATTTTTTCCCCTTGCTTCTTATTTAATCTTTAAACCACCTTTTATGGTTTGTCTCTAAAAAATACGTCTATATTTATACATTTTGTAAATCATTTCATTTCATAGAAAAAAACAAACAGAACAACCCCGGAGTCGATCCCTCCATTGATTGTAGTAAGAGATGAAAGGAAGTATGAGTGCAGTTGATGAATTCTCAGAATCAGTTAATACTGGAAAGCTCTTCCTACAAAAATATTATCATCTGGCTCAGCAAATCCTGCTCCAGGTTATAAAATGAGAAAAGATAAGCAAGAGGTAAGCAGCTGGTTAAACATGGATAGTACGGATGTAGGATATGAAATTTTAAATGACAATGGAATTATAGAATAAGTGCTGAGCGCTCAAAATGAAGCTAGTGATGGAAAAAATTAGATGACGACGTTTCTAATTCTTCCACTATTCCATGCAAAGAAGTAGAGGAAATGTTAACTAAGTGCATTGAGTGGTTTCGAGCAGCAATGTGAATCAGATATTTCACACCTGATGGGATGCATCAAGTGTTTAGCTTTTTTGTGTGTTTTTTGTCATTTTCACTCAAGTCCAATGTTTATAACGTTCATCTGTTCATTTTTATTTTCAATAAATTGGAAAAAAAAAAAAAAAAAAAAAAAAAATTACAATTATATAGTTTATTTATTTATTTATTTATTTATTTATCCAACGCCCGTCTGTGGCAGTTTAGCCATCTGACGACGAGCCTCCCAATATCGATTTATAATATCTTCTTCTGGGTAGGTGAGAGCATTGCAAAAAACCCTCAGGTGATCTCCGTCCATGCATCCGAGGTTACATAACGGGCAAACAACACTGTCAGCAAGACCAATGCGGTGCAGGTGGGCTTGCAAGTAATCGTGTCCAGTGATTAGTCGAAATCGTGCGACGGCTTCAGCTCTCTCGATGTTTCCTGGGACCGGCCCCACTGTGGCAAGTTCCTCCCATTTTTTGCCAATGCTTGATGTCATCAGGGTTATTTTTGTTACGCTACTAACCGTGGCGTCTATCAGGTTTCTGGCCCTTTTTAAAGTGAGTGGCATGATAGGCTGGTCTGACTCTGCTCCTTGCTTAGCCTTGGCGTCAGCATACTCGTTACCATGTAGCCCCACGTGGCTGGGTACCCATTGTAGGAAGACGACCCACCCAGTCAAAATGAGCTCTGCAATTTTTCTGCGACACTTAATTGTCTCAATGCAGTCCGTTGTGGTATTGCTGCTTAGAGCTATTATTGCTGCCTGGGAATCGACGAGGAAGACTACTCTTCCAGGGTTCACGCTGTTGGCTAGGAGTTCGTTGGAGGCTTCGTGGACGGCCCTAACTTCCCCATCGTAGTTGCTTGCGTTTATTCCAACCGCTGCTGAGTTTTCGAATAGCCGGCAGTACCATCCAGCTCCGGCTGCTCTGGTCTCAGGGATGTAAGAACCGTCTGTATAGATGTGAAGCCATTCGTTCGGAGGGTATCGCTGGTGAATGGTGTCAAGGGCACAAGCTTTGAGTTCCAGTAGGCTAGCTTCCATCTTATTTGATGTCAGGTTGATTAGATCTAGACATCTGTTTGCAAGGACGGATACCAAAGCAGTGTACTGCTGCAAGGGGCGCCGGGCCATCCGTAAGTAGCTGAAGCTGGTATTTATTTATCAAAGATTTTTCGTGCGTAAGTGGCGAGGTTTGAGTTTTTAGTCTTTGTGAAGCGCTCATGAATCCATTCCAGTAGTTATTGTCCACTCTTTTAGCCCTTTCCCAGAACTTAAGCGTGTATTTATCCCTACGGCTATATAATGGTTCAATGCCTGTTTGCAGTTGCATGGCTACTATAGGGGTAGACTTGGCTCCACCCGTGATTAATCTAAGAGCGTTGTTTTGGACACGGTCATATTTAATTAGGCTACTTTCACTTGCCAAAGAGGTGACTTCACATCCGTATTCGAGCACAGGGCGCACGTAGGTCTTATAAGCCATAGTTAGTACATCTTGTCTCGCTCCCCATTTAGTAGCAGTTAGCCTCTTCAGAAGGTTGATGCGTTTTAGACCTTTTTCAGCTGTTTTTCTGCGTTTTCTGCGATGTGGGATTTCCAGGAGAGCTTACTGTCTAGGGTGATTCCTAGATACTTGGACAGAGCTGCTTGCAGAAGCGGTTTTTCCTTTATAATTTATATCTATTGGTGGGGGTCTAGTTGATAATGTGAATAGTTGGCAGACGGTTTTTTTTTTTTTCCGCGCTGACTTCCATCTTGTTTAGACCGGCCCATCTATCTAGGTTAGCCATTGCTTGGTTTAATACTTCAGCAAGAGCAGGTATTTTTTTCTTCCAGTGACCCATATAATGACATCGTCAGCATAGAAGAGACATGTCACTCCAGGTATGCTTTCCAAGGCTTCACGTAGGTCATTAATCATCACATTAAAAAGTAGGCAGCTTAAAACAGCCCCCTGCGGCAGCCCCTGACGGAGCAGCTTGTAAGAGGAGGTAGAGTCGAAAAACTTGCAATTATATAGTTTAAAATGCTTTTTTGTTACTTTACCAGCAAAATTCTGTAATTCGTCATTTCTGTTATTTCGTCACCCCCTCTCCCCCCACTCGTGATGAATTATCGAGCTCCTACTGTATTACATAATGAATAAAATCTTGTGGTGCTGTTGATTGTATGATCGAAAATTTCTGTTTTTTTTTTTTTAGATGGTGAGATTGTAGATATGGCAGACAGTACCGGTCATTAATGATATCTTCTTCCTCATCAAATCAATCAACAGACAAATTTTTGAATTTGTCATCTACAAATTAAGGTATAATTCATTTTATTCTAATTTGTTCGAAAAAAAAAAAAAAAAAAAAAAAAAAAAAAAAAAAAAAAAAAAAAAAAAAAAAAAAAAAAAAAAAAAAAATTACAAATATAAACAAAATTTTGTGTTTTGTTGATTGCTTAACCCTTTCATTCACCAAACTCTTCATAAAATACATCAATTAATATAAAGATCTCAGTTAATTGTGCCTAATTGGG
Source organism: Euschistus heros (assembly GCA_003667255.2). Taxonomy (NCBI): domain Eukaryota; kingdom Metazoa; phylum Arthropoda; class Insecta; order Hemiptera; family Pentatomidae; genus Euschistus; species Euschistus heros. Next base: position 3,188,682 of record RCWM02000082.1, read on the forward strand.
TTCGGACATCTCTGGTCAAGCCATTTTATCTCTGTCAAACATTTTCAATAAAAGATTTTTTTATTGGAACAGTGGTTTAATTTTAATTTTTAAATTAGCTAGAACGATAAAATAAACAGAAATGTCATTGCAACTTGATTGGAATATTTAAAATAACATTTCATATAAAAAAAAAAAAAAAAGTGGAAATATATAAATATATGATAAATCAATATTTTTGGTTGCCGATATATCGTGTATGGATATTCAGAGATCAAAATATATTCGATATGTAATATCAATATTTTTCTAACGGTTTCAAAAAAAAAAAATTAATTTGTTGGTACTTTTCTTCGATTTAGCCAAAATTTACTAATATATCAATTATAACATTCAACTGGTTGGTAAGCAAGTAATTATTAGATAATAATAAAGAATAAAAACTTTAACTGAAATTGATGCAAGATTTGTCCTTATGTTACATATATACCACAATATTATAAACTGTCTTGTACAAAGCTGTAATAAAAAAATACATTTTTTTAGGTCACTGTGATGAAAATTAAAGGATGGAGATTGCAGAATTAGCTGACCATCCTTACTACATATCTGTTCAGTTTCATCCTGAATATTTATCTAGGCCTCTGAGCCCTTCACCATTTCTGGGCTTGGTTTTAGCTGCAACTGGCAAACTTCATAATTATTTGTCTAAAGGTTGTAAGTTTTCACCGAGGGACTTGTCAGATGAAGATTTATCAGGTAATTCAAAATTCATTCAAGTGAAAAATATAAAAATTAAAAGTATGGTTCTTTGATGGGTGATGATTATTAGATCACAGGCAGTTTTCAGTACATTTTTGATCCTTTTTATGGCAGTTTAATAAAAAAAAAATTTTGAATACCAACACTTTCGATTGTCACTCATCAATAGAGTGGAAACTCGTTATTTTGTCACTCAATAATTCTACAGGGTTTTTTTTTTTTTTTTAATTGGCAACTATAAATAACAAAATTAAATACGTATGTATTTAATCAAAATAGATTCGATATGTTATATCAATATTTTTCTAACGGTTTCAAAAAAAAAAAAAAATTAATTTTTGTTGGTACTTTTCTTCGATTTAGCCAAAATTTACAAATATATCAATTATAACATTCAACTGGTTGGTAAGCAAGTAATTATTAGATAATAATAAAGAATAAAAACTTTAACTGAAATTGATGCAAGATTTGTCCTTATGTTAAATATATACCATAATATTATAAACTGTCTTGTACAAAGCTGTAATAAAAAAATACATTTTTTTAGGTCACTGTGATGAAAATAAAAGGATGGAGATTGCAGAATTAGCTGACCATCCTTACTACGTATCTGATCAGTTTCATCCTGAATATTTATCTAGGCTTCTGAGCCCTTCACCATTTCTGGGCTTGGTTTTAGCTGCGACTGGCAAACTTCATAATTATTTTTATGAAGATTTATCAGGTAATTCAAAATTCATTCAAGTGAAAAATATTAAAATTAAAAGTATGGTTCTTTGATGGGTGATGATTATTAGATCACAGGCAGTTTTCAGTACATTTTTGATCCTTTTTATGGCAGTTTTAAAAAAAAATTTTGAATACCAACACTTTCGATTGTCACTCATCTGTTAAAAAAAAAACAAAAAAAAAAACAAATGGTCAATTAGGATTGATGAATTAATTGCCACTTCTATTGAGATTATTTTATTAGAAAACTAGTTTCGAATGCTAAACATTCATCTTCAGTTCTAAAACATACAAATTTTTTTTTAATACATCAGTACTATGTTATATAGATTATATATTCTAAAGTTTTTAAAAAGGTAAGACTAGAAATCAAACATGGGCACTCACCTTAGAGGTAACTAAAACGGAAATGGACTTCTCACTGAATTTGTGAGAAGTAGAAGGTGGCAGGTAGATTAAATTTTTGATGTACTGTGGGGTTTCCCTTATGACTCATTGGATTTTTCCGTTCGTCTGGGAAACAAATTTAAAATGGGGCTATTGGATATGTTTATTTGATCATTTAAACAAAAATCTGGATCGGTTATAAACGATTTTATTATTTCTAGTGGTTCAAAAATATTTAATTTTAGGCTATTTTTTACTTGATGTAATATTTTTACTCCTGAGTCTTTATTAAATTTGTGGTTATTTTCATTTAGATGGATAGCGTAATTGGAGTTTTGGGTATCATTAGTGTATGCTCTTATATGTTCTTTTACTCTTTGATTTACCGGTCAAAGGGTAAATAGTTGATGTGAATAGTATTGATGGGAATCAACTATTATTATGCAGAAATTTATATCTTTAATTATGTTCATTGAAAGAAAAATTGTAATCTTATGTATGCTATCTTGTCATTTCAGGGATCAAAATGGAGGAAGAAAGGGGATAAAACGGCATTATTAAAACAGCAGCTGAGTAAAACGACAGAATGATATTCCAGATCTTCTAGTTTTTAGAGATTTTTTTTTTTTTTTTTTTTTTTTTTTTTTTTTTTTTTTTTTTTTTTTTTTTTTTCATTAAATACAGATCAAAAATTAATTTTTGTTGCTTATTTTTATATTTCTATAAACATCGAGGCAAGGAAAATATCTAAATTGTGATACCGCTATCTTCTTCTTATCGTGTACTTGTTAATCGTAATAATATATATATTATTATATATGTTAATCATAATAATAAATGTATTACCAGTTCATTAGGTTTAAGACATGTTTATGCATTAAGATGTTGTTGAACGGTTGTGTGTTATAAGAAGGTATCTTTTAATGAGACATTAATTTTAAGTTAAAAAAAAAATTGTATTCATTCATTTGTTTTCTTGATTAACAAATCAAATTGAGAAAACTGGAATAGTTATGTGATAAGTATTTGTTACGTTATAAGCATAGATATTTGTTGGAAACAGTAAATATATAACAAAATTTACAAGATTTTCATTATGGATAGCCTTATAAAGTTAAGCTATTGTAATTTAAACAATATATATGGTATCTATGTGCAGATGTTTATTGACTTTTTTATTCCCAAATTTGTGTTCTTTCTTATTTAAAACTTTAAATTTTAATGGTGTAGGTTGGTTAACAGTATATAAATAAATTTAGGAGAATATAGTTAATGGGTCTTTTTAAATATGAAAAGGTTTTTAAATAAATATAATATAGGGAGAAGAGTGAGATAAAAATGTAAAAGATAAATGAAATAATTAAGAAATTTTAATATTGCTAATTTATATATTTTTATATTCTTATTTTAAATGCAATACCATTTTTATAATTTTCATTGAATCTTGAAAATAATATACAAAACTATTTTTTTCTCTCAGTAAAAAGAAAAAAAAAAAAACTTCAATATGAAATTTTTTAATTTATTTATTTATTTTGGCTTTGTGTATATTCACATCTGCCACATAAAATACATTATTCATCTATAATTCGGTTTGGTGTTGAAGGATAAACTGAACAATACTGTCTAGCACCTCCAAATGTTTAGTATTTGAAACCAGTTGGCTTACCTTCTTGGGGAGCGGTACCTTGTTATAACCAGTGTTTCCATTAACTTTTCCCTTCTTTATTCGTATAGTTTGCATGCCAATATAACATGATCTGGGTCAGCTACTGTAGTATTATCGCAGCTGCAACTATTGTTGTTTATAATGCCAATTTTATTGTAGATGGTAGGGGAGGCGGTTGTGGTTGAATCTAAGTCTACACAGGATTGTGAAAAATCTTCTAGGTCTGTTTATTTTCTGAAACCATGCTTTGGTTTGAAGTTTTGGTTGAACGCTAGAATAGAAACGCCCCTTAATATGTTTTGAGTCATCATATTGTCTTTGCCTTATTTTATTTTGGATTTTCCTGCAATGGGCAGTTATGTCTGTACTTGTGATAGCATAGTTTGGGTCTCCGGTGAGTGATGCTTCTTTGGCTAGGCAGTCCACTTTGTTATTGAAGCGGTTTTCGCTATGGCCTTTGACCCATATAAAATGAACAGTTCTGTTACCTCTTTTTAATTTAAACAGGAGTAATTTAATGTCTGTTATAATAGGTCCGCCGGTCATTTCGGAGCTATTTAGTGCTGCTAAAACGCTTAACGAATCTGATAAAATTATCGCCTTTTCATGATTGATGCTTTCTATATATTTTAAAGCTTCAAGAATGGCTAAAGCTTCGGCTACAAAGATTGTGGCTATGGGTGACAATTTTATTTTCAATTGATAATTGGAGTTTACTTCTATTATTGCTGCCCCAATATTGTTTTCAGATTTTGAGCCATCTGTATATATTGTGCAAGCAACAGGGGATCGCCCTGTTTCATTACACTCTCTAACATATTCAGGATGTTCATCTAATTTGTCGGATGTAGTTACTAAATTTAGTTTTTGAATAACTGCGTTCCAATTAATGTTTTCTTCATCTTGTAATATAACATTTCCTAATGACAATTCTCTTAGTTTAATTAACATTCGAATTAGAAGGGGAGTTTTCTTTCGAGTATAGGTGTTGTTATTATAAAGCTACGGAGCCAGCTTGTGAAGGGATTTAGTAACTGGGTGATTTAGTAGGTGGGCGTGTTACTGTACCTGAGAGCTGAAAATTTGGCTGCTAGCCTTTCTCTTCTTATTTTCAGTGGCATTACATCCGCTTCAATTAAAAGAGCATTGGTCGGGGTGGAGTTCATGGCACCTAAGCAACATCTTAAAGCTCTGAATTGAATCTGGTCAAGTTTTTTTTTAGGTGAGAGTTTGCAGCATTGTCATAAAAAATACTCCCATAATCTATATGTGATAGGATCAGGGCCCTAAATATTAATATACAAATACCTGGGTGAGCTTCATATTTTATTCTTGACACACACTGAAGGACATTCATAGCTTGTTCTGTTTTTTCCTCAATATATTGCATGTAAGGTTTCCACAATAATTTGCAGTCTATTACTACTCCTAAGAATTTAAATGTAGTACATGTTTTAATCTGAAAAGGTCCTATGTTTAGTTGTTCCGGTTGGGGTGTGTTTCTTTTTCTGCTCAGTATAGTATCATGGCAGCACATCTGTCTTCAGCCAGAGGTAGTCCTAATTCCTCATTCCATTTGGCGAATTTATCCAGAAACACAGTCATTATTTCCTTAGCTTCCTTAAAGTCGTTATTTACTCCATATACCGTGATGTCATCCGCGAATTGTGAAATCTTTATATTTTTAGATTTTAATCTTTATTTTTTCAGTGATGCTGTATATATTGAGAATAATAATGGGCTCAAAACAGCGCCTTGTGGCAAACCTGCAACGATTTCTCTCGGTCCTTGTATTTCCCCTCCCACTTGAAAATAAATTATTCTGTTTTTTATGAGGCCTAACACTGTACTTGTTATTTTGCTCGGAATTTTTTCTCTCACCATTACTTCTTTTAAAATTTTAATATTTACATTATTATATGCGTTAGCTAGGTCGACAGTTATGGTAAAGAAAATTGAAGTGTCAGCAAATAGTTGGCTCTTCCTCTCAAGCCTGTATATATACCCCCTCTCTTTGTTCCCCATCATTAGTAGTATCTTAGTCTCGTAGTTAACTAGTTTAATTATAGTATAGTTAATTTCATGTTAATTGTACAAGTTGCCTAAATAAAGTTTTTTTTTTTTTTTTTTATCTTTTAGTTGAGAAGAATATTTAATTGACGAATACTGCTATTGTAGTTTTATTTTTGGCCAAGTTTTGTTGAAAATCGCTAAGGACTGTGGTGATGTTATCGAGCGTGCTATGGCCTCTTCTAAATCCGTGTTGAAAGTCCGGAATTATTTTACGTTCTTCTAAAAACCATTCCAGCCTATTTTTAATCATCCGTTCGAATGTTTTGAGAAGACACGAAGATAATGAAATAGGTCTGTAAGACGTAGATTTATCTGGTGGTTTCCCAGGTTTTCGGATTCGTATGACCGTTTGAATATTCCATTGGGGTATTTTGGTTCCATTTATCCATATGTCGTAAATTTCTAAGAGTTGTCCCTTAGCATTGGCTGGGAGTTGTCTTATCATGGGGTAGTGAATCCCATCGTATCCTGGAGCTGTAGTAATTTTTTATTAGAAGATATAACCACTTCTAATTCCTCGATTGTGAAGGGTTCATCTATTTCGGGGGTTTTCTTCAATTGGAATATTTTCAATTCTTATGTTTTCTGGTAGCGACGGTGGGGCAATGGTGCTCATGAAATCCTCCATAACAGCCTTATCTATTGTGCAATGTTTAACGGCCAATCCTTTAAGCCTTCTGATACCGCTCCATACCTGTCCTATTGGAGTTTCGTGGTTTAAAGAGTTGCAAAATGCATACCAACTCTCTCGCTTTTTATCGTGGAACTGTCTTCTGCATTCTGCGATGGCTTTTTTGCAGGAAATATAATTTGTAGCGTTCATGTCCTTTTTGTATCTTTGGAATATTATTTTTTTTTTGTTTCCATTTAACCATGCAGCTGTCATCCCACCAGTATTTGGGTGTGCGACCTGGTTTGTTTCAATTCCTTTTGCCACTGATCTTCCCCGGAATACTAAGTGTTGCCGCTTCGTTGATAATATTTAATAAGTCTTTATAATTGTGCGGAGATCTGATATTTACTTGTTCTTCAACTATTTGTGTATATAAGCTCCAGTTTCCTTTGTTAATCAACCATTTTTCCATTGTGTTCTGAATTTTGTCTTCATTCGCCAAATCTATTTTTATCAAAATCGCATAATGATCTGATCCTAAGATTTCAGGTAAGACCGACCAATATATCAAAGGTGTTATACTCGCCGAAGCTAGGGTAATATCTGGAGCCGATGACTTTCTACCCGGTCTTGTTATAAGGGTCGGTTTTCCATTGTTCAAGAAGCAAAGTCTTTCTTGGTCAATAATGTCTATGAGTTCGGTACCGGCCCTGTCGCGGTAACTGCAACCCCAGGCCTGATGGTGGGCATTTAGGTCACCTCCAACTATTAAAGGGTGCGGTAATTGGTTGAAAATATTACTCCATTCTCTAGAGGTAAGATTTTGATCTGGTTTTACGTATATGGATGCGATAGATATCACACCGGGATTTAAATAGATCCTTATCGCACAAACCTGTATACGATCCTCATAGTTCGATGTATCAAAATTGCACTTCCACCATATCCGTCTGCTCGATTTTGTTGGACCATACCGTATTCAGTGATTTTAAATTTATGATTTTTCCTTAGCCACGTTTTCTGATAATAGGGCACTATCTATTCCGTCACGTCTTAGGATAAATTCTAAACAATTTCTATCTGCTGTAATCTATCGAATATTCCATTGCATAATTCGCACTGAGTCGTCTATCATATTCGTATTAAATTGTTTCTCTATTTATTTATTTTTTTTTAAATATATATATTTCTTATTTTATCCTAATTAAATTATATTTTTGTTATTATTGTCAGTCATTCCATATCAGGGTTGTTTTCATAATCCATGCTTAAGTTTTCTACAATATCGACGTTTTTTCTTGAAGTATATTGAACAAAGTATTTCCGATTTTTTCTATAATTTCTTTTTTCGACATTTGTTTTTCTTTTATTTCTTGTGAAATTTTATTTAGTATTGTGATATATTTTTCGGCTTCTGACGTTTTCCATGGATTGCAAATCTCGACTGATTCTGACTCCTTAGGTATAATCTCCCGCGAGATCTGATTCCACGAGGGAGCGTTAATATATGGATTCCTAACTAGTATTTTTCAGTATATTTTTCGACGGTTAGGGTTTGGTGCTAAAGGTGCGAAAGCTTCATTATCTTGATCTTCCTTCGGTATGTGCATTATTTCAAACCGATTAGTACTTAACACAGATTCGTAAGATTGTTCAGTAAATTTTTTAATATTTTCTTCTTTTAGTTTTTTTTAAATATTTCACATCCTTTACTATTTGCGAGGTGTTTTTTTTTTTTTACAATGAACACATACTGGGTCTTGGTTGGAATTTGGACAGTCCTTGGCTAAAAGTTCATTTCCGCATTTGAGGCATTTTTGTTTCCCTCTATAAGACAATTAGTACATTGCTTGATTTGTGGAATATACGGTTTAACCCGACAAAAGCTTCCGTAAATTGTAATAGAATCTGGAATTTTTTGTCCTCTGAAAGTTATCACGCAAGTTGAGAGTGGTGTGATTTTTATTGTTTCGTTTAAAGTTTCATATTTTTTTTTTTCATTCTTTCTACTTTTATTGGGACTATTATTGATTGCATGTTTTCTAATATTTCTTCGTCAGTTAAATTTAAATCTACATCACGGATGACACCTGTTTTTTTTTTTAACAAAAAAGTCTGGGATATATACGAATAAATTTTCCTTTTTTAATATTTCGCATTCGACCAGGTAGTTAGCTATTTCTTTAGTAGAACATGTGATTTTTATTCGATTTCGGCCAGAAATTCAAATTTCTAATATGGTATTATTATGGAATTTTTTATCTTGGAAAAGCCATTTTCCAAATAGCATAGGGTGGGCATTTCCTAGATTTTTCTCACTGCTTTCAATAAATACCATAAAAGGACCACAGTCTTCGGGGCCGTATCGATTATTAATGAGATTTTGTCTTAAGTCAGTTCCTCTTTTTTTTTTTCCCTTTCACTAATGATTTCGTTTTTTTTTTTTTTTTTTTTTTTTTTTCCTTTAATAATTACTTTTGTGTGAGCTTGGGCTGAATTACTAATTATTGATCTTACTTACTACTAGTTACTATTATTAGATTTAATATAAGTTGTTTCCCTCATTATCTTGTCAAAGCTGTCTATTTTTAAAGGATCCAACTTTATATTTGTCTGGGTGATGTTTAGTTTTTTCATTAGCATTATAATCATAGATGGGGGGCCCAGGGCCCCCGTTCTTCGACGTCATTTCGTTTTGGCTTCCCTGCTGGCAATTAAGTAATGTTAACATATAAAAAATAAAATGATATTCCTAAAGTTTCAACTTATTAATTGACCGCAATCCTTCAGCCGGTAATCCTTTGGATCACACCTAAACACGTCTTTATCGTTCAGGTTACACTATTTCACTGAAAATTGGAATTAAATTTAAAACTAGAACTTATCAGTTTGAGGTTAGAGAACACACGTGGCCTTCTTCAAATACTAAATAACAACTGACTATGATATTAATTTGAAGGTTTTCTATATTAAATTATATGAGCTGTTGTTTTAGAAAAAGAAGTTTAGACTTACAGTTTGGGGAAGGTAAAGGACCTCAGTGGGTATGACACTGGCAGTGCTGCCAATGGGGTTATTTTTTCCCGAAATCTGGAAATGTTTGGCATCGGCGGGAATTTAATGGGTATCGCCGAAAAAAACGGGTAAATTTCGGGAATTTTTTTGCTTCCCTAACTGATTATGTCATATTTTAGCTATCTTTCTATAATATTAATGAAATTGATAAGTATATTTTATTCAAAATTTTCATAATTAGATAAAAATTATAAACAAAACCTTAATAAATTAGAGAAAAAAAAGGTAATATCTTATTGCTCTACGTATATAAAAACAGAAAATATAGATAAAACAAAAAAAAAAAAAAATGAATTTCATGCAAAAAGAAATGTGCAAGTATAGATCTGGGCACAGTGTTTACACAGCAGAGCTGAACATTGATTGCAAAAAAATTTATAACAATTTATACACACCTTGGATGTTTTTTCCAGTCCCTAGGCCTTGGACAAATATGACATCTCTTCTTATTCTTCAGAACAGCCTCATTCAGATTTCCGTTTTCTTCATTACTCCTTTTTCCTAATATATTTCGAGTTTTGAATCTTAGGTCTCAGGGAATTCTTGGGTTTTCACTCGTCTTGACATACGTCCTTCTAACAGGGTTGTTCCAAGGGTCTTTATAAAATAAAACCTATTCATTGGAACCCTTTCTTTGCTGTCCATGGATAATATAAAAGCATTATTTGCACTTATGTCCAACAAGGCAAAAAATAAGGTTAACGTCCATCGTCGGGTTCGTCTATTATATGAATAATTGGAGCACTTTTTTTGTCTAGTGTGTCTACTCCTTTGAAGGAATTGTAATTATTATCATATCAGACTTTCCTGAAACCTCATCACATTTAATGTCATGATGGAAAGAGCTTAGAAGAATGACGGCCCTGTTTTTTTTTAGGCACGTAGGAAACAATTGTAGTAGAATTTGTAAAACCGAAAATACTACTCCCAGATTCTCTTCTTCTATCTGCTAAAAAATCTTTGGGAATTTCTGATTTTTTAGCTCTAAGGGTACCAAGAACAGTTAATCCTCCTCTTTTTTCCATTTCCTCTAGTAGCTCCATCGACATGAACCAATAATCGCATGTGATATTTCTGTTGGTTTTTTTTATGGGCTTAGCAAAGCGGGTAACAGATTGTGTTGGGATTCCAAGTTTTTTTTTCTTCTCGTGATAAGCAAATGCCATCAGAATTTTTTTCTTCTTGGTGTTAACACACCGTGTCTGTTCCTTTTCCATATCTAAACAAAAAAAATCTTAGATCCTTTTTAGATATGTAAAAGGAACAGACACGGTGTGTTAACACCAAGAAGAAAAAAATGTTAAAGTCTGAGGATGGGACATAGTTTTCCCGAAACATGTAACTTAATAAATAAATAATAATGAGGAGTGATGCCATAATAAGTGAAATATTTCTTATAAACCATATTTTTCCGGGTTGTTAGGCATATAAACGCGAAATTTACACCTATCTCGAAAAGGTACCAGCATTTCATCCACACATGCATTTTGGCCAATGCTATATAAACGTTGTGATTTAGTAATGAATTCAGACCATACTTCATTTATACCTGCTGTAAGATCTTTTGCTTTTCTTTCGTCGCGGGTACACCAATCATCAAACTGTCAATAAATATATATATCGGTCTACCCCTCGGTCGTTTACCTGAAGGCTCAAAACTGATTACTTTTTTATGTTTTAGTTAAACTAAAACAAGTAATGGGTGGTGTTCGAGACTATATAAATGAAAATCATAGTTATCGACTAGAAAAAATTAGTGGTTTCGGTTGTCTGGGGGGGGGCTTCAGCCCCCAAGCTCCCCCCTTGGTTGCGCCAGTGTATGTATATATATATATATATATATATATATATATATATATATTATATATATATATATATATATATTACTAGTCTGCCTCTTATTCTTCTTTATGTGTGCCAGTTTTGTGATAAATAATAATAAAAGTCTGAATTAAATAAATTAGATGTTATTAAAATATAAAATTTTTTACCTACTAACTGTTTTATTATTAATTCCTGATATTATATTTTGTACCTGTACACTTTCTTTTTCTTTTAGCCATCCAGCAAAACGTAAAACGAAAAAAAATAATGTAGGTAAATATTGAAAGGTTGGTTAACCTTTGAGTGGTTGCGTATGACTCAGTTACAAGAAGGGTCGTGCGAATGACAATAGTCATTCACTAAGTTTTCCGGTGTTTTAGCAATAGGCATCTTTTTTAATCCCTTTATTTCCAAAAATACTTTATAAAGGATAAGAGAAATAAATTATTTACTCAAAATAATGAAATATCAAGAAGTACTTAAAAGGGGACGTTTGCAGTTGTAACACAGATTTGAATGCCGATTTTTGTGTGGGTAGTAGGGACATATAGTAGTGTAAAAATAGAGTTATAGCCGCCAATGGGCATTAGGATCCGTGAAAAAAAAAAAAAATATGAAAATCACGTTTTTTATTTTTTTTTTCTCAGCTCGGAGTCTAGATAGAGAAATGATTCTTTCACGTTTAATTGCAGTTATGTAAGGTGTTTGATATAAAAATACTTTCGTTATGCTCAAGACACCATCCGGCTTTCGGGTACTCAAAAACTCTAAAAAAATTACAAAATTCCAAGGAAATCCGCTGTAAATCAGTGGAAACTTTTTTTCATGAACAACTGACCTCAATTCTCGATTTAACGCACCATAAAACCCTTATATATGAAATTTTATCAAAATCAAAAAAATAATGATTTTTTTACCCCTTTCGAGGAGGTTAAAATTTTGAAGTTGAGGTTTCATCAACATTTTCTACCGGCCATAACAACTGCTGTGTTCAAAAGATTACAACAGTAATAGCATCACTAGAATCAGCATACATTCTGCTTTTTATCCATGCGTATAACATTGGATTTACTTCTGATTTTAGTGAATAAAAACTGATTGAATGAAAAAAATCCAAGGTCAGCTATAACTTGAGATATTTCAATGAGGGGAAATCCTGCAACCTCCGTATTCGGGGCTAAACTATGCAGTTTTAAGGCTTCTAGATGACCTTAAAATTTTGTCTTAATCAGTGGCAAAATATGTGAGATAGCGCAAATTATTTACATTTTTTCAGAAATTGACAGCCAGCAACCCTTCCTTGCCTTCTAAAATCCTATAAAATTTTAAAGGTAAAAACATTTTTTTTTTTTTATTTCGACAAAATTTAGTTTCTATATGTTTTTTTGAGATGAGGAATCTGAAAATAATATCAGTTTTTAGTTTAAAACTTTTCCTCACCTATATTATATAAATAAGACGTTTTAAAATGACATATTTTTATTTCAAATTGCATAAAAATCCTAAGATTGATGAATAATCTACAATTAATATCAGGTTTTGGTTTAAAAAAATGTATATATTTTTTAAATGGTCTTATTTGAAATTTATTGTGTAAAAACTAAAATAATAATAGAAAAAGATCATTTTATATCAGTCTTATTTATATAATATAGGTGAGGAAAAGTTTTAAAATAAAAACTGATATTATTTTCAGATTCCTCATCTCAAAAAACATGTAGAAACTTAATTTTGTCGAAATCAAAAATAATTTTTTTTTACCTTTAAAATTTTGTTGGATTTTAGAAGGCAAGGGGCTGTCAATTTCTGGAAAAATGTAAATAATTTGCGCTATCTCAAATATTTTTCAACCGATTAAGACAAAATTTTAAGGTCATCTAGAAGCCTTAAAACTGCATAGTTTAGCCCGAATACGGAGGTTGCAGGATTTCCCCTTATTGAAATATCTCAAGTTATAGCTGACCTTGGATTTTTTCATTCATACCAGTTTTTATTCACTAAAATCAGAAGTAAATCCAATGTTATACGCATGGATAAAAAGCAGAATGTAGTTTTGCACTATTATAGGTCCCTACGACCCACACAAAAATCGGCATTCAAATCTGTGAGTTAGAACTGCAAACGTCCCCTTGTTAGATCATTATCAACACACACCAAGTTGAAAATAATAATTACGGGGGAGGTCGCGTGCATGACAAACGAAACAATTCATTTAAATAGCACAGTACTTCAAAAATATCAGTAGGGGACATTCAGTCCCCATCACAACCAACTCTCATTGTAATTAATTTAGCTAATGTAGACAACAAAATACAAAACTAAAAAATAAGTATTTGAAAGGTCTGGTGGAGGAGAATTGTTAGCCAACCAAAACAAACGGGAATTACAGGTCGGGAATAGCAAATAGCAACAAACAGAGGTACTGGGACTATTCCCTTAGCTTCCCTTTGCAAACTCTAGCTCGTCATAATCTCCTTGCCAAAACAAATACACAGTAGCGATGGAGGACTATTTGTCATCCGCGCGACCGCTCGAGGGTTAATTAAAAAAGGTTAATAAAGAAATTGAGATGGTTAATAAAGATAATACCCGGAAAAGGGATTACTTCAAGCATTGGCGGGTATTCCTTGGTAAAACGGGAATTTTTATGCTTCGTGGCGGGTATTTTGGTTTGGGGGCATCGGCAGCACTGCAGCTATCCCAACCCGCCGCTTGCTGGCATTGCCTCTGGAGATCCGAAAGGTTCAACATCTCCGCTCTTGGTTAGTTTTGTTTCAAACACGTGGTGTCAAGTAAGAGTTGTTATTTGCCCGTACAGAAACAATGAAGTACATTCTTGTAACTGGTGGTGTGATTAGTGGTGTTGGCAAAGGAGTTATTGCAAGTTCCTTTGGGACTCTGCTTAAGTCTTGTGGCATTAATGTTACAAGTATTAAAATTGACCCCTACATCAACATTGATGCTGGAACATTTTCACCCTATGAGCATGGTAAGGCTTCATTCTTTCTATATTATTTTTCTGTATTTCACATATTTCAACGCTCATATTGTACCGTAATAATTTGCCCCTTTCTAGGTGAAACTTATGTTTTGGACGATGGTGGTGAAGTAGATTTGGATCTAGGAAATTATGAGAGGTTTCTAGATGTAACATTACACCGTGACAACAATATTACCACCGGCAAAATATATCAGACGTAATTTTTTGAAAGAAAGAAAAGGTTTCTATCTGGGCAAAACTGTGCAAGGTAACTATTTTATTATTAAGAATAACTATCTTATACTTGTGTTGACATTGCCAAGTAACCTATGATATCTAATAACCCATTTCTAACATTTGTTCTCCTTTGTAAGTATTATCTGAACCATTTTACAAGTGAAGCTACCCTCATAAGCTAGATGCCCTACACTCTTTTACTTCCTTATCGCTAGCCCAGTTTATTTTGTTAAATGACTAGAATTTAATTAATTTTGCTATGATCGTCTATATGATAAAGAGAAATTAATATTGGTACCGTAATGCAAGCATGTTCCAGCTCTACGCAAGCCCAGAATAAGGGCGAGAAACTCGAAATCCCTGTTCAAAGTAATATTAACTTCTGTTTACCTTCTGATATTATATTGAAGTGGAAATAAGAAAATACCAAAATATAAGACACTAAATTAATGTTGAATTAAAATTAAATTAAATCAGAATTAATATAATGCTAAACCACCAGTAATGTTTACTCCTGATAAACATTCTGATGTCAGGGAAGTGTTTATAAATATATAAAACACAGAATCCTTGTTGAAAGTTATGATGTTTTTTTTTTCTGCTATATTTTCTCAAGGGAAGTGGAAATAAGAAAATACGAAACCTGGGATATACTTCCTCACATTTATTTGAATTAATAATACAATCTGTCTCACTTTAGGGCAATAAGTAATATGAAATGACAAAGAGCCCATTCACAAAATATGTATACTGAAATTGTCTCACTTAAATTGATAAAACAAATACAAAAATATATAACACCAAATCCATGTATAAATTAATCATTTTAACTTTCGTAAACACTTTTACACATCAGAGAAGAGGAAAAAAAAAAAAAAAACATGAATTTATATAACACTAAATCCTTTACGAAACTCATGTTGTTAACTTCTGTTTCATTTATGTACATTTAAGAAGACTAAATATAACACACTAAACAACACAATTGAACACAGTTGAAGTGATTGTTTATATGTGAGGTTAAAGGAATGAACTATCGATATATGTAAACTCAAAGTGAAGTGAAAGGATCGAACTGGTCGTTGTAGTGCTGGTCAGATAGGTTTCGTGGAGACACACTTTGCGGAATGGTACCTTAATATTTCCTATGTAATAGTGGTGGATCAAGAATTGATAACATTCATCGAACATTGTTTATTCCCTTAAGGTTAAGGTGGGTTACTATAACTGACAAAGATTTCGACTGCTCCAGAAAAGGCTAAACGTATAACTGGATAGTTTAAATGAAATGAGTTTAAATCGTGGATTTAATGTTTTATATATAAGTGATGTTTTCCTATTTTTCCTCTCTGCTATTGTATGTGTAAAAAGTGTAACACAAGATAACTACACATAGTTTTTTTTTTTTCTATTTTGGATTTTGGTGTATTGTATATATTTATATTTTGGTTATTTCAACTCTTCCCTTATGTGAGAAATTTTTTAGTTTTACATATTTTGGGGATGGATTCTTTGTCATCCATATTACTTATTTTCCCCTAAATTGAGACATATTGTAATATTGAAAAAAACTCACCCATGTAAAAGAAAAAAATGAAATGCGAGTAAAGCACACACACAAAACAATAAAAAACAAACAACAACCAAAAAAAAAAAGCATATCATAACAGTTTTTGTATTTTTTCTTATTTCCCGCCTTCCGCCTAATGTGAGCAAATTATAGCAGAAATTAACAAACATGGGTTTTGCTGTAATGTATTAATAGTTTTTTTGTTCCTTCCACTACCCGTAATGTTGGAAAGTGTAACATAACTTGTGAATATATTAGTGTTTTATATTTTGCTATTTTCTTATTTCCACATAATTAATTGTCCAATTGAACCTCATTTTTAAACTTTGAGTACAGGTATAAACAGAAGTTATATTATTTTGAACTTGGATTTAGATTTTAGCAGTCCTTGTGTACAATAAAGGAGATAATAAACATTCCCCCTGGAAAAAAGTACTGGCTAAGACATCTAAGTGACAATCATCAACAAGGTTTGTATCCATCAAACCGGTATTTTTTGGCGTCGAAAGGGGTGGGCGCCCTGCTGTGGATATATAGATACCACGCATGAGGATTTCACTCATAAGTATTTATATTAATAAAATGTTGAGCCACCCTCAAAATTGCTTAAAATCTTCTATTGAGTAAACATTGTAAAAGTCTTTAGGCATTAGTTAATAATTTTTCGGTCAGCAATAAACTAAATCTATCAACGGTGCTGACTTGTTAAACCAAGTCGGAGTGCCACACATAACGGATAGCAAATTCAAATCAATGGGTCTCGATAGACAGTGGATTATAGGTCCTGGGTAACCAGATGGACATGCCCCTAGAGGGTTAACATAAACGGTTGGATACATGATATCATAATGCCTTCTATATTAATCGAAATAGTGTACATACGAAGAAGGAATGTTTAAAAGTCTTTGCTTTTTGGTTTAAG